>CM056205.1:1647500-2230000 GCA_029692085.1 Gymnothorax javanicus | reverse complement strand
ACCCTTTTGAAGAGGATGGAGATCAGCGTTGCGGAGGCGGAGAAGCGGACGGGGAAAAACGCTGTCAACATGCAGGAGACCTATACCGTTTACCTCGTAGAAACCCGGTACTGATGATAACGATGAGTTAACTGATGCAACTCTAACATGCCGAAGGGCGCGGGAAGTTAATTTAACTTTCAAGGAAATATTTCTGGGATAAACCTATTAGAACTAAGGGCTGATTTGGCCGTTGCTGGCAAAGACATTTGATTGGTTTAATAAACTGATGGTGCTTCAGTTCCACCTTCTCTCGTCATTGTTCACAAAGCCTCACTTTTATCCTCATTTTAGTCCAGTTTTTACCTGGTAGGAGTTTATAGAATCATGTAGTTGAATGACTCATGCAAATTATTTCAGAAACTAATTGCTGTCATTTTGAGTCCCTTAAAAATCAGACAACTGGGTGACAGGTGAGCATTGTACTCCATAAGGACAGCAACTGTGATCACTAATGATAATTATAGTCATTTATTATGGGGTGAGAGGCATACTGATTTACGGTTGTTCACATTCCTAACTAATATCTTATGCGCACTATATCTGCAGAGGGGATTTTCACCTAATCAGACAAGGGAACTGTTCACAGAGGATAGCTGCATTGATGGGGTTTTGGGGGTCATCGGGTCAAATGTCAAGGTCTTATAAGGTCAGTTGTATAAGAGCGCTGAAGATCAACTTTTTTGGAGTTTCAAGATATGGCAGATTGAGGCATGGCAATCGACACTGCATCAAGATGTACTTATTTACTGACTTTAGTACATTGTTTATGGGAGTCCTCCAAAGTTTTTTGAAATTAATGAGGGAAAATCACAAGGGTTATTTCCTCATGTGGCCGTTTCGGTAAAGAAAATTTGAGTAAGAAGCTCTGTCTTTATATAAGAGCAGTTTGATTTCCCACAGCCCATTACCTCTGATGAATCAACTTCAGATCCAGCAGAGAAGCCAGGTTAGGCCTAGTGTGCTTCCAGTGTGGTGGTCATGTAAAAATAGGATTTCTAGAACCAGGTTTTGGAAAATGTGGCTTTAAGAAATGGTGATTTGATTTAAGGAATCATGACTCTTCAGTACTAACTAGCACCTTTTCTCTAAAGAGTCCTAACAGTTCATCAGGTTGGTCTCCTTTAAAATGGGACCTGTATGTGTATTTTTCTGACTATTCCATAAAGTGAAACCAGCTGAAGCTAGAAAGACCTTAACCAAGATTTCAGAAATCACAGCCAACTATGCAACTGATTCAGTTAGAAAAAGGAAGCAGGTTGGTTCATATTCCCTGATGGTCTAATGCTCCTTTATCATCTGTATGTCTTTCTTTTCAGTTAGTTGAAGGAGCAGTGTGGATCAGAATGAGTGAGTTAATGTGTGGCAGAGTCTAGCTGTTCACAGGCTTGGAAAGGAAAGGAAATTGCAGGGACCGGTGCGAAATGCAGATCCACATAAACACCAGCAGCAGCAAGCCTCCTGTGCAGTTCAACTTGTTTTAGGAACTATGGTGTTTGTTTGCAAGGATGTAGAGTGATTATTTTCTTTCTGGGTTGTTAAAATATTATCATTTGCTTGTTGCTGTATGTTTTACATCAGTGGAGATGGTGATGTGATGATATTCTGAGACGAGTCTGACAATCTGCTGTCTTCTGCTCTGGCTGCAATTAGAGTTCATGGTGTAATGTAAGACATTGCTCTGTAGGTAATTGTAAAGTTAACAAAATGCCATGGCAGCTTCCAGAAATGAGAAGCATTTTAATACTAACCTTGGACACAAAATATGCACAGGACTGCTCAACAGTCTTTGGCTCATGTATGGCAAATTTACGTCAAATTCTTCATACAAATTTTAGTAACAATTTTTTTAAAACAAATGTTTATATAATTCAGCTCTAAATATAGATGCTTTGCCACCATTATTGCCTGCCGGTGTCCTCACAACGCAATGTCGATACTTACGGTATTGTGCTGATGTGCTCTTTTGGTATTAATGAAAGCACAACCATCATTAAGTGCAGCAGAAGCTCAATTACCTTTTTTTTTTTTATTCTACAGTGGCTTTAATAAGTTTAGGTTTGGTTAAGAAAATTATTTCCCCTGAAAATTGTCAGTTTGTTGCTGGGTTTGAGGGTTGAAGATTATTCTATGCATTGCTGAGATTCCCAAAAAACACAAGGCAGTGCACTCCTGTTGTGAAAGACTGCAAACTGATCATGACCAGGACTGCAGGAGAGGTGTAGATGCTCAGTTGTGCCAGAAGGCGGGTATATAGCTGTCTCTAGCCTTAGAAATGCAAGCAGGTCTGTAGCTGATGGCTTCAGTCAGCAGGACCTGCTACGCATCAGCATCCGTAGCGGTGACCAGAGCATTATGGGCCGGAGTATCTGAATACAACCGATGTGTAAATAGCGCTTAAAAGGGGTCTTATTTTTCCAAGTAGGAGTATTTGTTCCAAGTTTGATTGTGTTGCATTTTGAAGTTCTTTGAATAGTAACAATTTCATTTGAGGCCAACTTTTTGGAAAAAAATCAAGAAAAACAGGCCCACATGAAAGTAGAAAAAATGAGGGTCAAAAAGTGCACCACATTTACCTGTACATTTAGCTGAAAATAGGGTTAATGTTTCTCCAAATTGGATGAAGATAGAAAGATGTTTTTTACCTTCATTTGAAAATCAAAAACTCCATCAGGTGTACTATCAACAATGTAAATGGCAAAGGAACATTCTAAGGATACTTGCATAATATTTCATTTGAGATCGACATGTTCGGCACCAAATTTCAATGTATAGGGCTTAATTGCAAAGCACTCAAAGGGTTAACCACTATATTAGAAGGTTTATTGCAGACTATTAGACAGAATAAACATATCCTGAAAGAATGAAATTTGTATCCTTATTAGTTCATCGGTTATAACCCTTTGAAAATGGTCACAAACTGTGTACAGAGGGTTAACGTGGGCCACGCCCCCTTTTTCGGGGGCCCATAAAATGAGAACGGAACGAGATATCAACTTGAAACCACCTGCGATTTGATTTGCTCATCACAGGCAACAAAATATCACAAAATGAAGCAATTCTGAAACCATCAAGCTGGGAGCACCCCCCATTTTGGGTGATTTCATATGGAATGACCCATATATCCTGTGTGATCTTTCAATTCTGAAATGGTTCTTCTCAAAGTCTTCTGCCGACTCTCATGCCTGTGACTCATCTGGTAACCCCTGCTGAGGGAATCAGAGGTCATTATTTTAAACAGATGTATATGTAGAGAAGGATGGTGAATGGCCCAGCTCTGGTGCAGCTGCAGGGTTAAGCTTTGAAATGCTGAGCTCATCTTTTCTTTAACACATTCTGTCGTCTTTTATCTCCTCTGTCGGCGGTTTCCCAACCAAACACTTTTCTTTTGTAGGCTGTGGACGTGTGGCCTTGCAGTCGCCATTGGGTTTGATTCGCTCTCTCAGAAACCGTTTTTTGTGTTCCTTGGCTTCATTTCACGTTTTAGCACTCTGTGCTAAAATTCTGTCAACTTTTAAAGTAGTTGGCATTACTTTTTTGCCATCGTTGCGTTGCTAGTAGACCATGAATGCAAGTGTTGATCAAGCGCAGGCAGCAATCGTAACCCTTAGAGCTCTAAATGCAGCTATTGTTGCTCAGTGATGTAAGATATCAAAATCCTCTGCGGGAGCTCTTTTAAACAAGTTGCTACATGACAGGTTTTCAACAGCACAAGGTAATTACATTTATATTTTTTAAATTTATTTCAGCGCTCTAAGGGTTAAACTGAAGAGTTTCCCCTCTGCCTCCCAAAATGAATGACCTTGCTCGAGTTTTCATATTTATCACTCTGTTTGGCTACATGATTTGTCTTTATTTTATGTTTCCTCGCTCAGCCGGCTGAAAGAGCTGTTATGTTAAATTTTTTTTTTGGTTTGTTGTTATAGGTCCCCTTGTCAGACTGTGTTGATATCCGTATCCAAATTGAACCGTCGTTTCTGGTTATACTTGGGTCATTCCATGTCAAATCATCAGACATGCAAAACATCTGTCACCATGTAGTCATAGATTGCTCCCATGTTTTTACATTAGTGGTTCTCGAACTATTTGTTAGGCAGATCACAGTGTGTGCAGTTTGCTGGGTCCTCTTCTTCCCTCCTCCCTATTTCAAAGGGTGTACCACAGGGCTCTATACTAGGACCACTGCTTTTTTCAACCTCTGCGATAACCTTGAGAATGCTGCCTTCCATTTTCATGCTGATGATACTGTTATTTATTGCTCGTCTCCATCGGTGCTACAAACCTTAGAAACCTTGCAGTCTGCTTTTGATGTTGTTCAGTCTCATTTAACTGGTCTTAAAGCGTTTTAAATCCAGATAAGTCCAAATTCATGCTATTTTCAAATGGAAAAAAAAAACTACCTTCAGTCCTTTCTAAGATCATAACCTCCCACGGAGCTGAAATTGAAATGGTCTCAACATATAAGTATTTGGGTGTTCTTATTGATCAGAATTTGTCATTTCAGCCACACATCAACAACCTTGTTTCTAGGCTGAAACTGAAACTTGGGTTCTTTTTTAGAAACAAATCCTGTTTCTCCCTTCAGACAAGGAAACGCTTGATTTCTGCTACGTTTTTACCTTTGTTGGACTATGGTGATTTGTTGTACATGAGTGCATCTGACCAATGCCTTAAGAAGTTGGACACTGTCTATCACTGTGCTATACAATTCCTTACTGGCTGTGGTCATCTTGTACATCACTGTTCATTATACGCTGCTGCTGAGTGGCCATCTCTGTATCTCCGCAGATTCTCACGCTGGTTGGTTTTTGTGTTTAAGTCCTTCCTTGGTTTGCTTCCCTCATATCTGTGCACATACATGTGTAAAATCGAAAACCAATACGGCCTGCGTTCTCAAAACATTCTGCAGATGTTGGTCCCCAGAGTTAGGACTGAATTAGGTAAAAAGGCTTTTAAATACGCTGCTCCCAAATCCTGGAACAACCTTCAGAAGGATCTGAAACTGCCTGAACTGGTCACTTTGGGAGAATTTAAAGCAATTTTAAAAGATCGTGAAAATGGCAGTCTTGGCCGTTGTGTCTGTTTTTAGTAGCCCCTTCATCTTTTGTACACTTGTCCCATTTTAAGCACCGTATTAGTTGTGCTGCTGTATGCGTTATTGGTGTTTTGTCTTTGTTTGTCTTTGTCTTTCTGATGATCACTGTAATTGATGTTATGGCCCCAATTTGTTATGGCCCCAATTTGTTATGGCGTCACGGACAGCCAGGGATGACAGACAAAATTTTTTTAAGTTCAACAGATTTAATAAAACAAACACTTGGAACTACTCTACAATCTACCCTACTGACCAAGATTGAAAAGAAAATAAAAAATGAGATATTTACAGTTCCCTGTAATGGAGATGGGCTGCTCTGTTGTGATGTCCTGGGACAGGAAAATGCTCCAACACAGGCAAAAATCCACAAAAAGCTTAAAAGGTCTTGAAAAGAGTGACAGGTCTGGTCAAATGTATCCTTCTTGCAATTTCTCCTACTACTACACACTCTCGATTTTTCTCCTTATATACTCTTGTCCAGCCCCCTCCCATTTCTGGGACTTTCCCCTCTGGGCATGCCCTGGACATGCCCAACCTAGCTTCAGACTGGGCTTCACAAAAAAAAAAGTCAATACTGCCATCTAGTGGCTATTTACCACATTACACCTCCATTCCAAAAAGAAAAATTTTGCCTTTATAAGTCAAAATTTTTCTTTTTCAATACAAAATGGTTAAGTAGACACTTGTATATATACATATACATATAATACAATATGCTAATAAACACAGGTGATATATATACACATATTCAAACATGGGATAAGCAATCGGCAATTACATTGTCAGCACCCTTTACATGCTTAATTTCCAAGTCAAACTCTTGTAAAATCAAACTCCAATTCAACAATCTCCGATTTTTTTTTTTTTCATCTTACTCAAAAACATTAACGGATTGTGGTCAGTATATACAATCATTGGCTTTTTGCCCTGCATAAACATAGACCTCAAAGTGTTGTGCGGATAGAACCAGAGCCAACAGCTCCTTCTCAATTGTGGAATAGTTCTTTTGGTGGCGATTGAACTTCCTGGAGAAGTATGCCACGGGATGCTCAATGTCATCAGAGTCACTTCTCTGAAGGAGCACAGATCCACAAGCTTGGTCGCTAGCATCGACCGTTATGGAGAACGGTTTGTTGAAGTCAGGAGATTTGAGCACGGGAAGTGACACAGCAGAGACTTCAGGCGATCGAAGGCTCTTTGGCATGCTTCATCCAAGTGAACTTCACGCCTTTCTTCAGTTGGTTGGTGAGACTGAGAGCAATCTCAGCAAAGTTCTTGCAGAACTTGCGGTAGTACCCGATCATCCCAAGGAAGCGGCGCAAAGCTTTTTTGTTGTCAGGAACTGGAAAGTCCATGATGGCTTGGACTTTAGCAGTTATGGGTGCCACCTTACCCTGGCCTATGATGTAGCCAAGATACGTGACAGTAGCACAACCAAAGTCACTCTTGTTCAGGTTAACAGTCAGGTTAGCCTGGGTCAAGCGCTGGAACAACGTCTCTACATCTTTCAGATGTTCTTCCCAGGAGTCACTCCATGTGATCAGGTCGTCGATGCACGCACCCGTGTGGCAATCCGGCGATTGTAGACTGTATCATCCTTTGGAACGTGGCTGGGGCATTTTTCATGCCAAAGGGTTGGACTTCATACTGGTATAGCCCAGATGGTGTGGCAAAAGCAGAGATGCTCTTGGCCCTCTCAGTTAAAGGCACACACCAATAACCCTTCAATAAATCAATCTTGGTCAGAAACTTTGCTTGCCCTACTCTATTGATACAATCATCAATCCTAGGTATTGGAAACACATCAGTTCTAGTTACAGCATTGACTTTGCGATAATCTGTACAGAATCTAGTACTTCCATCAGGTTTTGGAACTAGAACACAGGGTGAACTCCAATCGGAGTTAGAGGGTCTGATAATATCATGTTCTAACATGTACTCAACCTCTTTCTCAGCAATCTTTCTCTTTTCAGGATTCATCCGCACGGATTCTGTTTTATTGGTTTGGCATCACCAACATCTACATCATGAGAGGCTATAGAAACTCTCTTTGGAACATCAGGAAATAGATCTTTATATTTCTTGATCAACCTCTCAAACTGATCTTTCTGTGAGGGTTCTAAGTGCTGGAGTTTTACATCAAGATTTTGCAACACTTCAGAATTTGACAATTTACATGAAAGAACTTCAGCTTTAATTCTAGGTTCATCATCTTGACACTCCCCCCTCATCTTCACAAGTCTCAGCCCTAGGAGGATCTGAAGTGACAGCTGCAACCCTAGCATTTCTATCATGATAAGGCTTCAGCATGTTAATGTGACACAACTGTTTTGGCTTTCTCCTATCTGGAGTCTTCACAATGTAATTGAGATCATTGAGTTTTGTCAGAATTTCATAAGGACCATGAAATCTAGCCTGCAATGGATTGGACTGTAAGGGAAACAACACAAGGACCTTGTCTCCTGGTTTAAACTCACGGCTTCTAGCCTTATGATCATACCAAGTTTTCATTTTTCCCTGACTTGATTTCAAGTTCTCTTTGGCTAGGTCACAAGCTGCACGCAGTCTTTCCTTGAACTTGCTAACATAGTCTAACAGACTGATATGCGGCTCTTTCTCTTGCCATTGTTCACTCAACAATAGCAAAGGTCCTGTCACTTCATGGCCAAACACTAGCTCAAACGGACTGAATCCAGTAGACTCCTGCACTGCTTCTCTAGCTGCAAACCACAGCAAATGAACACCTTTATCCCAGTCTTTCTCATAGTCATAACAATAAGTCCTCATCATTGTCTTGAGAGTGGAATGAAACCGCTCTAAGGCACCCTGACTCTCTGGATGATAGGCACTGGAAAGAATCTGCTTCAGCACCTAGTTCATACACAACCTGCTGAAACAATCCCGAAGTGAAATTGCTACCTTGATCTGACTGAATTTCCCTGGGAAGGCCAAACAACGTGAAGAACTTTATCAAAGCCTTCGAAATTGCAGTTGCTTGATGTTTGATGTTGCGTAGAGGTATGGCTTCAGGGATTCTGGTAGATGCACACATGATTGTCAACAAGTACTGATTTCCAGATCTAGTCTTGGGTAATGGACCAACACAATCAACAATGACCTTGGAGAAGGGCTCCCCAAATGCTGGGATAGGCTGCAATGGAGCTACAGGTGGGTCTAACTGGTGTTTTCCAACTACCTGACAAGTGTGACAGGTTTTGCAAAAGTTGGAAACGTCTTTCCGAAGTCCAGGCCAGAAGAAGTGTTTCATGATCTTATCAACAGTCTTGTTAACCCCAAGATGACCTCCTAAAGGCAAACTATGAGCCATTGTTAAGATCTCATTCCTGTAGACCTTCAGAACAACAATTTGCTTGACCACTGCCCAATCTGCATTGGCAGGCATATCAGGAGGGTGCCACTTCCGCATCAACACTCCATCCTTGAGATAATACCCAACTGGAACTGCGTCTATTTCTTCATCAGGAAGGGCTCTCTTCTTTAGTACACAAATTTCTGGATCATTGGTTTGCTCCTGAATCAACCGCTTTCTGGACAGAGACAAGTCTCCAGACACATCAGAATCACCAGACCCATCTGGCTGGCTGGATAGAGAACTGATAAAAGTGTCTGATAAGTCCTCAAATGGAGAAACTATAGTAGGCTGAACAGAGTCATGAGGTGAACCACCTGAGTCATGACTATTCAAGGTGCTGGACGGCACCACATCATCTTCTTCTTGAGCCTTCTTGGCCATAGCACGAGTCACTGCACAGGAAGGATACAGAGATGGGTCTTCATCGCCATCTTCAGTGCTCGGCTGTGAAGTAAGATGAACAGAGGGAACTACATTGCCCCCAGCCAGGTCATTGCCTAGCAACAGAGAAACACCCTTGATAGGTAGACTTGACATAAGTCCCACCTTTACCTGTCCTGTAACTAAATCTGACTTCAAGAATACAGAGCGCAGGGGTACAGATACAGTCCTCCCTTCAATACCTTGTACAAGTATGAAATCCCCAGAAGCGGTCTCATCATGTAACTCCAAGGAGTCCATCAACAAAAGTGACTGAGAAGCTCCGGTATCCCTTAGGATCTATATGGGGACAGGAGGAGAATGCTCATTCAGAGCCACAAATCCCTCTGACACAAATGGAAGAAATTCCTCCCTCACAAAGTCAGCAGTATCAGGCTTCTTAGCCTCACAAGGAGCAGGCAATTTGGCAGATCGGTCATCTACTACAGGGGTTTCTAACCTTGTCTTCACAAAGGCATTGGGTTTGGTATCCTTTTCTTGTTCTTTCTTAGCTTTAAGGAACCAACAGTTAGTTGTAACATGACCAGATTTCTTGCAATAATTGCAAACTAGACCACTTTTGTCACTGTCAGCTTTCACACTTTGTTCAGACCTTTTACTGGATTTCTGAGCACCATCACCAGATTTGTCTTTGTCTTTGGGTGAGGAATCTTGGGTATCACCGTTACCTTTCTTCTGAAATTGGGACCATCTATTGTTACTGCTAGACTGAAATTTGGACTTATGTGTGAGAACATATTCGTCTGCAAACTTGGCAGCTGATTGCAAATTCAGTGCTTGCTTCTCATTAAGGTAGGTCTTAATATCATCCTTGACACAGTTCTTGAATTCTTCAACTAACACCATCTCTTTTAGTGAGTTGAAATCATCCTTGACCTCCATAGAAGTACACCAGCGCTCAAAGCAAACCTTCTTCTCGTTAGCAAATTCCACATAAGTCTGATTGTCAGATTTCTTCAGACCTCTGAATTTCTGTCGGTAAGCCTCTGAACCAACTCATAAGCTGTCAAAATAACCTTTTGACAACCTCATAATCAGAGGAATCATCTGCAGACAAAGCCGAATAGGCTTGTTGAGCTTTACCCTTGAGGACAGTTTGCAACATCAGAGGCCAGTGTTCCTATGGCCACTGACAACTCTTAGCTACCCTTGAAGCACTGGAAATACTTCTCAACCTCCTTCTCTGAGAATGGAGGCACCAGCTTTACCTCCTGGCTAGCCCAAAATTTGTTTTCACCTTGAATTTTGATTTTTAGTAGCTCCATTTGGAGCCTTTCTTCCCCTGTCTAATTTTTTCTAAATCGAAATCTCTCTGTCTCTGTCTCTCTCTTTCTGCTCTTTCCTCTTTCTCTCTCTCAAATTCTCTTTGTTTTTCTTTTTTTCCTCAATTTCTTTTCTCTCTTTCTCTCTCTCAAATTCTCTTTGTTTTTTCTTTTTCCTCAATTTCTTTTTCTCTTTTCTCTCTCAAATTCTCTTTGTTTTTTTTTTTTTCCTCAATTTCTTTTCTCTTTCTCTCTCTTTTTTCTCTTCTCTTGCTAATTTTTCTAACTCAAACTGCCTTTGTTTTTTCTTTTTTCTTCAATTTCTAGCATTTTTAATTTAAGTTCCAATTCTACATTTGGATTTTCCACGGAAACTGTTCCAGATCTCCTGGTGCAAACACATTTTCATCAATGTAATATTCAACAATCTCTCTAGCCAGTCTTGCTTTTTCGCGATGGCTGGTTTTACATCTGTCAGCTCTAACTGTCTGCATATTTCTAGCAGTTCTGTCTTTTAAAAGACTTCAAAACCTCTACGGTTGGTGATGCCAAGAAATCATCCATTGCTGTTGATCTGCCAATATATATCTAGGAAAATTCAAAAAACAATTTCACAATGTGAAATTTTAAATTTTCAATAAATGACTCGCAAGACAATGGTCTATCCCGGACGAGCCCCCAATTTGTTATGGCCCTAATTTGTTATGGCGTCACGGACAGCCAGGGATGACAGACAAAAATTTTTTTAAGTTCAACAGATTTAATAAAACAAACACTTGAACTACTCTACAATCTACCCTACTGACCAAGATTGAAAAGAAAATAAAAAAATGAGATATTTACAGTTCCCTGTAATGGAGATGGGCTGCTCTGTTGTGATGTCCTGGGACAGGAAAATGCTCCAACACAGGCAAAAATCCACAAAAAGCTTAAAAGGTCTTGAAAATAGTGACAGGTCTGGTCAAATGTATCCTTCTTGCAATTTCTCCTACTACTACACACTCTCGATTTTTTCTCCTTATATACTCTTGTCCAGCCCCTCCCATTTCTGGGACTTTCCCTCTGGGCATGCCCTGGACATGCCCAACCTAGCTTCAGACTGGGCTTCACAAAAAAAAAGTCAATACTGCCATCTAGTGGCTATTTACCACATTACATTGAAATGTATTGTATTGTAACTGAGTTTATGCTGCCTTCTTGGCCAGGTCATTCTTGTAAAAGAGATTTTAATCTCAATGAGGCTTTTACCTGGTTAAATAAAGGATATATATTAGATAAATATGTATTGGTGATGAACAAATCCGAAATTTCAGCTCATTCGGACCAAAAATGAATTTTAGGTGACTTATTTTCGAAGGGTACTGTCCGTCAGTTTTGTGTCTTTTTTTTTTTTTTTTTTTTTTTTTAACAAATTCGCGTCAATTTACATTTTTCTTGTATTTAACATGGCTTAACTTTTTTATTATTACACCTAAAGCTTTGAAACTTTGCATCTAAGCTAATGTTATACTGCTAAATCAGAAAATTCAGTATCCATTTTACTTTAGTAATAATTATACTAATAATTAGTAATCCTTTTTCCTTTATCTTTCTTGGTTGTGGAGCTATGAGGACACCAAAAGTGCCTTTTGTCCAGGCAGTTCCATGTTTAGGTCCCAAAGCACCCCCAATATAAACCCTAGCATAGGCTCTCTGGCATTTTTTCCATTCATGTGTGTCTGCTGAATTCACCATGAATTCATCACCAACTGCAGTCAGTACCTTGCCAAATAAAAAAAAAAAAAAAAACGCTAAAATGCCACTTGTTTAGACCCCCGTATCTTCAGGGGCACACCTTGGATTTTCTTCTATTTTTTTTTTTTTTTTTTTACTGATTCCTCTATTATAGTAGAAAGACCACTCCAAAAATTGTTGATGTGTTTTGACCAATATAAATTTTGCAGTTGTCTGAACAGGGGTGGGGTAATCTCGAGAATCGCGTGGCACTTTCAGCTTCTTACACATTTAACTATGCAACATTTATAGTGTTTTCAATCATTCGTCAATCACGTACTAAATTGTACTAATTCTTTTATTATAGTAGACATAACAAAACAAAAATAGTTGATGTGACTTGAACAACATAAATTTCGGAACTGTCTAAATATGGGTCAGGCAGTTTTTGAGAATCGCACTTCTTTGCATCAATAACATTTACTGACACTAATTCTTGTAAACTGACTGTCAAATTACAACTAATAATCCATTTGTTAAATTCTAACATATTGAAAAACTACATGCAATTATTTTATCTCATGAAACCTTCTTGTGTTTTTCAATAAGTATTAATATTTTGAAAATCATTAAAAACGTATGACAAAATCATTTGCTCTCTTGGTTTAAAAGTTTGTGGAAATGCCCTTATCAAAGATGGCAGCTGTGAATCTTTCCCTGATCAGGTGGGGACAAAATGCAGTTTCATTCATTATCATGTTTACTGGCCAATTCTCTACCATTTCAAAAGTTTTATGTGTATTTTTTTTTCTTGGACTGCTAAATGATTTTTTTTAGCCTTTTTTGCATTCTTTAGAACCGGTTATCTCAGTTCTGATGGTCAAATACAGTCTGTCTGTGTTGAAGTGACAGTTTTTGTGCTTTTATAATGGTGATGGATGATAATGAGATCCAGCATGCATTTAATCTCATGAACTGACCCTTGTGCAACAGGAACTGATCCATCAAGTTCCTTCAGCCTTTTTTGAGAGGAAATAAATAAATATGAATAGAAAAGTTAGCTGGCAATTAGAAGTGCAGATTGCTGAGGTCTATCATTTCTCTATTCAGAAATTATCAGCCATTAAAAATTGACGAAGAATTGCAACTTGTCTGATTTTGAGCCCCAATGAGCAGTAATTATTACCGGCAACTTTAAAATGACAAATATTTCATCAACAGAATAATGGCAGCTGCTTATACAGGAAACTTTATTGGCCTCGGCCTGTTGGAACAATATTTTCTGCACCGTCAATAATGTACCAAAAATCGAACAAATTTTCAATAAAATGACCCCCACTCTTTCAGCCAAGAGGATACCATGACCCTATGACCCCCCACACACACACACACACACACACACGCAATTTCATAATGAAACTGAAATTGATACAGTTCACCTCTCAAGACATTATTGCCACTCTGTGCTAACTTTTAGCAAAATCTATGACATCAGACTGGGAGGCTCTCGGTGACAAGGTACGGAATAACCCTGGAGTTACTCTCACTTTCTGCTTGATTTCGGGCTTTTTAATAATAAATGTTTAATAAATCCTTTTCAGAAGTTGACATTGACTAAACATGCATAATTTTAGTCAAATTATGCATGACTAAACATGCATAATTTGCTTCCTCATCTGGAGTGTTGTGTGTTTAGCTCTGTCTGGTTTTGTCCCAGAAGCTGCGCTAACAGTTGTATCTGCTTTCAGGGGAGGGGATTGAATGTAAAATGTGAAACGGTTTTTATCCCCCGCTGGGCAAAAGCCCAAAAGGGTGTTTATGATGAGGTGCAGTCTGTCTGTCCGTCCGTCCCTCTCTCCATATTGGAAGGTACTTGGCCGGTGAAATCAACTCCTCCTACGCTTTTCACAGGACATCCCTGATATTGTGCTCATATGCTGCAGATCGGCTGATGATGTGCATATCGCCGTTGTGACTCCAGCGGGGGATGTTATGCTCCCAGAATCCTCTGAAGTGTTGGACCTTGGGCCAGAATAGCATTATTACCATTATTACCATCGCAGTTCATATGACCCTGATTCATGAGTATTTAATTCAGTAGTATTCATTATACACAGAATAATGACCTTCATTCAGTTTTGCCGAATGGCTTTAAAAACGGCCTTGCATCATTATATAAATTCAATAATAAAGTGAATTGATTTCCTGAATGAATTAGCTGAAAGATTGTCCATTTCAATGTGATGTAGGAGTCAGGGTTGTGCTTTGTCTTTGCAATCATCACAGTTTAATATACGGGAGAAATTTCTCTGCCGGTCGCCTGGTGATGCGTAACCTGTTCCGCTCTCTGTGCTGACAGTCCCGCCGATGCAGCGACTGACGGACAAAACCTCGCCCCTGATTCCCTTTGGAGGCGGTACAGCGAGTTCGAGCTCCTGAGGAACTACCTGCTGGTCACCTATCCGTTCGTCGTAGTGCCTCCTTTACCAGAGAAGAGGGTAGATCCTGCTATAGTTCCGCTTCTTCACCCCCTTTTCATGAAACTGCTCACGTGTGGGATTTAAAAAAACTGTTTTCCTTTTCTCTTGCACTGAAGGCAGAGTTTGTGTGGCACAAGCTCTCCGCGGACAACATGGACCCTGATTTCGTGGAGAGGAGAAGAACAGGGCTGGAGAACTTCCTGCTCCGCGTGGCGTCCCACCCCATCCTCTCCAATGACAAGATCTTCTACGACTTTCTCACCGAGGTATGGACCATGCTAATGCTTTAAACTCCTACAACAGAAGTGGTGCTGTCAAAATTCTCCAGGGATGGGTGCAGAGGTTCGGGGTTTGCTTTGTCTGGATGAGGGGGTTTAGCATCAGGTGCTCTGCTTATGCTACATGTCACTGTTGTGTCTAGGGGTCCTATATTGAGAAAGTTGCAGCATGAGGATTCCAGAAAATCAGGTCATGAAGCCATTGTATTTCCATTGTATTAACGAACATCGTCTCAAAGTTATCTCTTTTCTAATGTCTGAACATATTTCCAGAATTATGCTTATTGATACGATGGCTGGCTGGTTTATTGTTTTTTTTTCCCTCAAAATTAATATGTTTCCCCTCAGAAAAGAATGAAAAAAATCCAATGATTTCCATTGCGCGAAGTGGCTCGGTTCTGCGCAGTGGAAACAAAATGGCTCCTATTCTTGAGTTGTCAGGACTCTCTCTATGGCAGGACTCTAAGGCCACACTGTCTCTCTGTCCTCACAGGAGACCGGATGGAGGGAGGCGGTGTTCGAGACGGGATTCCAGGCCAAGGTACCCCCCCTTAATCCACCTGCGGACTCTCTCCTGCACACCTGTATCTAACTCTAACAGTCATGTTTATTTACCCGACCATGTCACTCAAAGCCGGTCACAGCTGCACTGATCTTACTGTGGCTTCATGCTTCCCACCGCTAACCTCCAATACCTTGGTCTCTGTGCTAATGGAAATATGACTTTATGAAAACATGAAATTAATCCTAATACTCTTCAGTCTGAAATGAAAAGAAGAAGATTCCTAAAATTACTTCAGAATTACCAAAATTGCTTCAAATGTTTCTCAGAGGGAAATTTGTGGAACTTTACTTAGCGCCAGTGTTCGCAGTAATGCAGACGAGCCCAGAGGGGGTGGCTGTTAATGGTGGGCTTGTTTGCGTTGCAGGCGGACTCAAGGTTGAAGGCCCTTAATGCGACATTCAGAGTGAAGAACCCGGACAGGTGGGTCTTTCCTCCACACTGCCGTGGAAAATACCTTTTGTGATGCCGTTTAATTTGCCAAGTGCTTATTCTACTGATAGTTTAGTGAGTATCTTGGATTCCATAAAATCTGTATTTGCTTAATAATAATAGTCCTCCTTTCTTAGGTGTACAATTCTGGTGCTTTTTGGATTTTTAACTTATTTACGTTAATTCAAATCATGGCAAAGTTGGCAAGATGCATAATTCATGCGGCTGTAAATTTGTAATTGTCTGTTCTTTCATAGTGTGATCATGTGTAGGGGGCCTTCTTTTATTTTAAATTGGAATAAGGTTAACAAATTGGATGTTTCTGCTTTCTAATGAAATTGCGTTCCATGTTCCATATGATCTTTGCATGTGCATGTATGTGCTGCTGGGACAGCTTGTACCCTCTGCGACACAAAATATCCCTGGGTGGGTCTGGGATGCAGAACCATTCCTCCCTAATGGTCTACATAACAGTTTACTGTGAATTAGAGTTGCTCATCTGTGCAGCCTTGTGCTGGGGACTAATGCAGTGTGGGGGTCTGTTTTCTCGCTTTGTTTGATGTTGGCTGTAGTTTGACTCATTGTAGTGTAGCAGTGCCTGATATGCTGAATGGCAGAACATGAAGAGGCCTGAGTAATGACGGTGGGCGTGTGTATTTCTATGATTGACAGGCGGTTTATGGAGCTGAAACACTACAGTGACGAACTCCAGGCTGTGGCAGCGCAGTTACTCAGAGTGCGAGCTGTAAGTACAGTATTACACACAGTCCAGCTGCTCTCTAAAACGCACTTTAATTGCTGCTCCCGTGCTGCCAGATTTCATGTCAGGCTCTTACTTGGCTGGAAATTGGACCGGGGCACTGGTATAACATGAGCTGGGACCTGCTTTATTGTAATTAACCGCTGAGGGTCGTCGTAAGTCATGCTTTTCTATCTGGTTCCTTTCCAGTTGCCTGGACTGGACAGTAAATTACCGTATTCCTTTGGGTTAAGTGGAGCCTGCTTGCTATTTTTGTGGAAGGCATATTTTAAAGAGAAGTTATTTTGGAAGAAGACCTGCGTTTGATTGCATTTTCTCAACTCTGCTGGGAAAAGGGGCTGTAAGTGGCTGAAACCTTTTCTCTTTTCAGAGGGTAGCTGATCGCCTCTACGGGGTCTACAAAGTGCACGGGAATTATGGGAGAGTCTTCAGGTGAGGGCTAAAATGCTAAGTAAGAGTTACATCATTTATCCCATAAATTTTTAAAATCTGTGTGATACAACTTTCTCGCATCGCGATTGGTCAGATTCCATTCACTGATGAAGGACCACTAATATTTTGCAAAGGTAACTTCACCAACTCCGATGGTAACCGTTCACCCATTATTCATCCTATTGACTTGAATAAACCGTCAACCGGTCACTAACGTTAACGCTACTTTTCCATTTTACAAGCCATACAACGCTGACATTTATGGGATAAAGAGGATTTCAAATTTCTGAGCCCAAGATATTGAATTTATGAAACTCGAGTAGTGATTTTCACTTCGCCGAAGGCTCAGCGTAAATGAAAATGACCAATCTTGTTGCATAAATTTGATATCTCGGGCTCATTGGAGATTCTCTATTTATCACACATCCCAGAATGTTCTTTTCATAGCTGGTAAAGGAGGTTTTTTACAAACCCAGATTTCACTCAGTTGTTGAATGCCTAACGAGTGTGACTGACCATTGGAAGTTGTTGTGAATTGGATGGAACCGCCCAAGGTTTGATGTGATGTCCATCTGTTCATCTGCACCATTACTGTCTTCTGCTCTTCTTCTTTTGTTTCGTTTGTACCGCTATCTACCCGCGGGGCGCAGCGAGTGGAGCGCAATCGAGAAGGACATGGGAGACGGGCTACAGAGCGCAGGGCATCACATGGACGCGTGAGTGACAAACGGACGCTCACACATCCTCACACATGAATGCACACTCACGTTCACGCATACGTACACACACATCCTAATTTACACACATACACACACCCAGTACAGAGAACCGGTGACGCTCTGTATTTATATAGCTCTCGGATAACGGTCCACCAGCCAGAAATCGAGATTGACGTGTAGAGTGGGGTGTCTGATGCAGACGCTGTTTTTGGCCTGGTCCCGCCGAGCGTCTCTGATTTCCCTATTAGTCCTCTTCGAGTTGGTGGAAACATTATGCCCTTCCTCGCTCGGTGCCTCTTTAATGTGTCGATAACTCCCCTGTAAGGCTGGAGACAGTTTTTGGCCTGTTGAGTTGGGCGCTGTTTGTTTTCCAGCTCAAGGGCTCGTGTAACAAGTAGCTGAACGCTGAAGCCTTGGGGAGGGTCGGGTTTTTAGTGCGGATCGCCATGGAAACAGCTTGAGGAGTGCTGTTACCCCCGGCCCTCAGCCACACCGGGCTGGCGTCACACAGCTGCACAATGAAGAAATTCCACGACTTTGCACCGTACCAAGTGTCACTGATCTGCTAAAATTACACGCCACACCCCTGTGATGGGCTCCAGAACTACGTGCTAATTCCAAAGGGCCTGAGAATCTCTCTTGACTCGACCGTCGTCCGTGTGCATTTCGACCGCTCCAATTTCCCTTTGGATCAAGTGAGTTTGAATGTGCACTGCTCATATACACAAAAAATGTCCATTTCTCATATACCAGAAGGTTGCAATATAAAACTGTCATTTCTTTGTCTCCTAAAATTGTGTAGTTCTGGTGCGCATGAATTTATAAAACTCATGAAGAATAAGCTGTTATTTTTTTTTTTTTTTTCATACAGCCGTTGAAGTCACGGGATAGATTCAACCGTTCCTCTTGTTTTTTTTTTTGGGGTTAAGGTGGAGGCTAAGGGTGGGGTTGGGGTTTTACAAAACATCTTTCATAGGTGGGAAATGGACTTTTCTGGTGTACAAGAAATTGACATTTCTCGTATAAATTTTGAATTTCTTGTATGCTAGAATTGTTCATACAAAACATTTCTCATAGGTGTGAATCCCGCTGTAAACCTGCAAACGTAATAAACCATTAACATAATACAAATCTGCTGCTTTTTAATTTTTTAGGTCACCTGAGACAAAGTCTAGTGTGACCTATTCTACTTGCCTTTTGTCCGTCGTCGTGCGTCTGCGTCGTCTGTCGTGCGTCCGTAAACAATTTACATTTTCGACTTCTTCTCAGAAACCGCTCATCCGTTTCAATAAAATTTTGTAGGAACCTTCCTTGGTCGAATATGCACCAAAATTGTGAGTTATATGGTGCCCACCCCCAGGTGCTCTGAGGGGCAGGGCTAAAACTGGTCAAATTGGCTGAAATTTTAAGAATCTTCTTCTCCAGACCCACATATGCTGGAAAACAATGCTCTTCATAGATGGAAGGTTCTTGAGGTGCTTTATCAAAATTGTGAACTTCAAGACCCTCGAGCTCCATGTTTGCCCCTGGGGAGGGGGTGAAATTTACTATAGTTTATACAGGAAAATGATACTTTTGGGTATATTTTGTTCATTTTCTACTGGAAATCATTCAAACTTCATTGGCATTATAACCATGAGATGGCAGTTTGATACTATGACATTTTTGACCTTCTCTCTTCCCCAGGGGCTGAGGGGTGGGGCCCAAATGGGGCCATATTGCCAAGAATTTCAACAATCTTCTTCTCCAGACCGAGATAGGCTGGAAAACAATACTCTTTGTAGATGGAAGGGTCTTGAGGTGCTTTATCAAAATTGTTAATTTTGGCCCCCAGGCTCCATGTTTGCCCCTGGGGAGGGGGTGAAGTTTACTATACTTTATATAGGAAAATGATACTTTTGGGTATATTTAGTTCATTGACATCAATAACATCAGTTTTTATACAACTCAGGTGACTGTTAAGGCCCATGGGCCTCTTGTTTTTTGAATTTTACCTCCACACAAACGTAACAAATCCGTGCAAATGTAATAGTTATTATATTTGTAGTAAATTACATATTATGTTTGCAGTAGGAAAGTGTTGTATTACATCGGTGGGAAATTTTCGCATTTGCAGGGCTTCCGCCAAAATATTTTTCAGGGGGGGATTTTCTCCTTTCCAACTTTTTTTGGGGGGATTTTGAATTTGTCGGGGGGGGATTTTCAATTTGTCAGGGGAGATTTCAGTATGTAACGGCTGGCTGTCACAACCATAAGAGACTGTAACAACTATTCATTTAGGATATTCAGATGAACTGAAACAAGACAAAAGTTCTCACAAAAATAAAACATTTATTCAACAAAAGTAATTACTGCACTCAGTGACTGAGTGACCGTGTAAAATTTGAAAAATAAAAAATACAAGTTACAACTGCCATTGACTATAATCAGATAATGGATATTACGCGACAGAACGGTATGCTTTAGAACAGGACTGGGCTTGACTAGGTTCTCTAGTCAACAAAAAAACCTGCAAAGACACAAAAGAATAGCAGTGCTTTCGCTAAGCAGCGCAATTCTCGGTGGCTACGTATATCCGCATGGAACCTCTACGTGAAAAACGAAATTGACAAGAACGGAAGGCGACACTTTGGAAACCGTTATCGTACACCCATAAATTAAAGACTGGCATTGACAGCATGAAAAAAAACCCATAAACGTACAAGCCATCTCCCCCATGATAAAAATTATTCACTTGATTTGAAGCGAGTCCGGTGAATAAACATTTTAATGAATAGACGACAGGTGCAGACGGCGCAAACCTTGTCCCCAAGGCGAAAATATGTACAGCGCTGGGCAGGCTAGTGATTACCATGTCTGAAATTAGGGACGAGGTTGGCCATGAAGATGTATAGTCACTGCCCTGATTGCGGTGCTGCGCAACGAAAGGGAAGATTCAAGATCATCTGCGGTCAGCGGCCAGCGGCAAAGGCAGAAATCGTACACACAGTGATTGGCTAGTTACTCTCTGAATGTCCAATCTGTTCAGATTTTGTGGGCGTGAATGAACGTCTATGAGTCAAGCAGTACTTGTATACGTACTTTAAAGCCGCTTGCACACTGGGCTTTTGAAACGAATTTTTCGCAGACGACAGATTACATCACTTTGAACGTAATCTGTGTCGTGCGTAAAAATTCGCTTTCAAGGCCCAGTGTGCAAGCAGCTTAATTCACTGAAAACGTGCGGGAATGGCCCGCTTTGACTATTTTTTCTTGCGGGCGCTAGGGCTGTTTTTGCGGGAATCCCGCAATCGCGCTGCTTGGCGGAAGGCCTGATTTGTGTGATTATTACCTTTTAAAAGCTGCAGATTTGTATTACGTTTGTGCTTATTACATTTGAGGGCTGGTTTTACATTTGTGGATGTGAATTGCATTTTCTGGTATATGAGAAATAAACATTTCTTGTAAATACGAGAAATGATCCCTCCCTGAACCATAAACGGTTCTCGCGGTCTGGGCGTGCCTGCTTTCAGAAGCACCCCAGAGTTTGTTTAACATGCAGTCCAAACCCTGGGACAGTGCGGTTTGCTGCTCGCCGTGCAGACTCTCCAACATTAGTCCTGCTGTATGAGGACCGTATCTCTGAAGGCCTCATGTCCTGCTGCTCTCCCTGCAGCTACGCCGCTTCTGTGGACGATATACTGGAGGAGGAGGAACATTACGCCGACCAGCTGAAGGAGTACCTGTACTATGCCGAAGCTTTGAGGTGAGCCGATTCTGCCTGAGCAGACTGACCAATCAGCTTCAGTCTCCTCCTGCACCCACAGCGCAGTCATACTGACCTCTGCACTCCTTCAGTAGAGAATGTGCTGTACCGCTAATCACGATTCACGACCGCGTGTCGTCTGAATCTTACACTTCTGGGTATTTAAAGGCTTTAATGGTTGACATCTTCTTCAGACGCTTCAAGCGGGTTGTAGTGATGAACTGGGAGGGTGTTTGTGATGTTTCGGGGACAGATGGGGGTTGTTTGTGGTGTGTCAGTGATCAATCAGGTGTGTGTGGTGTGTCGGTGATGAATCAGGTGTGTGTGGTGTGTCGGTGATGAATCAGGTGTGTGTGGTGTGTCGGTGATGAATCAGGTGTGTGTGGTGTGTCGGTGATGAATCAGGTGTGTGTGGTGTGTCAGTGATGAATCTGGTGTGTGTGGTGTGTCGGTGATGAATCAGGTGTGTGTGGTGTGTCAGTGATGAATCAGGTGTGTGTGGTGTGTCGGTGATGAATCTGGTGTGTGTGGTGTGTGAGAGCCGTGTGCCGGAAGCACGAGCTCCTGCAGTACGAGCTGGAGGTCGACGCTCAGGACCTGACCGCCAAGAAGCAGCAGAGGGAGGAGCTGGCCACTGGGGTATGTTTGTCCCGACTGCTGTCTATCTGGTGTGTGTGTGGTGTGTGGTGATGAATCTGGTGTGTGTGGTGTGGGAAAGGTGCATTCTGGGAGGTTCCGCCACATGAGAGAGGGAGTCCCAGAGCTCTGCACTCTAGTGTAGGCTGTGGAACAGATATAGGGAGCTGTCCTTGAATGGGAATGTGCTTGGGGAGAGGCCTTAGTGCTGAGATCTCAAACTGCTCAAACTCCAGCCCTCCTGGGGTTTTGGGGATTTTCATTCAATCAGCAGGTAACTCAGGCCTCAGTAACAAGGTGTGCTGACCTCTCAGCCAATCAGTGATTACAATCAAGCACTCAAAGGGGAACTCAGGGCTAAATCATAATGCTGTTTTATACAAAAATAATTAGTAAATAAATATTGTAAAATACAAAAATGTGGAGTTTTTGTTTTCAATTTAGCTATCGGCGATGGCTAAAATCACATATCCGGGATGATATACCTGTCATCTGCTCAGCATCTGATATAAACTGATAAGTGACAGAAGCAAACCGTTAATGTTGAAGCAGCCCTGTGTATTTCAGAAAGTACTCAACACCATCTCGTGCAACTAGCCAATGGGCCATATTGAACGATCTTTTGTCATAAAATAATGGACTGGGACAATCACACTATCCAACACAATAACAGCGCATACCTCTGGGCGACGTTACGTCATTATCACGCAACCATTGAAGCAGACGACAACTAATTAGGGAGAATAAAACCTCATTTATCTCGTCTTTGAAAACAAAAATTCCACATTTTTGTATTTTACAATATTTATTTACTAATTATGTTTGTATTAAACAGCTTTATGATTTAGCCCTGAGTTCCCCTTTAAGTGCAGGACCAAAGTAACCCAGCAGATATAGTGGTCCCTCCAGGATTGGAGTTTGAGCATTAGTGGAAGATTTTGGATAGAGGTGATGTCATTGGAGGAAGTGCCCACCAGAGGGAGGGACTTTTCTTCAGGTTTACAGATGCAGGAAGGGCAGTGATTGGCTCATGAGTGAGGGGCTACTCTCCAGTCACTATCACAGCTACTGGCCACTCTTGTTTTTTAATCTGGTCTGTCTGGAGCGTATGGAGAGGGATAACATCAGGAAACGGTCTCCTGTAGCAGTGAGATGCACGGTTTTCCTGTCTCTCAGGTGGTCCGCACCTTCTCGCTGAAGGGCATGACGAGTAAGCTGTTCGGCCAGGAGACGCCGGAGCAGAGAGAGGCGAAGCTAAAGGTGCTGGAGGAAGAGATCGCCGAGTCCGAGAAGCTGCTGAAAGAGAAGAACGCCGAATGCGAGTACGAGATCAGTCTTTCTGCCGTACTAAACCAGCGTCGCATTACATTCAGTTTGTTCACAAATTCCCTTTTTTAGCCCGCTTGGCCGACAGGCCCAAGGGGCTTATGCTGTACTTAGGGTCATTAGTGGTGGTCTATTGTGCGTCCGTGCGTGCGCGCGTTACGTCGTTTCAGCGCGATACAGCTTTGAGTTTTCCGCGGATCCTTTTAATATTTTATATGCATGTATATGGGCCCAAGATCTAGCCCGAGTTCGATTTTGGCCATGCTGCCATTCTTGGTTTGGCCAACAGGTGGCTTTTTCTGCAAAACTTCAAACAGCTCTAGCTCCCTTATTCTACGAGCTAAGATGCTCAAATGTTTACTGTACGGTGCTCTGCCAAGGGTTCATCACATATGTCATGGGTTTTTGATTTGACCTAATTTTCAAGGTTATGTAGGTCAAAGGTCGTAAAATGTGCCGGTTTTGTTTCAGCGCCATAGTGCCCTCAGTTCTCAACGGATCTTTTCCCTATTTTATATGCATGTATATGGGCCCAAGATCTAGCCCCAGTTCGATTTTGGTCCTGCTGCTGCGTTGCTTTTGGCCACCAGGCGGCTTTTTTTCTGCAAAACTTCAAACAGCTCTAGCTCCCTTATTCAGTGAGCTAAGATGCTCAAATGTTTACTGTAGGGTGTTCTGCCAAGGGTTCATCATATATGTCATGGGTTTTTGATTTGACCTAATTTTCAAGGTTATGTAGGTCAAAGGTCGTAAAATGCACAGATTTTCTTTCAGTGCAATAGTGCCTTCAGTTTTCAACAGATCCTTTTCATATTTTATGTGCATGTATATGGGCCCAAGATCTAGCCCCAGTTCGATTTTGGGCATGCTGCGATTCTCGGTTTGGCCACCAGGGGGCCTTTTTTGCAAAACTTCAAACAGTTCTCAGACCACACCCTGTTCAGTGAGTGTGTACTTGTACCACACCCTGTTCAGTGAGTGTGTACTTGTACCACACCCATCATCGAACTTGGCCTTACTTTTTCCCCCACATACTCACCTGTACTGTTTCTTGACTGCGTCTTAAAAGCTTTCTATCAGGCTCACAAGAACCATTCGCAAACGGACACACCTACATGCGTATAAAAACCTCAAATAAACTCAAAACAGCTTTAGTAGTAGTTTTGGAGTAATTTTAGAGTAGTTTCACTGTACTGTAATTTGGCCTGATGAAACGCATACAGACGCACACATATCAACTACAAAATAATCCCAGCATCACTGTGGCGGCTGGTAAGAAGTACATGAGGGTGAGTTGCGCAGGGATGAGCAGTCGGTGTGCTTCAGGGTCATTGTATCTGCATGGAGTGGAGTAACTGCAGCTCACGGGTGTGTCTGTGGTGTGTAACTGTAGCTCACAGGTGTGTCTGTGCTGAGTAACTACAACTCACAGGTGTGTCTGTGCTGTGTAACTGTAGCTCACAGGTGTGTCTGTGCTGAGTAAGTGTGGCTCACAGGTGTGTCTGTGCTGTGTAACTCTAGCTCACAGGTGTGTCTGTGCTGTGTAACTCTAGCTCACAGGTGTGTCTGTGCTGTGTAACTGTGGCTCACAGGTGTGTCTGTGCTGTGTAACTCTAGCTCACAGGTGTGTCTGTGCTGTGTAACTGTAGCTCACAGGTGTGTCTGTGCTGAGTAACGGCAGCTCACAGGTGTGTCTGTGCTGAGTGACTGCAGCTCACAGGTGTGTCTGTGCTGAGTGACTGCAGCTCACAGGTGTGTCTGTGCTGAGTAACTGCTGCTCACAGGTGTGTCTGTGCTGAGTAACTGCAGCTCACAGGTGTGTCTGTGCTGAGTAACGGCAGCTCACAGGTGTGTCTGTGCTGAGTAACGGCAGCTCACAGGTGTGTCTGTGCTGAGTAACGGCAGCTCACAGGTGTGTCTGTGCTGAGTTACTGTGGCTCACAGGTGTCTGTGCTGTGTAACTGTAGCTCACAGGTGTGTCTGTGCTATGTAACTCTAGCTTGCAGGTGTGTCTGTGCTGTGTAACTGTAGCTCACAGGAGTGTCTGCTGAGTAACGGCAGCTCACAGGAGTGTCTGTGCTGAGTAACGGCAGCTCACAGGTGTGTCTGTGCTGAGTTACTGTGGCTCACAGGTGTGTCTGTGCTGTGTAACTGTAGCTCACAGGTGTGTCTGTGCTATGTAACTCTAGCTTGCAGGTGTGTCTGTGCTGTGTAACTGTAGCTCACAGGAGTGTCTGTGCTGAGTAACGGCAGCTCACAGGTGTGTCTGTGCTGAGTAACGGCAGCTCACAGGTGTGTCTGTGCTGAGTTACTGTGGCTCACAGGTGTGTCTGTGCTGTGTAACTGTAGCTCACAGGTGTGTCTGTGCTATGTAACTCTAGCTCACAGGAGTGTCTGTGCTGAGCGGCAGCACACAGGAGGTGCTGTCTGCAGCTTGTCTGTGTGACTACAGCTCACAGGTGTGTCTGTGCTGAGTGACTGCAGCTCGCAGGTGTGTCTGCTGAGTAACTGCAGCTCACAGGTGTGTCTTTGCTGTGTGACTACAGCTCACAGGTGTGTCTGTGCTGGTGTGTCTGTGTCTGTGCTGAGTAACTGCAGCTCACAGGTGTGTCTGTGCTGAGCTCACAGGTGTGTCTGTGCAGCTCACAGGTGTGTCTGTGCTGAGTAACTGCAGCTCACAGGTGTGTCTGTGCTGAGTAACTGTGGCTGACAGGTGTGTCTGTGTAGCTCACAGGTGTGTAACTGTAAGCTCACAGGTGTGTCTGTGCTATGTAACTCTAGCTCACAGGTGTGTCTGTGCTGTGTAACTGTAGCTCACAGGAGTGTCTGTGCTGAGTAACGGCAGCTCACAGGTGTGTCTGTGCTGAGTGACTGCAGCTCACAGGTGTGTCTGTGCTGAGTGACTGTGGCTCACAGGTGTGTCTGAGCTGCATGACTGCAGCTCACAGGTGTGTCTGTGCTGAGTGACTGTGGCTCACAGGTGTGTCTGTGCTGTGTAACTGCGGCTCACAGGTGTGTCTGAGCTGCGTGACTGCGGCTCATAGGTGTGTCTGTGCTGTGTGACTGCGGCTCACAGGTGTGTCTGCTGAGTGACTGTGGCTCACAGGTGTGTCTGTGCTGAGTGACTGTGGCTCACAGGTGTGTCTGTGCTGAGTGACTGTGGCTCACAGGTGTGTGTGCTGAGTGACTGTGGCTCACAGGTGTGTCTGTGCTGAGTGACTGTGGCTCACAGGTGTGTCTGAGCTGCGTGACTGCGGCTCATAGGTGTGTCTGTGCTGTGTGACTGCGGCTCACAGGTGTGTCTGCTGAGTGACTGTGGCTCACAGGTGTGTCTGTGCTGAGTGACTGTGGCTCACAGGTGTGTCTGTGCTGAGTGACTGTGGCTCACAGGTGTGTCTGTGCTGAGTGACTGTGGCTCACAGGTGTGTGTGCTGAGTGACTGTGGCTCACAGGTGTGTCTGTGCTGAGTGACTGTGGCTCACAGGTGTTTCTGTGCGCAGGGAGTTTGTGCAGAAGGCTTGGGCCGAGATGCAGCGCTTTAAGCAGCAGAAGGACCGCGATCTGAAAGAGGCTCTGATCAGCTACGCCGTCATGCAGATCAGCGTCTGCAAGAAGGTGAGTGTTTCTGACGCTGCTGGAGTTGCGTGTGTGTGTGTGTGTGTGTGTGTGTGTGTGTTTGTGCGTGTTTAACAGGGAGAAAAAGAGTGATACTGGTCAGCGTTCGCATAAATCAACAAAATATAACCCTCCCTCGTATTGTTTGTCTCTGAAAGGGTATTCAGGTGTGGAGCAATGCGAAGGAATGTTTCAATAAGATGTGAGTTCCTGGTCGCATGTCTGGCCCGTTAGACTCAGACATTCACAAGGCCCAGGCCTGAGGGTCACGGAACACCGTCGGCGTGGGAACGTACTCCGCGGGGACCAGATGAGGATGGGCAGCGGGATTCCCCACGTGAGCGCTCGCAATCCAAAAAGGGACAGAATTTTTTTTCTTTCTTCAAACACTAACTTAAAGTAAACAAATGAAATCTTGCCAAAAAAACATAGCATTTCTTCTTTTCACTAATTGCAAATGCCGTCTGTGTTTCCGATACTTTAATGCATTCTGTACATTTGTACCACACACATTCTGGCCTTTCTTGAAATTAACTACTGTGGTGCTGTTCGAAAACCTTTTTTCCATGTTTGCATTTGCAGTTGTGCAAGTTTGGTTAAAAAAAAAAAAAAACAATCAGAAATGGACCACCTTTTTCTCCTCTGTATATGGCATATGACTGCATGAAGTCCTCTGCTTTCGCACTCGCTACAGCAGGGGCCACTGCGCGCCCTTCCAGTGCTGAGGTGCTTATTTAAAGAGCTTATCTTCTTCTACCTTATCATTGCAATTAGGCTTGGCTGACGTTCGCCTGGCTGCTTCACTAAACCGATTGTCACTGCCGGTGAAACCGTCAATGCCTGATACTGCCCCTAGTGGCAGACCAAAGACTGACGCGGGATTAAATCCCCTTTATTACTTAACACAATAACATTCATTTCTGACCTTTTGTAACGTGATGCATTTCTGTTACTGGACCCAAAACACTAGTTGAAAGATGTTCTGCCTTCTGCTTAACTTGCTGAAAGTGTTTGTAATGTAATTAATTGTTGGATATTCTCATTCAAAACTTTTTTTTTTGCCTTCAGAGACACAAGCACACAAGTCCTACTCATGCATCTGCATTTTGTGATGTTTTGCCTTTGCTATCGACTAGAATTAATAACATGCATGACCACTGCTCTAAATATGACTAAATGTCTTATCTTTGTGATCTGAACTTTGGTATAATGCATGTGAAAGGAATAAGGAAACATTTACTCACTAACAGGTCACCAGCTCAGGTGACTCTAAAGCCTTATGCATTCCTTATTCAACTCAACCTCCTTCCAGCACCGTCTTCTCAATTATTTATTATTGCTGTTGCCAAATTGTGTATTTCTATACCAAATTTGTTACTTTCAAGAATATTGCCACAAAATGTATAATTCCTTACATTCTAAGAGAGGTGTGCCTTTTCTTGTTTATAAATGGTAGATAAAATTTTGAACTTGCCTGGCATCAGTACTCGTTGGTTAGATGGAATTCTCACCTCAGTTGTGTTACTGAGTTTATTTTGTTCTCTGGATGAAAATGTCTCTTTGCTGTTTTTTATGTTTATAAAAGGGCTAATTCTCTGATCTTACCTGTAACTCCTTTATTACCGGCTGGTCATGATCTGACGCTGTCCTTTATAGGTCCTGACGCCCCTCACACACAATGCAGAGCTGTGATTTCTGCTCTCAGGGTGGGGTTATGTGTTGGTTTAATGCTGTTCGAGGGGTGGAAGTTGGGTGGACAGTAATCACGGACCGTGTGGTAATAGCCTGATGCAAACCTGGTTGGGAATTAAAGAGCCCTTAGCCTGTGTTAGAAACACACATGTAGCTAAAGCTGTAACGTCAGGATATGCTTCTGCAAATTCTACATTGAACTTGAAGGGGTGATTTCATCCTTTGTAATCATAAACGCTGTGTTTAAAATGGCAAAAACATAAATAAATAAATTAAAAGTAGTAGCTTTAATGTTGGTAATGAATTGTTTGTATGCTTTGGTGAATTTATGCACCACGCATTTTTGTCCGTGTTTCAGTAAGTGCATATTTACAGTAGTGTGTGTTCATCTCTTATGCCTTGATGGGCCAGAATTCATGTGACCAGCCCAGGTAAAGAGCATGATTTAGACCTGCGCTGTACAGTAGCCACATGTTACGGGTGAATAATTTTGTTTCACTCAAGTGCAACATATACTGTACCAATTAGCCAAAACATTAGCAGCAGATCCTTTTAAGTCCTGTGAGTTGGGTGGTGAAGCCACAATGGTTTAGATGCCCAGCACAGCCTACAGACCTATGTTCTGGCACATTCCACAGACTTATGTTCCAGCATATCCTTCAGACTTACAGTGCTGAGCAAATTTACTAGACCGCCTGTCATAAAAAACGAGAAAACATAAATATTTTAGAAATATGTGAAAAACTTGTTTAAAACTAAAAATTATATTGTTATTTCTTTAGCAAATAACAAACTGAAACAACTAAATTGTTCTTATTCACACATAAAAACCAAAAAAAAAACGTAATATTTCGTATATCCTCCTTTGGCCTTGAAAACGGCTTGCATTCTTGCATTCAACCACTACAACTAATTTTTATGGTCAGGAATGCAAGTGAATTAATGTTATTTGGCATCTTTATCAAAAAATAATTTTGCGCTTAACTATTTTTTCTGCTTTTTTGTAAAACCGTAAATTTGAAAATTCATGGATGACAATAATTATATTTTGGCATTAAAATTATCATTTCAGTTAAATAGCTTGCGCATACAGGTGGATTATAGCCATTACAGAACCATAAAAAATTATTTTGGTAATTACCAATACTGTTAATTAAGGGCAGCTGTGGCATAAACCTTACATTGGGTGGTGGTCTAATAAATTTGTTAAGCGCTGTATGTTCCAGCACATTTGTCCCTTCTTGGACCACTGTTGGTAGGTCTTCACTGCTGACCAGATGCACCATACAGGCCTTGATGGTTTGATGATGCTGTGACCCAGTTGTCTGGTAATAATTTTGCCCTTTAGGCCCTTATCAAAGACACTCTGGTCTTTTCCTGCTCATTTCCCCTGCAGTCAAGACATTGACAATGAATATTGACTGTTCGCTTACAGTCCTGTATATCCCAGATCTTGGCATGCTCCATATATGCTTCATCGCAGAGTGGTCCTAATGTTTTGGCTCATTGCTGCAAATTCCAGCATTAAAAAAATCTGGGATTTTTGGGTCATTCCATGAAGTTTCCTTGAACTAAACTTTGTACCTGTGTATCTTGACTCTGCTGTAGCATTTTAATAGGTCCTCATGGCATGCATAAGAAAAAAATAGCGTGTGCCATTCGGCACTTTGCAAAATTAGTGATGATGTAGTCCTGCTAAACTTATCGGACTATTTCATATATTTGGTGTATCAAAGGCCATCTGGATGTTTACCAGGCAGCTGTAATACAAAAGTACATAATGTTTAATGCCCAATGTGCAGAGACTAAGCTGCGATTCAGGATTTGGTGATCCAGTCAAGAACTGAAGTGGGCAGAAGGGTATAAAAATCTCAAATTTAGGGGTCTATGGATTTTGCACCCTTTTTGGAAAGTTTTAAATGTAGGCTTTACATAAACTTCATAAGTGCTGCCATCTTGGGACTGACACTCTGAAAGGCAGCTGTGCTTTAATTACTGAACTTTGGGCCAAAGAACACTCTATGGTCAGTTCATCAATCTTTATTTTGTTTGGAGCTGCTTTCACTACAAGGATGAACTGAGGCAATACTAATCTCCTCATGGCTCCTTACTTAAGAATGTCTGAATAATCAGAAGAAATGCAATGAAACCTTTTCCTTGATGGAGCCCACAAAGAGACAAGTTGGTATCACATTCTGTTGGCAATAGCCTGTAAATGTCACACAATTTGAGTTATGAAATCAAGGCGTTTTATTGAGAAAACGTCCAAAGAGTAGAGGAGTATGGAAGCTAAGTCGAAAGATGGAACAGCTACGCCTCACCACCTCGAAGAGCCTCTTGTTTTATTTTCAGAAATTATTTGCATTTCAGTGACGTAAAGTATTTTTCAGTCTTGGGCAATATCACACAATCAGTGAAAATACACTTGTCATTTTTTGAGGATTGCTCAAGTCAAACATGTTTGTTTTTCTGTTCACAAAGCCAATGCACAAAAGCTAGTACCCACCATGCTTTCTGAAAGATAATATTTTTGTGTGCACGCTCCCATATTGTTCAAGACTGATAGGAACGTTTGGAAGGAACTGCACTGGAAAAGCTGTAGCTTTAGGTGTGCATTTACTATTTAAAAAAACCTGTTTGTTTGAATAAGGAAAAGTTTTTGACTATTAAAGTATGTGCAGAAATCCAAAAAAAATGTTGATGAAGTTAATGCTGAACCGATGGAGCTGAAAACACATTTAACACTAGTTGCTCAATTATGCGTGTTATTTTTTTCATGTTAATACTGTATCAAGCTGCAAGCAAGGTGTGACACTTTTACACTGCTGTGACATGGTCGGAAATTCAATACAGAAACGATTGATTGACAGTTAACGAGGACGTACTCATCCATAAGGCTAAAATTAGGTTGACCTTACGTTCCTCCTACAGCTGAGGACCGCGCGCTCCAGGGCTTCATGATTTCAGCAGATCAAAGTTGACGTGTCCCTATATTACTTATAGGAACTGCTCTCTGCCCTTACGGGCTGATGGTAAATAGATGTTATTCTCTGTGAATGTTTGAGATTGTGAAGATGCATCTCCTGTGCTTGTAAATATTCGCACGGAAATGAATAAGGAGGGAGAACTTGGCCCGGTTCACCAGAATCGCTGCCTCATATTCTCAGATAAAACTGACTGTCTCTGCCTGGTACTAATGCAGGTCCTGGCAGCGAATCGGAGAGCTCAGCCCGATGATGTAAATGCACCCCCTGATCCTGGGATATCGCGCTGGTGAATTTAATTATACATCCACATATCACTTTGGTGTTGTAAAGAGGAAAGATGGATCAAGTTATGAAAAAGTGTAGAGTGTTTGCGCTTGTATCAGCTGTAAAAAGGCAGTGTTCTGGTCCTGTAATCATACGACTATTATTCTGTCTGAGAATAATAATGCGTCAGAAGAATGCCCCGGAATATAGCTGGACATGAAGAATCTTCCCAAGCATGATCTTAGGGTTGCTGGATTAGATGAGAATGCAAGACGAGCCCCCTTGTGAAGAGGTTACACTCTGGTTTTGCAAAGTTGAGGCAGAGCCAGTTGCTGTAATCTTGGACGGGCAGGAGGTGGGACTGCTTATCTGAAGGTAGGACTGCTGCAGGATGGGCCATGTGATGACATGGTGAAGTTGGAGATGGTTACCTATGGCCTCCATATATCTACAGTAGGCTTTTCCAAGCATGTCTCTGTGCAATAAGGCACAAGGTCACACCACAGGATCCCCAGGAGGTGACAGATCTACAGAATGGCTCCAGCAAACTGATCAGTGGTCCATGTGGTTGATCTTTGATGGACAGTGGCTGTGCAGACTGCCAATAGACAGCTGTCTTAGGGAGCGTCCGAACTCTGAAGTGTTAAGGAACCTTCTGCGAGAACAGAAGGTGGTGGGGGGGGGGGGTAAATGACCAACAATGGATCTCAATGCTTTGCAGCTATTGGACTCATCATTTGGTGTAATTTTCCTGTTGAAAAAATCATTATTACCGATCGCCGTCAAGCTTGTGACGTACCGAAGGAGAAGACGTCTGATTTTTTTCAAAATGTGTCCCAAGGTCCCTTTAACGTCTCCCTGTAACATTCCCTTGACCCATGTGACATTTTCTCACAAGGTCAAGAAAAAGTGGAGAGGAAAGGAGTTTAAGATGATTTGGATGCACCCGCAGTATCAGCGTTAGGGCCGGTTCATACTCTACGCAAGGTACGCGAGCGAACGCAAGCACAGGCCCGTTCCATTCCGTTCACAGAGAAGCCTGAACACGCGTCCCTTGCTGCGCTGTGCCTCGTTAAAAAGCAGTACACTGCTCATGCAATAGGGGGCAGCAAAGTCTTCTCCTTCTCCTCCTCCTTCTTTTTCTTTACGTGTTGAACACAGCGTATGGTGCATTATTTGCCTTATCTCCCCTATTGGAATCTCACGGAAATACACGCGTCGATGCGTCGCGTTACAAAAATTTGGACGACACACTTTGCTACGCAAGGACGCAAGATGGCTACCTTGCGTTGCTCGATGCGTTGCCTTGTGTTCGCGCTCGCGTATCTTGCGTATGAACCGGCCCTTAGCCTTTATTTTGAGAGACCTTCCACAGTTTACCAATAGCAGCTGACGTAGTGGGTTTATCCTTGCTTATCGCATCCTAAGCCTCTGGCCACCGAAAGGCTGCAGCCAGGAGATTAATTACCTCATCAGTTGATGGCGACCGGTATGGTAATTGCTGCTGGATTTGACCTCTGTTGTAAAACCTCTATGGTTAATAGTGGGCGGGCGGGCAGTTGCGTGGCAGCAAACCGGCATTTGCATGATCCCGTACATGGAGTCACTTTGACGTTAGTCTTGTGGCAGCTGGGAACCAATGGACATTAACCAAGGTTCAGTCCAGTGTGAAAACAACTGAGACCCCAGTGTCATTTTCAAATTCCTGGTGGAGGAGTAGGGCGAGGAAGGTGATGATGATAAGTGAAGCAATTATATGCGCTCTTGCCTAATGAACTCAAGAATTGACATGCGTGTTAAAACGCAGGGGAAAACTATTTACTTTCATTCTGATAAATCTTTTTCTGAGGCTTCAGTGTTTCTTAATCTTGGTAATAAAAATCACAACAGTCAAAATGATTGGCACCCTGAACAACAAATCTATATACAACCCCGATCCTGAAATAGTTGGCATATCATGGAAGACGAGTTCAAAATCAGGAAGGACTGATGTGTAATGTCCATCCATCCTCTACTGTATTGAAAACCGTATAAAAATATTTTATTTGATGTTCAGTTGTGTGGAAGATCAGGACAGCAGACAAGCCAATCTTGCACCCGCTCTCTCTGCTTACATGGCCATGCATTTAAAATCCAGGTGCTTTGGCGTAGCCTTGCTGGAAAATGCAGGGACATCCCAGGAGCAGACAACAGGAGCAGTATATGTTTCTCCAAATTTGTACATAATCTTTCTGCATTAATGGTGCCCTCGCAAATATGCAAGTCACTCATGCCACGTGCACTGACACACCTCCAAACCCGATGTCTGTCAAAATTATTCGGCCAACAAAGAGGGCATTTTACCTTCACCACAGACACGGGTACCAACCAAAAATGAACAGAAATGGTTAACAATACCACTTAGCACTTAAGAAATTGCACAGCATAGAGAGAAAAAATATGACCATTGAGTAGTCAGAGGAGGTTGTATCCCTGCCCAGCGACTGATCTGGCGAATGATAATCCGGTGCTGCAAACTGACAGGCTGGCAGAAGAAAATGAGAAGCAAACAATTTTTTCAATCACAATGGTTACTAATGCATTTAACCCGACAAGCTTCTGGATTAGCCACTGGCTTAGCTGATCATTTGCTTCAGAGCCTGGTCACTAACATCAGTTCATTTCAGATCAGCTCAAGCCCAGAGAAGATGGCAGCGTTCCTGGACGTTTTTGAAATTTGGCTTTCTTACAACAAACTAGGGACTTTTCTTGCATTTGCAGGTGCAGTGATGAATTGTGTTTATTGGCAAATGTTTTCCAAAGTAGTCCCAGCTCATGTGGCTTTATCTATCACCAAAGCATGTCGGTATTCAATACAGTGCCATCTGATGGACTGAAGATCAATATACATTTTCAACTTCAAATTTTCCACTGCCTTTCTCCTGGTTCCCAGAATCTTTGCATAATATTATGTACTGTACAAGGAGTTAGCTGTCCAGGGTGGATCCCTGCCTTTCGCCCATAGTTAGCGGGGATAGGCTCCAACCCCCGCGTCCCTAGAGAGGAAGAAGCGGGTATTGAGAATGGATGGATGGATGGATGTACAAGGAGTTGTTTTGTTGCTTTTTAACTTTTGGATTATTCAATCGTGCTTTTTTTTCGCTTCAAAGCGGTAAGCTTTGGTCACTCGTGGCTTATATACAACTAGGACTTCTGTGGATGTTCCTTCTATATCCGATCACCTGTTCAACATCTGTATACACCTTTTTGCATTATCCCAACACTTTCTTATTTTGCCCTAGTCCCAACTTTTTTTAAAAAAGAGTTGCAGCCAGGCATCAAATTCAGAATAGGTATGTATTTCCAAAAAACAGCAAAGTTGATAAGGTTAAACATGAAATATAGTTCTTGTGCTGTCTTCACTTAAATGGAGGTCAAAGATGTTCAAGACAGCACTGCTTTCATATTTCATGTGTATTCTCCATACTGTCCCAGCTTATTAGTCGAGCCCCCGGAGGAGTTTGCGAGACTATTGTAATCACCTTGTGAGTCTGTCTGTCTTTCTGTGTACGTGTGTTTCCGGGCAGATATTTCCAGAACCACATGACCGATTTCACTCATGTTTCACATGTAAACACCTTGGGCTGACCTCACGGCGTGACATAAATTTCGGGCTGTTGGGCGAGACTATGAATTCTCTGAATGCTTGTTTGGAAATGGGGTTGTAGATTAAATTGAAGAGCCTTAGTGTTTGTGGCCCAAAGCATGAATCTAGACGCCACAGGAGCTCTCTAGAAAGGACATTACAGTGCTCTTGTGGGATCACTTGGATAGTAATGTTGGTGAAGTGTTCGCATCTCCAAATTGACTCCTATGGGAAATATTTCAGTCCGCGAACACATCTGTTGATTATTATGCCTTTGTATTTCAAATTAATATCTAAAACATGCAAAGCAGTTATTAAATTACTAAAATTGATACCAGTCCAGAACATTTCCAAATGTTGTTGCCTTCAAATATTTCAAATACCAAATAAAACATCTTAAAATACATTATGGAATAAAATTGCAAGAACGATTTAAATGACAATTGATTCCAAAGTTTTGAGTAGTGGTGTTGGCGTACTTAGCAATAACCAAAGGCCTTTAGGTCATTTGCCATTAGACTCAGTTTTTGGAAACCACTGGGCATGCAGGTTTTTTTTATTCCAGAATTTTTACTGGTAAATAGTTTTATTTTTTTCCTCAATAGGGACTCTTTATCCTCTTACCCCATGATATGACAGAAATTCCCGTGTTTTCCAAGATTTATAAATGCATAATGTGCTCGTTTTTGCCATATTCCCAATAACTGCTTGAGGTGGCAACTTTTTTTTTTTTTTTTTTGGCCGTATGAAATTCAAGACTAATGAATCAATAAGCGGCTATTTAGGTTTCTGAGCACCAGTGTTTAAGTTCTGAAGTGTTTTCCGTGGAAAAACCGAAAAAAACACCTTTCTTCAAATTTACAATCACCGTCCAGCACAACTGTTCGTGTTCGAAACACCGTTTCGGGGTGAAGTAAACTGAAACAATAAAATTTTGCATCACTAGTTCAGCACACTGTCCACCCAATTCTTTGGTAGCGAGAGTTGAATATCAGGAGTAAAATTGTCAGAGCTGGGTCATGCGGTGACGGCATTGCCATAGATGCTTAACGGAGCGCACTGGAGCCCCATAATGCAGCGCACTGGAGCCCCATAATGCAGCGCACTCTCTGGCACTTCGGAGATGGAATGTTTTCGCTGTCATCGGAGACTCAGCTGAGAAACTTCTGCAGATCATGAGTGAGGCGCTGCTTCATTAATTGCAAACAGGTAAGCGGGCGTTGAGTCGCAGGGTCAGTGTTCGGAGCTTCATATTTTCAAGCTGTGGCTTGAAAGTGGCAGTTGGGTCCTTCCTAGTGCGCAGAATCTCGCTGTTTTGTTTTGGCTGATCGGGCCTCCGCACAGGGTAGGGCTAATCTTCTGAAAACATTCTGCTGAAAATTCGCTTACTAATTCTTCTTTTTTTCCCCATCAACTGAAGTAGATATTGATAGATATACATCTCAAGAATAACTGTTGAAAATTTAATCGCAATATATTAAGAAATAAAGAAATAATGAAGGAAAGTACAGATGGTTGTAGTTTTTCAGCAGAATGTTTTCAGCAGATTAGCCCGACCCGTCTGCACACCCGCAGGTGACTGAGCTGTGGCTGGGTCTCTCGCTAAGAAAACTCGCTCACTCTCAGCCAAGCGAGCGCACGTCTGCAAACGGTGCCTCCGGAGTAACTTTTGAAGCGATATGATGACCTTGCTGACTAAAATACCATGCAGTGATGCAACTGTTGCATTGCTGCTGTAGCCAGCTCGCTGTCTTGGTATGTAGCTGCCGGCTAACAGGCAGCTAACAAACGTCGCTCAGTAATTTGGGCAGCGGCGAGCGAATGGGCCGCCCTGCGCTCCAAGTGCTAAGTTAGCAATCGACACCATTCAGTTAGCAAACAAGGCAGCGTTCCGTTTGCAGTCTTCTTGAACAGCTGTGTTTGGTTTGCAAGCAACTTATGGTGCAGCTAAAGCTGCTTTCACACCGGACGCGAAACGAATTTTTCGCACGACAGATTGCATTCAAAGTCAACGCAAAGACACGAATTCACGCGTATTCGCGTCTTTGCCTTGACTTTGAATGTAATCTGTCCTGCGAAAAAGGTATTCGCGTCCGGTGTGAAAGTGGCTGAAACCCGTTTCGTGTTCATCAGCGCAGCTAACTCCAGGGGTTAATGTACAGCAGCGAGCCTGTTTTCTGATGTTACTCTGCGTTCATAGAACTAACGTTAGTTTTGTTGCGTTACGCTTGCGAGCTACCTAACAGTTAGTTTAGTCGTGTTCATATTTTATTTGTTAAAACTTCGCTTGTGAAACCATGGGGTTTGGATTCAGCCAAGAGTACAAATAACAGGCCTCTGTAGCTAATGTTTAAATCGGCCTGACGATCCGTGTCCAGATTACAGATTAACTTTAGATTTCTCAGTTCTTATCACGATCCGTCTCCAGATTACAGATTAACGTTAGATTTTTATCACGATCCGTCTCCAGATTACAGATTAACGTTAGATTTTTATCACGATCTGTCTCCAGATTACAGATGAACGTTAGATTTCACTGTTCTTATCACGATCTGTCTCCAGATTACAGATTAACCTTAGATTTCACTGTTCTTGTCACGATCCGACTCCAGATTACATATTAACGTTAGACTTCACTGTTTTTGTCACAATCCGTCTCCAGATTACAGATTAACCTTAGATTTCTCTGTTTTTTATCACGATCTGTCTCCAGATTACAGATGAACGTTAGATTTCTCTGTTCTTATCACGATCTGTCTCCAGATTACAGATTAATGTTAGATTTCAGTGTTCTTATCATGATCCGTCTCCAGATTCCAGATGAACGTTAGATTTCACTGTTCTTATCACGATCTGTCTCCAGATTACAGATTAACCGTAGATTTCACTGTTTTTATAACGATCCGTCTCCAGATCGCAGATTAGCGTTAGATTTCTTTGTTCTTATCACGATCCAATCCCAGATTACATATTAACGTTAGATTTCACTGTTCTTGTCACGATCCATCTCCAGATTACAGATTAACGTTAGATTTCACTGTTCTTATCACAATCCGTCTCCAGATTACAGATGAACGTTAGACTTCACTGTTCTTATCACAATCCGTCTCCAGATTACAGATTAACGTTAGATTTCACTGTTCTTGTCACGATCCGTCTCCAAATTACAGATTAACGTTAGATTTCACTGTTCTTGTCACGATCCGTCTCCAAATTACAGATTAACGTTAGATTTCACTGTTCTTATCACGATCCGTCTCCAGATTACAGATTAACGTTATATTTCACTGTTCTTAGCTGATTGCTGGCTGCCTGAGCACAACGCGCTTCAAATCAGCAAAATTCCGAGGCAGATTTTTCCATCATGATGAGAAAAGGCAAAAAAGTTTCTTCCCGGTATTTCATCATTGGTTATTTTCAACATCACCTGTTCAACCCGCGAATAAACTTGTTGTTTTTCTGCCCAAATTATGTTGTTGGCTGACCTGCAACTATATAAACACAATGAAGTTTTGTGATGTGCGCATCTTTTTGAAAAGGTTGCAACCTTAGTAACTGGATATGAAGAGGAATTGAAAGTACAAATGGCTGCTTCGCTTTGGACAAAAAATGTGTTAAACTGAAGCATATTGATGGTCTTTTCAGGGTTGGGGGTGAAAAATGTGTTCTCAGAAATGAGGTTAGTGACGAAGTCACTGATTAACGGTCATGCTTGCTAATAGACCTGCATGTAGCTGGTCCTTGCTGCTTTGCGGGTTGTTTTGCGTACCGCACTCCCTCAGGGTGAGTCTCTCCCCCACCCCCGCAGGTCCTGTGCTGCCCCGAGCCCCTGCTGGAGGATGAGTATGGAGGAAAAGCTGGAAGGAATGTTACTGAAGTGCAGCGGGGTGGTGGGGCTGCACCCCTCCTCCAGGATCCTGGGCGGCCCGTGTGAGGAGGGCAGGAGGGGGGCAGGAGGGCTGGCGGAACTGACCCTGGGCGAGCGAGTGCTGGCTCACCACACGCTGCTCGCGGGGGACGAGGATGATGACGATGACGATCAGGAGCCGGGCGTCCTGGCCCCCCAGCAGCTCCTCCCGCAGAGCGAGCTAATGGTCCAGGAGGAGACGGTGCGGAACGACGGGGAGGGCGATCTTCGGAGAGACCTGTCCCACAGGATGGTGTACCCTCTCAACCCATCCGTGAGTCTGCCGCGGCGAACTCGCAATGAGGGGCGATTATATTGGTGCTGCTGCAGTCTCCTGTCAGTCACAGGCCTGTTAACCGATCAGAGGGGCATTTCTCTCGACAGAACCACACAAGAATGACCTGCATGTGTGGAGTATTTCTGTATAAAACAAGAGCAGTGACATTTCAGTGCGCTAAAGGCCTGGGGTGTGCTGTAGGCCACGAGTCACGGGCGTAAGACATTTGCACCGCTCTAACAAACTCATTGCCTTGTGTTTTAACCCTTTCAGCGCCGTGGGCAACTATAGTTGCCCAATGATGTAAGATATCAAAATCAGACGCTGTTGAAAACCTATCATGTGGCAACTTGTTTAAAAGAGCTCCCGCAGGGGAGGGTTGGGGTTAGCTCCCGTTGGGGAGCTCTTTTAAACAAGTCGCCTCATGATGGGTTTTCAACAGCTTTGATTTTGATATCTTACATCACTGAGAAGCAATAGCTGCATTTAGCACTCTAAGGGCCTGATTTACTAAGACCTTTAGCACATGCAAAATCTTTTTGCCCGTGCAAAACCAGAAACCTTGCCACTGATTGGTGCACGTGTGTCCTCACATCTGAACTCTTGTTTTGGTGTTGTTGCCGCAGGACCCTTCGTCGAATCTCACTGATGAAGAAAATTTGTCCTCCTGTTTGAACCGCAGCTCTTAGTTATTTCCTGCTAACTCTTCGGGAAAAAGCTGGCTAATTGTGTGCTCTGTCCCTCCCGTTGCATTGACCGTTGGAGCTCAGCAGTGGTGTCCTGTGCTGTGCAGGGGGGCGTGAAACAGGAGCTCCGGCTGCTGGAGGCTGCGGAGGCACTGAAGAAGGAGAAGGATCGGGAGAGACGGCCGAGGGAGCTCTCCGACTGCCTGAAGAAGAAAAAACGGAAGCAGCGCTCTCCCGCCAAGGTACGGCCAGAGCGCCGCGATCCGCACACTGACCCCACGTGCTGTCCTCCTGATGGGGTCAGAGGTCAGAAACTGTATACTGTGGGGGCGCTGTTGGGAGTGTCTCACACACGGGGGGGGGAAAGTCAGCTTTGAATTAGGCTTCATCGTGAAAATGGTGTTGTTTCCAAGTTGAATTGGCTACCTCAGCATCAAGCTCAATGCTGTGAGTCAGATGAACTGGTATCGTTGGGTTTTTTGTCTTTTTAACCCCTGATAATATGAAAGTAAATGTCTTTTTGACATTCAGCGTTAAACCTCACTGGCAGTGTTTCTCTGGTTGGCATGTTGAGGGTGGGCAGGGGTACACATGGGCCCTGTGAGGCGTTAAGGGCGGCTTTGGAGTGATTCGTGTATCTTGCTTCTGCAGATCCTCACCATTAATGAGGACGGGTCTCTTGGCCTGCAGACCTCCAAATCTCATGTGTGTGAGCACTGCAGCGCCGCCTTTCGGACCAACTACCATCTGCAGAGACACGTATTCATCCACACCGGTGAGAACTACTTCTTGGCCGCCGCTCTGCCTGTATCTGACCGGCACTACTTTCCTCACCTTATTTCTGTTCTTGCTCCCAATGAGCAGAAATCAACAGAAGTCTGTGTATAAATCTGTTCTGTTTGTGGACAGAAGCTCATGGGCCGTGTGTAAAATCAGACAATTTGTCGATGTTGTTAGTATTCCTGTGACTGATGCATGAGTGCAGGATATCCCTGGCACTACAGTCCATGCTCTCCGAGAGGTTGACAGGGGCTTGGTTGTAATTACCCTTGTACCCTCGTTAATTAATTATGCATATTAACTTGGGAGTAAGGGCAGGTCACTGAAATTCTGTCCTTATTCTGCCTTTACGCTCCACATACTTGTATTTTTCTTTCATTAAATTCCATTTCATAATGGTGGATTCCTGTAAGTAATTGGTCAGACATCCTTTGTTCCTTTAACTCAATATTTACTGCATTTCTTAGTTCCGCTTATCCTGCAAACTGCTTAGTATCCGGACAGCAGTGTAGCCCAGTTGCAGCTCATGGTTGCACTTCCATTGTACCATACAGCAGAGTGCTAACCCCGGTTAGCTTTGTCGAAATATCCAGCCATACAAATGGATGCATAAAAAAATGAATGTAACCTGTGTGAATTGCTCTTGATAAGTGTCTCCTCTGAATGCGTTACAGATGTTAAGTTAGCATATCCTCTCTCATGTTGTGGATGCATTGCCGCAGTACTGAAATATACTGAGAGGCATTAAAAACGCATAATATAATATACTGTTTTAAGTAGTGGTAAATGGTTTCTTTCGTAGTGGCAAAACACGGTCTCAGGAAACTGTGCTTTTGGTAGTGAGACTTGCCCTCACTGTTAGCGTTACATTGGCAGTCAATTCAGCAGTTCTTATGCATTATCTGACATGGCAGAAGATGTTTTATGGAATGTGTTTTTGTCGGGGAAGACAGCTGACACATCTGGTCATTCTGTGTCATCCCTGCAGTCTGAATACAGTCATTTAATGGACATTAATGCGTCCAGAATCTTTTCCTTGAGACTGGCCATCATTCAACATTCAAAATGTTTGATTCTTCTGAGATTCATTTGTTTGTGGCATTTGAAGTGGGAATGATGTGACTTTGTTTCTGTGTGTTTTTATTGGCCCTGATCTTCAACTTTTCATGTGCAAAATGATTTCTGCCAATGTGATTCACGACCATGATCCAGGGAACTGTGCTGCATTTAGATAATCATAATGAGGTGTTCAACTAAGAAAGGATTCGAACCCAGACGCCTGACATTTTGCAATGCTTACCATACCTGATGGTCATCATGTCAATCAGCAAAAAGGAAAAACTATCAGTTTTTAAATTAGACGATAAAAACCACTTTGCGTTTTTAATGCCTCTCAGTATAGTTCTGTTGTATTTATTAATGTGAGCCAGCTCACGGTCGCTCCCTTCCCTCGCTGCTGCAGGCGAGAAACCCTTCCAGTGTAACCAGTGCGATATGCGCTTCATTCAGAAATACCTGCTCCAGAGGCACGAGAAGATCCACACAGGTCAGAGCCAGAGTGAACTTATGTTCTTTTATGTTAATGTTGGTTTAACATGGCGGTAATGCCACCAACAGGCTTGATAACTTACTTTAGTGTGGAAGTTTCTAATATGGCGGCAGTGCGGAACCTCATTCAGAAAGGCCTGGCGTGGGTGCAGCTATCATTCCAAATAAGCAGGAATATATTTGATTCCACCCATCAACCATTAGAGTTTTTGCTAAGGGTTTCCATTGGTAGAATCAGGTGTGTAACCATATGTTTGGAATGAAAGCCTGGACCCCCACCGGCCCCTTTGAGGTTCCCGAGCCCTGGTGTTTTGGAACTTGAGTGAATCCTTCTGGCAAAATTCCTGAGGGAAAATGTAAATCAGGATTATATGAACATACTGCTCTGCTTTGAAATGTAAATGCTGCACTACTTCTGAAAGTTTGAATGTCATTAATTACTCTTGGCTCTCAGCACTAATGTATTTTAAAGAAGGCATAAGGGATGCGCTGTGGGAAATGTATTTTTTTTTTTTTTTTTTTTATGGAGGGAAAGCCTTTCAGCTTGTTTTTGGCTCTCGGTTGAGAGAAGGTTTGGTCTGTGCTGGTTTAGGCCTGGTTTGTCAGTGGTGGAGGGTCACCCTGTTTTCTGTGGGCGCAGGAGAGAAGCCCTTTCGCTGTGACGAGTGCGGGATGAGGTTCATACAGAAGTACCACATGCAGAGACACAAGCGCACACACAGCGGCGAGAAGCCCTATCAGTGTGACTACTGTCACCAGGTAAGAGCTGCGCCCACGATATGGGACTAAACGCCAAGATAATGTGATGATCCCACTGTCATTCACTGAAAATTTGCACAAGCAAAGCTGTGTGCGTGTGCGCGTGTGCGAGAGCGCGCAGACACGCATCATTGTGCCTCATTCATCAACAATAATGGGGCAAGTTCATCTCAAGCTGTGTGTAGTTTTTACACATTTAAGGGTTTGTTTATTAATGAGCGTATTCTACCTTCGTGTACACTTCAGACTGTAGGGAAATTTCCTAGTGGCCGAATGTGGGTACTGCAGCAAGAGTGAACTCATTTAGATTCTGCTGAGGTGCTGATGAAATGTGGCGCGCCGATCCTGTGACGACGGGGTGCATATTGGTCTTTTTTGCAGTGCATGTGTGTAATGCATCTAAAGACGTTGACATTGCCTTGTATTGCGCTCACACGAGCATCTGCATTGTTATTGGTGCACATGTGTGAAGTGCTTATACTCTCGAGTGTAGATCTGTGTTCTCTGCCCGTCTCCATCAGTACTTCTCCCGAACGGACCGGGTTCTGAAGCACAAACGCATGTGCCATGAGAACCGGGAGGGCCGAGGCAGTCGGACCGGCGCCAGAGACGGGGTCCTGGGAGCCGAGGATGGCCTGGGCTTCGCCTTTCCCCCAAAGGACTGCCCGCTGGCCGCCATGCCTCCGAAGAAGAAGCGGCAGAGAGCCGGAGAGAAGCCGCTCGGCCCGAACGAGGCCCCGCAGGAGAAGGCCAAGGAGCCGGGCGAAGCCAGACTCTGCAAAAACGAGAGCTTACCCGTGTTTAACGCCGGTCCCGCCATCTCTAAGGTTAAGGATGAGTACGTGGTGGCGGAGTACGCTGTGGAACTCCCAGAGCCCACGCTCGCCGGGGCGCTGTCTGGAGCGGGGGCCCCGGGGGACACGCACCCCCCGAAACTGGTCCTGAAGAAGGTGACGGGGAAGCGCAACCACAGGCTACAGCAGCCCGAGCCGCCGGGGAACCTGTCGCCGCTGGCCGCCTTCGAGGACGGCAAGGCCGGCCGCTACGCCTTTGAGCTGGTGGACAAGCAGGGCCTGCTGGAGGTGTCGGCTCCCGCCGAGCTCGACCCCGTCGACTCCGCCCTGCAGCCCGGGCCCAGCAAGCCGACGGGCAGCAGCACCAATTACGACGACGCCGTGCAGTTCCTGAAGAAGAAGCGCTACCTGCAGGCGGCGGCCGCCACCTCAGTTGCCGAGGCGACCCCCGTTGGAGGGCGGGACTACGCGCTGAGCGTGGGGGCGTCGTCCTCGCAGCCCGCCGTGACCCAGGCAGCGGTGGCCAGCGTGATGGGCGAGGAGGACGCAGTCCCCGCCTCCATCCTGGACGGGCCGCAGACGCTGAGCGTGGAGCTGAAGCCGGGACACGAGCGTCACAGCGTCCTGCCCGACGAGGTGCTGCAGACCCTGCTGGACCACTACTCCACCAAGGCCAACGGGCAGCCCGACATCTCCTTCAGCGTGGCCGACACCGAGGTCACCTCCAGCGTGTCCATTAACTCCTCGGACGTGGGCGAGTCCGGCCCCTCGGAGCCCCTGGGCCCCAGCCTGCAGGCGCCTCCTGCGGAGAAGGCCAGCATGCTGCAGGAGTACTCCAAATTCCTGCAGCAGGCGCTGGACCGCACCAGCCAGAACGACTCTTTCCTCAGCGGCCCGAGCCTGGCCTTCGTGAGCGAGACCCAGGCCCTGTTCCCCCCCACTGGCCGCCTGCGGGCGGGGCTGGGCTCCCCTCTCCGCTCCCCCCTGGACAAGTCGCATTTCGGCCTGCTGGTGGGAGACGCCCAGCACCCTTTCTCCTTCTCGGGGGACGAGACGAATCCCCCCTCGGTCTCGCCCACGGAGGACTTCCTAGACCAGGTCACGGCCGCGAAAAAGGCCGAGGCCTCGGTGGTGGCCGCCACAGTCCACCCGCCGTTTCAGATGGGCGGCTTCGAGCAGAACTTCCGGTCCCCGCTCCAGACCTCGCGGTCGGGCATCGCCCCCCAATTCAGCATCGTCAATGGGCAGCTGAGCCTGCGGGGCCAGGGGGGCGGGGCCTCTGACTTCCCGGAGTTCTCATTGGTCAGCGTGACTGAGTCCAGAACTCAACTGACCTCATCACCGGACGCCACAAGCAGTCAGACATTTGGATGAGGGAACGCAGGCGCCCGAATTCAAGGTCCTGTCGAGAAAAAGCACTTTATATTCTTTTTGTTTTTGATCTCCCAACCAATATTGCACTGTAGAGGTGGTTCACGGTCTCTATAAGTCCAATGCAATGTAGTTTAGAATACGGTCTCCTCTCCCACCAATTTCTTTTACCACATTTACAGGTTAAATATTCATATATATCTAAAGTGTATATTTCATGTTACGGTAAGCAACAAACAGAAAACTAGGAATACAGTTTTATTGTACTCGTAGTTCTGTATGTTTAATTTTTTCAAAAATATATTTGTCAATGTAGAATGTGATTTAAAACAAAACTTTTTTCGAGATGGTTTGTGAAAAAGAAGCAAGTATCGGTCTTACCTCATAGCTGGCCAATAAACCCAAGTCTAGTCCTGTGAGCATCAATTCGACAATCGTCCTGCGATGGGATTTTTGTTAAACGGTGTACATTTTGTGGCCAGACCACGTTTATACTCTGAGCTGCTGGCTTCATGAGGGTTTATAAATGTGTGAAAACAGTGCGGGGTCTTCTCTCTCCTGGACAGGAAGAAGACTTAAGTTGTCATTTACCTCTGCCATTTATAATATGTGCTTTTTAATAACCTGCTACATCCTTCTCTTTTTTTTTTTTTTTTTTTTTTATTCATCTGCTAAAAGGAACCTTTGCATTGCGTTATTAGTTGCCATAGTGTACTTGTTATTATTTGCTCTCATTACCATTTCATTGCCAGCCTGTGAAATTGCATGTGTTATATATGCCGGGGAGTGAAGCGGATTCAGAGGTTAGCATTCGCCCTTAGTGGATGCTGATGAGCAGGTTCCACAATACAGTGCTGTCCTTCATGGAAAATGAGAAATATCTTCATATTTCTGCCTATAATTGTGGGTAAAGCTTCAGAAGCACAATGATGTGCTGGCGTTCACTGGCACGAGTTAAGCAGAATAGTTTTGTCTTAAGAAAGCAAGTTTTATTTTTCCAAGTCACGCATTGCCGCCAAATTTTGTAATTTTTATCAAAGTGGCCAGTAGTATCGTTTTTGGAGTGCAGTTTTCTCTCCCATCTCTTGTGCTTAAATGTACTCTCATTTAATGACAGTTTATTTTGGTTTACTCCCTGAAATCACGCATAAAATATTGAAAAAATATTTAAAAATTCTGCAGCACAGGTATTTATTAATTATAATATGATTGTTTATATGAAATGTTAAATTTGAGAAAGAAAAATGTAAGAATTTTTTGGTTCTTTTCCAAAATCAATGTTTTGTGATGCACACAATTTTATTTCCCTGAACGATCTCAACAAATCAAAACTGGAACGATCGAGGAGAAGAATTTAACGAATCGTTATTGACGCTATTAGTAGCTATATTTGCACATTTAACCATTGTGATGAGTTTTTTCACACTATTACAATACAGTAAGTCCAAAAATTAATGAATTTCTTTGGTGGCATTGGATGCCTTTTTGATGCCAAACTTTCATTTGGTTTCAAACCTTTTCGAGCATGAATGTGTCCTGAGTCATTTTTTACATTTGACATTTTTGAACAATTTGTTATAGGCAGTCAGCTATAGCTAATATCTGACCGACAAACCTGCGGTTTCATTTCCGATTGGAAGAACAGATTGATTGTACTGAACATTTCCCCTTTCCTGCTCCAACTGAAGAGAATTGTTTTAATGATATCATGTCAAGATACCGTCTGTCGATTTAAAACTCAGCTGATGGAAAAATAATCTTAATTTTGTATCCTGTCAACTGCATTTCAGTTTCCAAATCGGCTGCGTTTCACAATGATATTATCTGTTGAAGATGGTTAATTTTGAAGTGTAATAATTTAATTGTTGCTCAATCAGTGCCTTAGCAGACCTGTAATTTCTTTGCTCTTATTGGAGCTTTCGTACCTGGGGTAAGAAAAGGCTTCATCTGCACTTTTCAGATCAGCTGGTCGCCAGCGTTGGGCTTTAAGCTCTTTTCCATTTAATTTATCACAATTTCAGTCTTAATGGAACATTAATCTCCTCATGTTTTGGATTCTGGATGGACTGTTTATATTTGAAGCACTTTTTACATGATAACTGATCATGTCTCTTTGTCAAAAAAAGAAATTAGATTTTCACTGGACTGCAGCAGTTTTTTTATATTCAAAAAATTTCCCCTCCTAATTGCCAAAAGGTATTATGTTTGAAAAACAGAAATAAAATGATTGGGTAAAATAGTTTATCTAACTAAATCATGGGTCAAATGCAATCTGAGTGAATTGTGACATGAAGTTGAAGGTTTTGTTCTGGCTTTCAAATCTATTTTACATGAGTTTGTCTTATTCTTGCTTTAGACTTCTGCTGTACACAATCTATTCTCTGCGTACAGGAATGGGTGGAGTGTTGAGGTCGCGCTTATTCAAAGTAAAACTCGAGGGGTGATTTAATGCTGTTTAAAATTAATAGGCATTGTTACTTTTATGTTGTATTTGTACATATAAAGTATTTATTGCAAATATAGCTTAATGAAATGTAAATCATAACCTCATTTAAAAAAAAAAAAAAAAAAAACTGATTCACTGATGAAATGGTTTAATCAGAGGGTGGGGAGTAGATTTAACACTCGCTGGTGTTCTGCTTTAGGATGATTCTTCAGAAGTCTTCCCCCTTATTTATCAAGGCAAAAATATACAGCTGTACTCCAATTATAATTTTCCAAATGTCCGTCTTAACTCTGGCGGTGTTGGTATACTGTAGCTACTGCTAACTGGTTTTTGACTGTATTTTTTTAAGTTCTTAAATCTCTCCAGACAATCAAAACTTGTTTCAGCAACTCCACCCTTTCTCCTAAAACACATTCCTTTCATTTTTGGTGGATTTTAAGGAAGCCTCTGTGCGCTGTAAATACATTTTTGTATTTGGAGTCATATGTGCATTTTTCTTTGCTGTAAATACGAACATATAGTTCTGCCGTTTATCATTTTATTTAGCATTGTTTTCCATTGGCAATAATGCATCTTACCACGTGAATAACTGGAGTCTCGCAGAAATGACTTGGCTGTGGTTTGCCTGTTTAATTAACTTAGCAAAAGTCGATACAAATGACTGAGAATTTTTTTTTTTTTTTAATTGGTGCTGCGTTTTAATGAAACAATGCAATATTTTTGGATTGTTTGAGTCCTCCAGAAACGAAGCGTCTGTCCTCTCCAGTCTGATACATTATCGTAGTCCTAGTTTATTATTCAATATTTTTACATGGAGTGAATAATTCATTAATCAAGCGTCAATATTTTTCTATTAGAGGCTGAGCAGTTTGGTGAAGATGCTGGGACTTGTAATTTATTACCGAAATGAAAGAACAATGAACTATAATGCTCTCACGCTTCATGCGTCCAGATATGACTTTAAAATGCATTATTTCACAAAAAAAAAAAAAACTCAATGTGTGGCGCCTGTTGATGGTAAAACAGATTCAACATTGATTTGCATGTCATCCATTGTCATTTTTAGTACACTGGGTATATTTTTATATGTAATGTAAGCCTTTCATTGTAGCAGATGCATTTTGGTAGAGGACAATTTACTTTCAAGCAATATTGCGCATACGTTTTGTCAAAATCTAATTTTATTGGCTGTCACTGGTTTCTGATTGTGTCCTTGCAGTTATGTAATGATTTGTTTCTCAAATACATGTGATTTACAGTATTTCTGTGGACCTGTTTATTTCTTTAAAATTGTATGTAATTGCTGGCCAACTACATGACACCTAGTATCTGTGACATTTGTTCTTTTTTTATTATTATTTATTAATGTGTCGTTCTTTCATAGCTGCAGCATGTGGGAGTGTGACTGTTGAATTCATGAGAGTTTTGGCTGTCGTAGGATTATTGCCTTTTTTTATTATTTTATAATCTCAGTGGGGATTCTTGCTGGTCCTCTCCCATAATGCACCCTGGGTGGAAGCGTTGCATAACAGGGTGTAGCTCTGTGATGTTTTCCCAAACCCAGACTGTTGCCAAAATGGAGTCTTTGAGGTCTGAGGCTGTAACCTAATTAGACATCCGGCCTGTGAAACGGTGCTGGGATTTCACTCTGCGAGGGGGGCGTTTAGCTCAGACCAATCGAACAAACGGTATGAGCTTCAGAGAAAGTGGCCTCTTCTGTTCCGATTCTCTGGGGAAAAACTGTAGATCTGAAGAACTTCGCTGAGACGATGGGAAATATTGAAAGAAACTTGAAAAATGTGTTGAGATATATTTGAAGCAAAATTAATTATTCACAAGCACTTCATTTATTTGGTTGATATGTTTCTTCCATCAGACTGTATAAATATGAGTACATTTAGCACTCGATACAGGCCAGAATGAGTCTGCTCGGTGTTTATCATTAGCTAATCCAGCACAGATGTTAAATTCAGTTTCTCACATGCAGTGGAAGTAGCCATACTTTGCCTTCAATGATATGCAAATGACAATCATGGCCAGACAGTATGAAGAAGACTGTACTGTCTGAGCAGGTGACCCTGTACATACATGTACCGTCTCCAGGACCGTTTTCACTGAGTGCAGTTCATGCTCGAGTTGAGCCCGCCAATGACATTTGTGTCCAGCAGGTGTCTCCATAGCAACACTGACCGACTGGGGCAAGCTGTTCCCGTGCACAATCTAAGTATTGGTGCTGATGCCTGAATCCAGCTCTAAACCATCGGCACACTGCAGACGTGTTAAACAGCATTTTGTGCGAATGACCATTAACCCTTAGAGCGTTAAATGCAGCTATTGTTGCTCAATGATGTATGATATCAAAATCAAAGCTGTTGAAAACCTATCATGTGGTGACTTGTTTAAAAGAGCTCCCGCAGGGGAGCTCTTTTAAACAAGTCGCCACTTGATAGGTTTTCAACAGCACAGGATAATCAAATTTATATATTTTAAAAAAAATTTCAGTGCTCTGAAGTTTATTGGCTAATTCTGTTGAATCATCGTAAAACTCCTTACACGCAGCCCAGCACAGTCCAGGACCTGCTCAGTGTTGGCAAAAATGCTAGTTTGTGGCTCAAAACGGTCTTGGAAGGGAACCAGATGTGGGTGTGTATTATCGGGAACTAAAATGACTTTACCAAACTTTGCATTGCCTTTGACTTAAATCTGTGCTTTTATCCTATTGGATGGAAGTGTATCCTCCGAAACGGATGTGATATGACTCCTTTCTGCAAATTACATTGGAATTAATTACATTGCCCTCACACTGAATCAGTTCTCTTTTAGGTGCATGTATTTAATCCCGTGATGTGGGATACTTGATTAAAGATGGTTGTAAGATGAGAAATCCCTGTTCATACCTCTGAATTGTAGGGAAATGTAACAGAAATATTTATATTGAGAAGTAAATGTGTAATATGAGCCCCAAAATGGATTTGTTGAGGATGTGGCATGGTCAGTGTATTTGTGTAGTGCCCCCTTAGTGGGTATGGAGGGTTGTCTTGGGAGCGGTTCTACGTGATCAGGAAGTCAGTTCCACTGCTTCCTGTTCACGCTGATTATCCACTTCCTGCCTGGAGTCAGAGCGGAGGCTTTCGAACGGGATCTGACCGCACCCTCAGACGGGCTCGAGTGAAAACAGTGTAAGGTAGCAGACTGGAGGGTGCAGTGCAGGTCATTAAAGATGCCGATGAGGATCTGATCATGTGATGCGGGCGTGGCTGTGTGCCCGCTCCAGGCTCTTCCAGTTACCCCCCCGGTGCTGTGGGTGACCTCACAGTGCGTCCCGAGCCAGGAGATGCAGGGCCCTCGGGCCCTCGGGCTCCAGGAGGTCTGGGTACCTGGCAGCAACGCAGAAGGAAGCAGAGCTGCTGTGCAGAGCTGTTTATGATTTCAGGCCATTGTTCACGGCCTCTATTATAGAGAAGCCATTATGAGGTCGATCGGTCATTGTGGGGGTCAAAGGATGTACAGTATTAAAGCTAAAGTTTGGCTGCCACTCTCGCTGCTAATACTTTAGCTGCTATTATTTTTTTAGCTTTATATGGAGGGTGATGTGTTTATAAAGTGCTTATCTTCGTTTCAGTCAACCTTTTTCCGGTTCTGGTTCATGGACAGTTACAACACAGTTATAAATGTCACTTATTTCATTTTTTAGAGCTCGTCATTGGAGCTCATTCTGTATTTTACACAATTACTGTCGACTGTCACAGCTGTCACCATCTTATTTTCCATATTTTCAGATTGAAAAATCGTAAACATGCAGTATATTTGGAAGTATGCTTATTTGAGATAATATATAAGCTACAGGTCCTGATCATTAAGAGTGTGAAGCACTGCCGTGAGCCTGTCGGAGAGGACAGAAACACTGAAGCTGTAGCTAACGTCACTGCAGTGACCATAGTAACTGCAAAAAAGGCAGCTGGCTTTGAAAAATAATAAAATTTTCCTCCTTTAGTTCTTTTAGATCAATCAATTAGGTGTTCTGGTGAACAGTGCCTTCTTATAGTCCATCTAGTGCAGAAAAATCTTACTTGGAGATTCAAAGAGCAGCAGTCATGACAGTCCTCTAATTGAAAACATATCTGCACTCATTTGGAAGCCTAAATGCTGTATATCCTATCTTAGTGTCACTGTTATATTATAAAATGTGTTATATTGCAAGTGCCCGTGTCATAGATGGTACTAGTCTCTAGTACTGCCTGTATGGGGGACTGAACTCTGCCCTTCTGTGGTATTTGGATTATTGGAAAAAAAAAAATTGGCAAAAAAGAGAGAAATCCTGCTTCCTCATGTGCAACTGGGGAAAGAATGAAAATGTTTATGTTACTCAGCCTCTCTCGCTGTGCACCAGACTGTAGGGAAATGCTGTTCTCAGTGCGCTGGTCTAGGTTTTGGGTGTTAACCAGTCTCACCCTCATTTTTCTACCATGAGATAAAAGGCCTCAGCCCTGGGATCATCGCTTCCTGGTCGAAGTGGTGGAGCTGAGTTTTCCTGCTAATAATAGTTGCCCTTATGACCACGCGAGAGGATGTCGTCATTGACTACTTACTGCGATGCCAGTCCTGTCGTCCTCCACTCCCTTTATTCCGCTAAATGAAGTAACTTTCACTTTCTCAAAATGCTCAAATGTGGACCTTTTCTTCTTAATGCCACAGATTTATTCACATTTGATATTTTTATTGCTCTGTCAACGCATCAAAAGAAGCCTGTCACTGCAGTGTTTCAACATTGTTCCTGTAGAAGAGAGGTTGTGTAGTGCCAGAATGAAAAAGTTAGAGTTTGAAGAGTGAGGGAGAAAGCGTTGGAACAATTCTGGGACTGTTTCTGGTTTTCGTAAGCTCTGTAAGGAGTGGCCCTCTTATCATCACATTGTTCTATAAAAATGTTATTCAACTTGTGAGAGCAGTGCATCAGTGGCTTTGTGCTGTTCGGGGATCGGGGGGGATACAGTGGATTTGGGTTAGCTTAGTTCTTTGCTCATACACCTAATGCTGGCCATGCGGGCAATCGTCCATGGCATTCTGAGCGACGCAACATTTTCAGGTTTCCTCCGCCCGTGTTTGGTGCGTGCATAGTTTGGAACTTCGTGTAAAAAGAAACAGCGATTGACAGGCGCCTGTTTCGGAGGAGAACCGCAGACTGCACTCTCCAGAATGTGGGAGCATGAGTTGCGTACGAGCATGCGCGTGCATAGTTCACTGTTTGGGCATTCCAGATCTGGGTGGGATTGGAGATGCCAAATTTGAAAAAAGAAAAGCAAACGTTAAGCAAGAACAAGAGCTCACATTGATCGAACGGTTTCAGAAGTTTTTGCTGTTCTGACCTGTGTTATGGTCACCTATGGCTGTGCTAAATACATGATTTGAACTGTCTATAAAATATAGAAAGAGCACATATTCCAACAGTTAGGCTCTCTAATCAAGGAATGCTTAAAGGCTGACGAGCTCATCTGTCAGCACTACATGGAGAGATAAAGGGGAGAGAGAGAGAAGAGTTCTGGAGAGCTGAGACAGAGCGTTCGGGAAAGCGGGTGTATGCTGGATCACTGCGCCTGATCGCACGCGGTGAGGAAGCCATGATGCCGAGAGAGGAGGGCCGGCGGGAGCTGGAGCGTGCGGCTTCTTGCTCTGAGAACGGCGACTTGGACAGTGGAAGCAGGGCGGTGCTCCAGAAGGGTGGCGACTTCCTTTTGGATAAACATGTCATTAATCTGAGAGAACATTCTTTCCCAACGCAAGATAACCGACGGGGGAATGCTTTGTTTCAGCACATACGGTCTTCAGGTCCCAGAGTCCAGGCTTCATTAATCTTCCCTCTGAACATTTCATTAAGTTTTATAACCGGCATTATCAACATGCGCCGACTGTTCTTAAATCCCCCACTTTGAATTTCTTTAAGATACATGAACACACAAAAATATTACAGTCCTACACAAAATGCACTTCATAAAATAATGCATAAAATACGTACATTCTGAGCACAGAGGAATGGGTATTTTTGTACAGTGCCTGTTTATTATTGTCACAGCTCTTTGCAAGCTCAGTTGACTCAGTGAGCAAGTTTCCTAGGACCATTATCAGCATTCATATTTATTCATTATACAGGTAAATTCCTTGAGCAGCACTTGTACTTTCCTGAGGGTGCAATGAACCTCCAGGAGTGCGTTCAAAGTCGGCAACACGTAGCAAAACGTATAATTAAACGACAACACTAGTGCGCTGAACACCCCGTTGTGTCACGCAACTATGGCAGCCCATAGAGCCATAATGTGCGTTCTCTTGGAAGAATTCTCGGAGCCTGATGAAATGGGGTCAAATTCGTGTTTGATTTTTAAACTTTTTAAACTTCTATTTACCACAAACATGTCGTTTGATGTCATCAACCGTGGTGAATACCAAGCCGCAAGAGATGCATTTATATACTACCCTCGTTGGATTCATTGTGCCACTGCCTTTTTAAGATGGCGCGGTTTATATACATGTTGCAGCTGATTGGATAAGACCCCTGGCACACCCACCAAACAGGAGAAAACATACCTCAAACGCCGTTGTACACCGTTGCACACCGGTTGGAGGAAACAGGTCGTTCAACCCAGAAACCGTAACAAAACGATGTGCACCGGTTTGACTTTGAATGCACCCCTGGGCTCTGCTAACTTGAAGAAGCATTCATGGAGCAGTCTCTAACGGGTTTGGGGAACGGCGCTGCATGTTAGACTTCGATTACCTGCAGTGATGTTGAGATTGTACTCTGAGTGGGGTTCTTTGCTATTTTTTTTTTACTTCAGTATACTATGTGACCATCAGTTATGTGTTCAAATGTATTAATTAATGTATTCCGTGTATAGAGCTAAACATACTTCTGTTCCTAGGCAGCAGTGCGGCACACTCAGTTGGAGGTGATGCCCGATAAAGGCCATCTGCATATGAACTGTGCCTCTCCATTTTACCCTGAGATGCTCCTTGGTGGCTGTTGCTGGGCTGAAAATGGAGGAGGCACAAAAATCCTTTCTGAGGAATAGTCCAATGTTTCGGTTTTCCAGCTTACCCAGACTTAAACAAGATGTTTGATGCCATTTTCACCACGGTACGTCCAAAGGTTCAGTTCCGTTGGGTAGCATTTTGTGTTAGCTTAGCATAAAGCCTTGAAATCCTTGGGACTCATTAGCCTTGGTCTGTCAAAGTGAAAAAAAAAAGTAAACCTTACAGCAAACTCTGAGGCTGCCTTATTTCACAATGTATCCTGCGTATTTGAAATGAAATTTTCATCTGGGATTTTTTCACTTTTGAAAACTGTCATTTTTCACAAGTATGTTGATCATCATGTTTGTGTGTCTCTCTGTGGTGGTGCTCACTCTGCCAGCCACAGTTCTTGAGGTATGAACTTGAAATTTATTCCACAGGAAGCCAAATGTCCAAGGAAGAAGTGGTTTAATTTTGGATGGTCAAGGTGAAAAGTCAATGTCAAGGTTTTCAAAAAGGTCAAAAACACATTTTGGCCAATATCTCGCCTCAGAAAAATGATAGAGGCATTTGATAGGAACCAATGCCAAAATGTTCGGTCATGCATGGCTCAAAATTTGGGCACCAAAATTGACCGATGACATCAATTTACGGTACAAAATTCAGATGGTAAGGTCAAAGAAATCAAATCTGTAATGATTTGTTTGGGATGGTAGATATCATGGCCCTAAGGCAGCCTGCCAAATTTGGTGAAAATCAGACGAGCTATTTTTATGTTACGGCTGTTTCTATAGCAAAGAAAATCCCTAACTGTTATAATAGGGCATATTTAGCCTATTTTCATGTTTGAATATCTCAATAAACATCCAGAGCAATGAGTTCTGCTGAACACCACTTCAATCTGCATGGATTTGTCCACCAATCCCTGCCTTTTTGTTTAATTAGGACAACGTCAAAAGTGAAAATCTCTTTTTGGTGAATATCTTGTGATCGAGACAATCTAAAAACATGGGACCAACCGTTAAACATTCTGGCAGGTTGGCCCTTTATTGCGGTAACTACGATGACAATTTACAGTTAAAAATTAATGTCAAAATTTCAATGTTCCAGGTCAATTTTTAACTTTCTTGTTTAAAAAACAATTTTGTTCCAATTTTCAGAGATGATATATATTAGGGCCCTACCCAGATAGCAAGCACCTCCGCTCCGGATCTGCCCCGGCTCTGTGCCGACACCAGCTGATCCAGCTCAGAGCCGGGGCAGATCCGGAGCGGAGGTGCTAGCTATCTGGGTAAGTAAATTACCAAAATTTTGTAGAAATTGGACTTGCGGTTTCGATGCCATGGCGATGAATATCTTTATGTCCTATGATGACGCATGTTATTGCATGGTGAAATCTTCCATTTCGACCAAACCTCCTCAATGAATGTGGTGCAAGTATCATCCAGTGGTTGATCATGTCGAATGATTGGTCAGACAAACAGTAAGACCTTCAAATTGAAATGCGCAAACTATTGGGTGTTATTGGAAATAATACTTGAAGATGTGAGCATCCTCTGTCTTGTCTTGTGTTCTCCAGTTATTGCAAATGTCACTCTATGAGCGATTTAATTTCTTCTTTTTTTAAACGGGTAATTTTTCAGGTAGTTTGATGATTGGAACTATGAGTGCTGAAAACATGCATTCCTTCTGTATTCAAAATAGGCTACACAAGTATTTTTCTTGTTAGCTTGTGGCATATCCAACAATGCTGACTAAACTTTACAATTTAAATTAAAACATCTCCACAATTTTGAACAAAGCTCTGGATATTAAACCCAATATCTCTTGCAGATAAACAGTTCTACTTCTTGTCTTACCACAGTGAGGAGAACTGGCTACACCTGACAGTATTGATACTAATGGAGAATAATGAAAAGCACGTCAAGACTGTTCATCAGTTAAAATGGCTGTTTGTGCCTCTGTTTTAAGTGCAGAAGCCGACACTGATGCTAAGCGTCAGGAGAGGCCGCAGGAGGGATTTTTCTCTGAGAAGATGATCGCCGTGAACAGCAGCATCGACACACACTGGCAGCTCATTCGCGCTTGTCCTCGGGCGGCGATTATTTGCCTGCGGACGTGGCCCACCCAAACCAGCGCTCAATCAGCCGAACCCACCGGACAGGATTATTGAACTTGGCTCGCCGCCCGCAGGATCCGAGCAGACCCTCAGTTTGCACAGATCCTGGCGGGGGTTGTTGTCCTCTCAGACCTCTGCTGGGTGGTTGCGCAACTATTTGACCCAAAAGCAGACGGGTCGGCGTTTAGCTCGGTGGGCTCGGCTCAGACATGGGCAGCGGAATGGCAGGCAGCAGTAAGTAACACACGGACTTAGATGTCAGCACTGGGGCCTGCAGGGTCTCAGAGAACTGAAGGTGAGGATTCATGCAGCTCAGCGCTCTAGAAGCTTCCTTCCATTCATTTCTCCAGTAGCAAACTTCATAACATCCAGTCCCCACCCAAAAACTAATCAGAAAAGATGTAAGCATAGATTTTTCATGTAACATTAGGTGTATTTTATTTAGGACAAAATTAATCACAACTTTTATTTACCCTTAGCGTGCTAAATGCAGCTATTGTTGCTCAATGATGTAAGATATCAAAATCAATGCTGTTGAAAACCTATCATGTTGCGGCTCGTTCAAAAGAGCTGCCGCAAGGGAGCTCTTTAAAACAAGTCACCACATGATAGGTTTTCAACAGCACAAGATAATAAAATTTATATTCTTAAAAAATCTATTTCAGCACTCTAGGGGTTAATTTAAAACTCATGACAGGATTCATTTATTTTAACAGATGACTTCATCCTCAGCACTGAAATTCCCATATTTCACTGCGCATTTATACATTTTCTAAACATTGAAGCAGTTGAACTTAGAAATCGTACAGCTGATTTACAAATCCAGCCCCCAATCTGAAACACTGAGCTGCCGCTCTTCATAAAAAATGACATGTATCTCCCTCCCCTTGTGTATTTTTACAAGCAGAAATATGGGAAATATTCACTGTTTGCTCTCAGTTCCACCAGGGACTTTGAAAATAACTATAACCAATGATTATAAACAAGGATACCAGCACAAACAAGTGGAAATCTTTCACATTAAGTCATGTTCTTTTCCTAACCCTTTAACTGCCTGCTCCCTTTTGGTCAAGCACAGTTTGAGTCATGCTTAGCCTGATGAAGCCTTCTCCAATAATCATTTGCAGTCTGTAATGCTGAAAAAAAAATCTGATCTGTTAAGTTCAACACATCTTTCAATTAGAAACAGTGACTCAAAATGCGCTTTGCCAAAAGGTTGAGCAGGCAGTTAAAGGGCTAACCAAGATAAAATCATGTTTTTGGGGTTTTTTTCCCATTTAGGTGGTAACATCGTTGCCTGCAGAAAGGCAGGTTTAATTTTTTTGGATGCTGAGAGCTGCAGATACTTCCGTAGTTCATTCTTCTGTAGCCCAAGTAAGGATTTTGGAGGGAAACTGTTAGGGAATCCATCTTGTCCCTGGTGCTCGTACAGAATGCTGAGATCATGGGAGATCACAGGCAGGTCAGAGCAGTCTCTCCGCTCCCATGTGGCTCGGTCTTCTGAGACAGGAAACAGGAAGAGGTAAAAGTCGCTTACTTCCTATGTTATGTGGATTCTCAGTCCTTTCTCAGTCTGCTTGTCGATGGTTCTCCTCACTACACTGAAGGGGTAGGGAGAAGAAGAAAATATAGATAACAAACACATCTTTACAAATAAAATATGGTGGACCGGACACTTTGGGGGGTACTGACCAGGAGCAGATGCCGAGCTGAAAATTTAGTAAACACAGAACATCCCCTAAACTATTAATTGGTCTTGACCTTTTGTCAAAAATTTCTTTAAATTGACATTACATGAACTCCAAAAACACTCAGCACTATTAGGTGTGGCCAGTTCTCCTCTTTAAGGAAAGACGAGAAATAAAAGGTGTCAAATCAAAGTGAAAGTGAATTTCAATGAACATCATTCAGTTGTGGATACTTGTTGCTGAACTTTAGTTTTCTTCGTTGTAATTTCAATAATCATAAAGTGCTAGTTAGATAGCCAGCATCGCAGGACTCATAAGTGATCCAAAATACGACGATGTTACAGTTGACAGCGTAAACTTGATCAGGACTTTTTTGGAGTCGTCGCATTATATGGTTAAAATAAGCAATTACGGTTAAAACATCAAATAATGTGAAATCATACTGTTATAAATATAGTTGAGGGTGAATGGCCTTTTTAAATCAATCTTTTTTGATTTTATTTGTACATTTTCCATGATGTGCCTGCTTTTTGGGAAGTGGGGCTGTAAATGTCATCATTAATTCTTCACAGTTGTCTTTCAACATGTAAAACAGATGAAAATGGTGGGCAGTCCAAGAGTGCATGACCTCCGCCACTGAGAGATGTATTGGCAGAGGAAGTTGAATTTGGATTTTTCCCAAGTATGAAGTATCCGTACAAAGAATTAACCTGACAGCTGATGTTGGTGTTAGTGTCACCTGATAATTGTGCACAACAGTGCTGTCTTTACGCATGTAGAATTCTTTCAGATCCTGGACAAAGAATTAGAGTCGGATCTTTTCCAAAATCTAATCACCTCCTCCTCAGCTCGGTATCTATCAACACACAAAATTTCATTGACATCCATTCAGAACTTTTTTAGATATCCTGAGGAGCAAACAAACAAGGAAACGCTGGTGAAAACACGTTACCTTCTGGCAGAGATATAATTAGCGTCCATGTGCTTGAAAAGAGTGTTAGAACAAAGTAAGTTCTTTATTGAGTTGATTCAGCAAACACAACAATTTCATTCTTTGTTGTGAGCTGGTATCATCCTCTTGGCCCATAGTTTCAGTAATTAGCAAAACCAAGCAGAAAACTTGGGCTTTGCCTGTGATGAATGTGTTAAAACTGAAGGGACAATCAGGCAGCCTCCTGAGTTAGAGAAGGTGTTCGCTCTTGTCATAGGCCACATACAGCAGATAGCATGAACTGTGAAACGGCAAATGTTAGGTATTTATCTTACATTTTGGCTGTGTGAACACATCATCAACTCACAACTACATGCTGATTTGCTATTGTAATTTGGGAAATTGGACCCAGGAGACATCGATCAAGCTCTGAAGTGTGGCTGTTGGCATTTTTTCAATTGTTAATTTGTTTACATACGCGCTGGTAGCTGTTATCAAATACCAGACCCCATAGTCATGATGCACATTCCAAAACATGTCAGGACAGCTGACGGAAATGTGTGGACTGCGAGCCGCGACCCAGCTGGGATGTGACCCCACAACTTCCTCCAAAGAGCCCACTCTCCCAGCCACACACAGCTGCCCCGAGCGCAGGTGTGGGGTTTGGGTTGTGTGTGTGAGGCTTTCGGCCTGTGAGGCTGGACTTCAGCTGTGCTTTTAACACTCTTCTTTTAAGGATGGAAGCTTGGCCCAACGGATCTGTTTAACAGTCTGTACTTCTGAGGAAAAAATGTGATTTTTAAGTACTCTCAAATGGTGTAGCACACTTTTGCAAACTAACAGGAAACAAGTATGGGAGAAAAAAGTAAAAAAAAATGCTGGAAATGATCAGTCTCATTTTTAGTGGTCAAAGAGATATGAAAATTGCCTTTGTTTACAAGTGCAATGTTGCACTGCACCATGGGATTCTTGGCGACTTGCTCTGAATCAAACTTTTTTGGAATGGACCAGAGGCCAATGAGATCATGACCTCTGCAAAAAAAAAAAAAAAAAAAACAGAGTTCATCTGCTTCATGCTATATACTGTATTCATGTAATATATTGGATTCTCCTAAGTGCTTGTCATATAATATTTTGTCTTCCATAATTCCACGAGTTTTTGCAATGGCGTACCTTTGTGGTTTTGTACTTTATCTGTAACACCTGACCACACAGTCATGTCTGACAGGATCCCTCAGGATCCGCTGGTCTGCGCAGCAGAGAGGTCACTCATGCACTTGGTTTCGCTCCACTTCTTAGCCCATATCAGGGGTGACTGCTCAGTCAGCATTAATGGCAGCCAAATCCATTTTCAGTTGTGCCAATATTTAAACCCAGTAAAAACCCACTAAAATACGAGTGAAAGTCCTCCCCAAGTGTCCTCCCAAAAGCTCCTCGCGTAAAAAAAATAGTGGTGTTTGTGTTGAGATAGAGGTGTAAGAACACAGGCTGTCTGGGAGTTATATTGAACAAGGAGTGGCCTGGACTTTTTCTATGTGAACATGCAATTTTGAAGCACTTACGGAAGAGTTGACATCGTAACTCTGAGTGCATTTTATCAACCATGAACCCATAAACAATGAAAAACTAAAAACTTAGAACGAGCTCTGGCGGAGGATATGGTCCTGAGGGTTGGAGGCCACTTTTTAGTGTGTTTGAAATAGAAATGGAAGCTTCATACATTTGCTTCATGCAGCTGAAACAAATGTAATTACATTTCCGAAAAACCTGATCCAGAATAGTCTACAGCAACAAAAGCATCCATCCACAGGCTGCCAATTTTCAATAAACTCCGTAATCCTTTTTTATTAGCAGATACGGATTCTCTTAAATGTTTATTTTCCTTAATAATTAAACTCTTGACCATTTTTCTGTAAAGGAAATGATCAATATGAAATGACAATAAGATGAAATCACTGAGGGACAGATTTTGCTCCCAAAAGCTGGAGGAAAATGGTAATGATGAAGCCTCAGACGCCACACAAATTCACGCCTCGCCCTCTGCCGCGGTCTGACCTCTGACCTCTCCCTGCGGCCGGGAATGAGGCGCCCAGACATCTCCCGCAGAATCAAAGCCGCAAAACAAATGCAGGAAGGAGGGCGTGGGCGACCCGGGTCAGTATGGAGCCCCGCCAGCGAGAGGCAGAGCTCCAGCTCCAGCATAATCACAGAGGATCACCTCATACGAGGGAGGATTGAAAGGCCCCTCTCAGAAAATGCAATGAAAAATCCCTCACAAGTCTGTCCCACAAAGTTATAGTGAAGAAAATTTACGTTAAATAAAAGAGACGAGAGTTTTTGGCTTTGTTGGCTACTGGAAAATATGGATGTTTGTTGATTCTGATCACTCCTCCAAACGGCCATATTATCTTCTAAAGTATAGGCTGGCCCTTAAAAAAATCTATTATTTATTACTGATTTTCAAGTGCGTCACTGTAAATTTAGGTCTTAACTGATAATGCAGTATAAATGGCCATATATGGGAATAACACGGCTGACTGCTTGTTATTCACTTACAGTAGTGGTTTTCAGGGAAACATCATGGCCTGTACATATTAGGATATGCACTACATATCGTTAGCCTCATAGCATAATTGCCTAAGTCATTTTTTGGCTTACTGTTGCAATATCAATAAAAATACCAATGTGCTTGCTAAAAATTGTGTTTTTTCTTGTTTTCCGAAAACGTTCAAATATGACTTAGGCAACTATGCTATTAGGCTAACGATATGCAAAATTATATTTTGGGGCCCTGGTAACCATAAAAAGAGAAAAATGTATTCTCTGGTCGATAAGTTTTTAGAGAGTGACACTTTTTTTTTTTCATTTTCATTCAGTCCACCACCAAAATTAAATTGAAATTAAACTGTCAGCTTTTGCTTTAAGCTGTAGGACTTACAACCATTTAAACATAAAGCCCTCCAAAGTTTGGCTCTCAAACCTACGGTTTTGCATATTTCCCTAATGGGTTGGTTTTGATTGATATTTCATCAGAATAATTTATTGGTCATATGTCTGTTATGATCCAGATCAGAAATAAAGTATGAAGGCAGAATACAATCCAATAGTAAGGTTTCTTTTATTTATTTATTTATTTATTTAAGAAGTAGGGACAGTACATATTAATGAACATAGGCATGTAAATATGTCAGATTCTAGCCAAAGGCTAATTTACATCTGTTGTTCCTAAGCAGGTTGATGTTTTGAGAAAGAATACAATAATACATGACAAAAATACATAAACCAATAATGCACAAAACTTTTACAAAACCATAAAAAAAACAATAATACATAACAAAAATACACAAATCAATAATACACAACAATTTTAGACAAAACAACACAAATGAGATTCATGCTTGTAGCTCAGAAGAAATCCCAATGCGGCCATCGGATAACAGTGCTCACAATAAAAGGCAAGAACTGAAACATTACACTGCCCTAATTTGCCTCAAAGTGCAGAAAGTAATTGCACTAAGTCCATAATTTTAAAATACTATAGCATAATACACATCGCCATGTTATTATACTGTGATATATTGCACTAAGCCCAATAAGAGTGGAATAAATACGAAGAAAAAAGAACGTGTTAAAATGCCAATATTACCTATTGATCAATATATTACATGTTGCCCTATTACACATTAATGCCTGCAGTTTGGTCAGTATATTACACGTTGCCCGGTTACATATTAGTGCCTGTATTTTGGTCAGTATATTACACGTCGCCCTGTCACACATTAGTGCCTGCAATTTGGTCGGTGTATTGCAAGTTGCCCTATTGCACATTAATGTCCACATTTCAGTCAGTAAATTGCACATTGCCCTATTGCACTTAAAACCTGCATTTTGATCAATATATTGCACGTTGCCCTATTGCACTTAATACCTGCATTTTGGCCAATATATTGCACGCTGCCCTATTGCGCTTAACAAATACCTCAATATTCATTATGGTCACAAATCTGATTTGATCTAAGCCACACCTTTAGATTACCTTTAAAGGCTACAAAACTGGAACACTTCCTTATGGAGAGTGGTAAACTGTTCCACAATATGCTACCCTTAAAAGAAAAAGCATTTTGACTAAAAGAGGTTCTTCTAACAGGTACCTCACAGTCCCCCCTGGCCATGGTAATACGGTAACAGTGGGATGAAGCCCAGAGGAAGATGGCACAGTTCAGTTCAGATGTTATGGGCAAAGCAGTGTAGGCATTGCCAATGTCCCCTCAGTACCTTTCTGCCAGATGGAGTACACACCTTATCAGAGCCGTACTGTCCGAAGGCAGGATGGAGTGGTTTAGGAGGAACACGGTTCCAATCTGGACGACCGTCTTTAGATTGAGAGCTTGTTCCTAATGAACTGGACAAAGAAACAGACCTGGACAGGATTAACAAGAATGCTGTCCCAATTCTGGAGACCGTGAGAACGGCTTGGGACGAGCCCCTTTTTTTTTATTAACCAAATGAGGAAGGAAAGTTCCGTAAATTACTATAATTAAAGGTTATGTTTTATTTTCAAAAGATGAAGACTTTTACTTCATCTTCATACTGACTGGTTCTAAGCACACATGGAAAATCATAATCCGCCAATTTACAACTCAAAGAAGGAGGTATAAACACGTCACAGATACAAGAGGAGAGGTAACAATGAAACCAGACACAGCCGGGGATAAGGAAGCACGCAAGACACAAACCAATCAAAGGAGACGTTACTACTGAATGGGAGGTGACAGAGAAGGCATTCATATGAGGCCTGGGACAAGATCAGTCTCAGGGGGACAGGATGAGTTAAATTGTCCACAATTGTATTGAAAAGGGGGCTGTTTTTATTCCACCTGTGAATTTTGGGGTGGGTGCAGGTTAACTGAGATTTTGAGGATAGTGGGAGGGACCTGAGGTCACACTAAGGTTGGCAGAAGTAATAGTACAATTGTGGACTTGGGTACATGTACTGAATGAAGTACAGTATGCAAAAAATAAGGCACTACTGCATAGTTTTCCTTTCTTTGTTATCCGCTTGTGTGTGATGTTTACGATATGTTTCTTTGCATGCTCCAGAGAAAGCCATAAACATACATCATATACATCCATAAATCCACAAAAGATATATTACGTTTTTAATTCTAATTGTCAACCCCATTACTTTCCTGCGACAAAATTCCTCATTTTCATTCAGCTGTAAATGTATTGTAGAGTGTGTCATGTGAGGGGATTCAGATGATTCACAGTCTGAACATACAGCCAGACTTCTGGTTTGAATTTTGAGTAACGGACTCCTAGACACAAGTTCTACTGCAGCTGAAGTCCAACATAATCCTTCTTATCTGAATCTGTTTTTCCAAACAAAGAGAATAAGCCAATTCCTCTCTGAATTTTTACCTACTTAAATTCCCTAAAATATACAGTGACAGTACATTTCTGAATCACTGTGAAGTGCAATCACTCAATTTCATCTCAGCCCTCAATTCTCTCTCTCTCCAATAACTGTAAATAATTTATTTGAAAAGAAAATGAAATATCATTAAGCTAATGAGAAGTATAACAAATCATAATCCTGCAATGTCTATTTTCTGCAAAATATTAATGCATTCACATATAATTGGTCTGAATGTGGACACAACACAAAATAATTAAATGCACTGAATTCATTCTAAAGAAACACATGAAAATGAGCTTGTTTAAAATCTGACATATGTACTCTTGCTTCATTGTCCAATCAATGGCAGGACCTGCAGTTTTAACAACAAAAAATATGTCCGAATCATCTCCACAAAGTGCTTTCCATGTCAGCGCTGAAATGAGAGATATAACACTGATACTGTGTAAAATGGTTCTGCACGTCTCTAAATGCATTTTGGCCTTGTCAAACCATGGGGCAGGAAAATATTTCCCACTTAAGAGCTGTGGTCGCAGGTACATTAGTGTGTGAACATTTCGGTAGTTACTCCATCATCTGAGCCTGAGGAGAAAAATGTGAGTTATCAGTGTTTCGGAACAGCAGTTTTGCTTTTGCCATTAAAAAAAAATTACGAGCTAATACGCAGGACAATTTTCTGAATCAGCAAAATGGATTTCTGCATCATCCCTCATTACTACAGGAGTGTCAATCTTCAACAAATGCATCAGATCTGCTATAGAATTAAACAGAAAATGCAAAGACATCTTTAAAAATTGATTTCAAAAATTTATTATCCAACAAAAACTGTCAGGACGCTGAGGTGAGTACCCCATTTCCAGCTCAAAGGCAGGTATAATATTCAGTGATATAAAACCCTACTCATGGGAAGCACTGCAGTGTACGTAAAATGAACAATTTCATGATAAAGCTACAGCATTTCATTGAAATAATATGCATCAGCGAGCTGCTAAAACTGTAAATGTGTAACAGAGTATGAAACTATAGCATAAAGTGTATTAAAGAGTCTGGCTATGCGCATGAGGAGCACTTTATATATCGATTATTTGTTATTTTGTGAGGCTTTAGGCAGGAATTCTGAGATATTCAAACAGACTAATTCCTCACCCCGCGATCATTTGATGCTGATTTCATTTTCCCCCCTCCTATAAACGTACTGTATTTACAGTCTTAAAAACGCATTTTCTCATCCAGAGTACACGGCCCTCCGACAACAATAGCTCTACCGCCTAGACAGAGAGCGAAGGATATCCTGCCTGAAGGCGGAATAGGGTGGTAACCGCTATCACTTCTGTCTGTGGGAGGAGTCAGTCCTTTCAGATGTGATATGCGCTTCTGGTTCTGTCCTATGCCGCGGTCTCCGCGATAAAAAACCGCTAACCCTATCAATGGAGCTCAGGAGGAAAATTTGCCGGGATTTTTAATTGAAAAAAAGCAGTTGAATTCGCGAAACAGTTTCCGATGGTGGCCCTGAATAATCTTCGATTTTATTTATCAGGGTTTAAATCGCCTCCGTTTTCCCCTCTTTATCGGCAGCATCATGGAAACGTGTTTTGGGATACAGAGAGCCCGTCCGGGGTTTATCGCGCTCACGTTAATTGTTTTCAGTGCGCTCAGTGCAGCTCGGTCGTTTACTGCAAGTATCGACCCAGATCATACAGCAATGACGGAGTCTTACTTGCCCTTCAATATTACCGATTTGGAGGAAATCACCGCCCTGCCCACGGAGTTTGTGAGCACCGCGTCGTCCTCCACCAGGGGTACCGTCACGGACTGGGGAAATTCTGCATCGACCGAGATCACAGACCCCTTCTTCGGCTTCTCAGAGGAACAACTGCCGCCGACTGAAGCCAATTTGGGTAAGGGAATGGCCGTGGCAGTGGTTCAGCTATTGAAATCTGAAGCATCTAAGCAAAAACTTTCATTGGATCTGGGTCCTTACGGTTCTAATCATCGTGTTCGCCATAGAGGTTAATTGACCTTGCGTTTAGTATCTACTTGGCAAGACTAAGAAGTTCTTAACTGTTTTTTAATTTGACAAAATGGGCTCGGTTCCATTAGCAGTGTCCCACACTTTGGCAAAAAGGCAAGCCCAAAGCAGTAAGCTAATTTACTGCATGGGCGCATGTGCTAGATGGGACAGAATAAACACCATTTGAAAACAATGAAATTTGTCCTCTTATTATCAGTTCATATAATGGCCCGTGCGGATAATGGTGAGCAAACCTATCTCAACTTTGATTGGGCCTATTGATTTTAGAACCTTTATGTGTATAGTAAGGCTTATTTCGTAAATTTTATGATTTTTTATTTGCCTTGCATAGCCTTGTTCTCTAATCTTATTAGTTTCACGAAACTGTGAAATAGATTAATACATAATAATATATTACGTGCACTTCTGTTTTTCAACAGGCATTTATCATCTTGAAATTAAAGACAAATATTCATTTGTTTTGTTTTACTATGTGGTTTAGAAAATGATATCAAGTAAAATATGAATTATATAATATTTGGGTACAGGTATTTCTCATTTAGACGTTTGGCTGATTGCAGTGCTGACTGCAGCGCTGTCATACTAATAAGACACTTAAAAGCAATCTAGGTTTAGTGTTTATGTTGCACGGTAGTGTATTGATCGTCCACCCGTTCCTCAAATGCAAATGCATTTTTTATTACTTTTCCCTCTCTGATGCTACTCTGCCCTGTGTGTCCAATATAAGTGGGTCCTCAGCAAAATGTTAAGTTTTGCATACACTTCATTAACATATGCCAGACTTTATTATCATACCTTGTTTGAAGTATTCCTTGATATTGTATCCTCGTATTGATTAGGAAAAACAATTAATTCATTTATTTATTTGCAAACAAATTTTGGTGAGATCAGCCATGGAGCAGGATCTAACTTACCAAAGTGTGGTTGTAGATAATAAAATTAATTCTTGTCAGTTGAAGTATTGAGGACATACGCTGAGTGATCCCATGTCATTTTGTTTTTACAATACAATCATTAGACATGAACAGCAATCCTGTCTAAAGCTGGCAGATGGCACATCGCATTGGAGAGTTCAGATCACAGGCACTTAGATGTTAAATAACTGCGGCTGCTTACGGTCTTTTAATCCCTTCACCGCAGGCCCTATAGCTTCTGATCCCCGAGAGAGGAATTCAACATAAAACAGTTTTCACTCTAATGAGAGCAGGGCTGCAGGGCTGTTCATTTTCTCCGTTTTGTCCATACTCACTCACATTTTAATTATATACTAAGGAACATAAATATGTGGAATGTGACATTATTTAAATGGATTTAATTCCACATTGTTACTTTAGATAAACACATCCACCGTATACATGTACAACCCCAATTCCAAAATAGTTGGGACAAAGTGTTAATTGTGAATAAAATCAAAATGCAATGACTTTCAAATCACACTAGCCACTATTTTATTCTCAGTAGAACAGAGATAACATAGCAAATGTTGAAACTGAGAAATTTTACAATGTTATCCACAGAATGAGCTCATTTCAAATTTGATGGCTGCTACAGGTCTCAAAAAAGTTGGGACAGGGGCCTGTTTACCATGGTGTAGCATCCCCTCTTCTTTTTAACACAGAGTGGAGGTGTCTGGGCATTGAGGAGACAAGTTTCTTGAGTTTAGCCATTGGAATTTGATCCCACTCTTGTTTAATTCAGGCTTCCAGCTGCTGGAGAGTTTTGGGTCTCCTTTGACGGACTTTTCATTTAATTTTGCGCCAAGTGTTCTCAATCGGTGAAAGATCAGGACTGCAGGCAGGCCAGTTCAGCACACGGACTCTTCTACTACGAAGCCATGCTGTTGTAATAGCTGCAGTATGTGGTTTTGCATTGTCCTGTTGAAATACACAAGACCTTCTTTGGAATAGATGTCATCTGGAGGGGAGCATATGTTGCTCTAAAACCTTTATATACCTTTCAGCATTCATGGTGCTTTTTAAAACATGCAAGTGTCCCACACCATATGCACTAATGCATCCCCATACCATCAGGGATGCAGGCTTTTGAACAGAACACTGATAACAGGAGGGGTGGTCTTTCTCCTCTTTAGCCCGGAGGACAAAACGCCCATGATTTCCAACAAGAATGTCAAATTTGGACTCGTCTGACCACAGGACACTTTGCCACTTTGCTACAGTCCATTTTAAATGAGCCTTGGCCCACAGAACATGGCGGTGCTTCTGGATCATGCTCAACAATAGCTTCCATTTTGCATGATAGAGTTTTAGGTGCCATCTGTGGATGGCACGGTGGACTGTGTTTACAGACAGTGGTGTCTTGAAGTATTCCTGGGCCCATTTAGTAATGTCAATGACAGAATCATGCCGATGAGTGATGCAGTGGCATCTGAGGGCCCGAAGATCACGGGCATCCAGTAAAGGTCTTTGGCCTTGTCCCTTACGCACAGAGATTTCTCCAGTTACTCTGAATCTTTTGATGATGTTATGCACTGTTGATGATGAGTCCTTCAAAGCCTTTCCAATTTGACATTGAGGAACATTGTTTTCAAAGTATTCCTCAATTTTTTTTACGCAAGCCTTCACGGGTTGGAGAGCCTCTGGCCATCTTTACTTCTGAGAGACTCAGTCTCTCTAAGACATCCCTTTTATAGCCAGTCATGTTATACACCTGATGCCAGTTAATGTAATTACTTGCTAAATGTTCTTTCAGCTGATTTTCCTATGTATTAATTGCTTTTTCAGCCCTTTTTTGCCTGTGTCCCAACTTTTTTGAGACCTGTTGCAGCCAGAAAATTTGAAATGAGCTCATTTTGTGGATAAAAATGTAAAATGTCTCAGTTTCAACATTTGAAATATTATCTATATTCTATTGTAAATACCATATTGGCTCATGTGATCTCAAAGTCATTGCATTGTGATTTTATTCATAATTTAGACTTTGTCCCAACTATTTCGGAATTGGGGTTGTATTTAATGTAATGGGGTTCTCTTGATGCGGATCATTCTCTCAAACTGAAGTGCAGCCATTTTACATCCTTATCCTGTGGACCGTATAAGCTAGTTATTACAGCCCTTTAAAATTACCAGATATCATTTAGTAAATGGACCACCTGTGTTCTTCACTGTTTTAATTCAGAGGTTAATATCGAGTACTTGGAGCATAAAAAAGTTAAGTGCATTTTTTAAGTTTTGAGAAAAAGCCATGTAAAACTCGGAAACAATGAGCAAAATATGATTTGCATCCAACTTATTAGTTTCTTGGCAGGTAACTGTGTTTAATAATCATGTTTCAGGTCAGTATAATTTTGCATCAATAATTTGACAAAAACACAATTTTTCAGGAAAAAATGCACTTAACCTTTTAGTGCTCCAAGCAGTCGATATGTTTATTTTATTCATTCATTTGAACAGGTGATCTCACCATGATCAAGATCCCATTTACAGGCGAGACCAGAATACAATGAAAAACACATTTTAAAATAAAATTAAATGAACCATTAAAATAACAATAATAATTTAAAAATACAATTGTAGTACATAGCTGAAGCCAAATTTGCCAGATTCAGTCAGAACAGCTGCAAACGGTTCTCTAAAAGTGTTCAGATGCCGGAGTCTTAAAACTGCTGATTGAAGGGAAATGGTTTAAATTAGCCTGCGCTTTGTTCCATCTTTGTGGAGCAAAACACCTTTTGCCCACTTCTGTGCTTACATGAGATCTGATACCGTATTTGTTAAGTTTAAAACTAATCTGAGTGTTGAGGTGGCCAGAAAGTTTGCCAAGCAATATTTTCTAAATGAATAGACTACCATGAAATTCCCGTATTTTAATTAGTGATGACATGCAACTTTTTGATATTGAGTTCTGTATGGATCTCCAGTTATTAATCAGAGAGCAAGCAAAATTATGATAATGTGCATCTACTGGTTGATCATCGACGCTGATATAGTATGATAAAGCAATTAAATGTAATGTGGTGTTCTTTGAGCTGATCTTGTCCCCTCAATGCAGTGGTTTAAACAGTTTCCATTTATAAACCGCTCCTAATCTCAGGCGATGTGTCATGGATTTGCCCCACCGGCTGAAAACGACAAGCCGGCGGGCACTGGGACCATGGGCCCAAAAGCAGGTAAAGGGACTCAAACACACAGGCTGAGTAAAAATATTAAAATCTTTAATTTAACGAGTAAAACAACCATGAGGGGAGCAGCAGCATGAACACAACAGGGCTTCAAAACCAGAATGCTGCTGCACTCAATCGAGGCACAGCCAACCCTTAAATAACCAGACCTTCACCTCCACCTCAACGAGCCACACCTGTTGCCCGTTAAGGGGGAGGTGAAGAATGCAGCAGGGGGAGGGACTGCAAGGACAAACCCTTACACGATGTTTAATACTCTTGGAGATAGCGCAAGCACTTCTGTTGCCGTTTATCTTACACCTCTTTAAGCACCTGGCGCTTTTCTCTTCAGGTGTCATTCGCCATTTATTAGGAATCTTGGTTGCTTCAGCTTCCCTTTGTGAACTTCGAGATGGATTTCCGGAAGTGATGTCCAGCTGGTGTTATCTTGTCTTGTATTGATTAGCCAAAAGTTGCCTTCTTGTGTGCTGATGTAGTGCTGTCCTTGTCATTTCTGAATGAACCTCTCCTTAAATGTGGCGTGTAGGGGTTGCATTTACTAGTCTGTCCCAAGCCATGCGGCTCATCAGGCTGGTGCATAACTCCTGTATCCGTGGCATGAAGCAACTAGGAGTATTGTTACTTCCCCTGGATGGGATGCTAGTCCATCGCAGATTACCCCCCAACACTTAGGCTGTGTTTGAATAGCGTTTCTTGCTTAGGAGAGTTTCTTACCCCTAGAAAATGACCTGGAAGTATTTATGTGGCAGCCATGATGTGTGATCGAATTCTATAAATGTTAAGGACAGGCGCTTCAATGCTTCCTAACTTACGTCCTTTAGCACAGGGCACACCGAGCCATCCTTTACAAAAAGAAAGCAAACAACGCCCTCCCACAATTCTGTGCGGCAGAAATATTTAAAGTGACGGTTATCCATCCTGCCAATCAAGAAAACAAATTAACATGACGGGCGAGAGAGGCACGATCATGTGACCAAGAGTAAGTGGATTCTCTCTTAGCAGCGCGGTTGTTTTCCTAATCCATTATGAATTACCCTTTACACCTTTCCTTAACCTCATGACGTTTTCCATCAAGGTTAAAGAGAAGTGGTTAGGAATTAGAAAATAGAATATAATTTTTTGACCATTTGAACACAGCCTTAGGCAGGTTTCCCTGACAATTTTCTGGTAGCCAATTATACACCTCGGTGGAGTGAGGCAGTGTGGGAGTGAAGTGCCCAAGAACACACCATGAAGGCCGTGGCAAGGACTCGAGCGCGGGGCTGTTTAATTAAGCATTATTACACGCGAGGGTGCGCTTGACCGTCATTCTTGTCACGACAGTGATGCAGCCAGCGCCGAGTTCCGTTAGCATCACTGAAGTGACAAGAATGACGCTCAAGCACACCCTCGCGTGTAATAATGCGATTATACAGCTATTACCAACAAAATAAAACGTGTAATCAAAATTTATTCATACTGTGGGCATTTCGCTCTCAAAAATAAAAGTTTTTTGCTAGTATTCTCTCCGTTTCCGTGGAAATACATGAGATCTGACGTTAACTAGTCCTTGTCAGCCAGCCAATTTGGGCTTATGTTTTCTAGACATCATAATTTCCCAAAACTGAATAAATACCGCACATAGCAACACAAAGCTGCTTTGCTAGTTCAATCATGTTGTAACCAGAATATCCCCCGGAAAAAAATATTTTTTTCATGGACTGATAGTTATACTTCTGCCGACATCAGTCATTTTTAAGCTAACAGGTGCCGTGACAACGACTCAGCTGATCTTTATCGAACGAACTTATATTAACGGTTATATTTAAATATAGGCAACGGCTTTACAGCGTCGGCGCCAGAGCAAAAATCTGTCTTTCAATAAACTCACCAGCAGATGTTTAATTTCAGCTGGGGTGTGTCACTCCAATTTAACGTTCGCTCCGATTAATGTGGCTAAGCAGCAATAGTAACCAGTAACATTAAGGCTGAATAGAATTTCAACCCTACCTTTCGGGGGCTTTCGCTAATCACCTTTTCAGGCTATTATCAATTTACCTCTGAAATAAAGACGACAGTTTTCACAGATGTGTTGATTTACTAAATGTTAATTTCAATGTACAAATGCAAACAAATTGACAAATTAATTAAATCAAAGGCCTAGGCAACTAAGAGAGGTGGAGTAATATTTTCAGTGATGAGGTATTTTTCATTTGAGCACAGGCTACCCGTACTGTCTTGCTCATTTGAGAACATTCTAAACGTCTAATTGACCAATCAGATTGCTCGGTCGGATCTACATGTTGTATAATTCCATGTCAAGCACACTTAACCACTGCGCCACTGCGATCTCCTGTAAAATGCGTCAACATGCAAAGTTCCCTAATCCTCCATCACCATGAACGAAACAAAAGAACCGTCAATAAGAGTGTCAGTACTGTTAATCAAGAACTGTCAATACATGAGAGACGGTTAGTAATTGATCTTCACAAGAGTGGTGATGGCTACAAGATACGTACGGTAAAGTATGGTAAAAACATGCTTATTGGTTCCTTCATTTCAGGGAGAGGGAACAAGTGTATGTTCCCTCAAATGGTGAGGAAGAGGGTTAGAGGGACAGTAGGCAACCTAAGAGTAATGTTTCAAGAATTTAAGTAACTGGTTACATCTTTGGTCACAACTCTGTTATGAAAGGAGGTGTTTGCAGTGTGGAGCTGTGGTCTCTCGTGTAGAGAAGCTGTGCGCCCCCATCACTCTCTACAGGAGAACAATGAGGAACTCTGGGTGGGGTCGGAGAGAGCACCCTTACGTAAGAGATCTCCTGCTTTGCTCTGTTGTCATTGGATTAGTGACATGCAGAAAATGGGTAAAGGGTGGAGAAATGTAGTCTAGAACTGTGCCTTTGTTCTTATATAACTGCAGTGCAAAAGCAAATCTTATTTACATCAGGAGTGGTGAAATACTTTTAAAAATTAACTGGGATGATGTTACTGCCAATGATTATACAGTGAGCGCCATAATTCCTTGGACAATGACACCGAGGGCTGACTGCAATAAACAGTTATGTCCAGATGTTATATATTGGACATAACTGTTTATTGCAGCCAGCCCTCGACACATTAGTTGTTACTTTGGTTCTGTTGGACGAGTCAGTCACCAGATCTGCATCCAACTGAACTTGCGTTTTACATGTTGAAGAGTATCCAGAGGGCAATAAGTCCCTGGAACGATCAGGAAGTGCAGATGGCTGCAGCACAGGCCTGGCAGAGCATCACCAGGGAAGATACCCAGAGTCTGGTGATGTCTATACATTACCGACTTCAATCAGTCATTGCATCCGGAGGATATGCGATCAAATGAAAAATGGTTACTTTATTCTTCATTATGTTCTCTGCCTGATATTTCTTGATGCTCTCAAAAATGGGGGGATGTTGAGAAGACAGTGCTGTCATTTCTACCTGGTTAATCTGATATTGATGGTAACTTGTTCAAATTAGAGCGGACAGTCTGCACTTCGACCTCATTGATCCTCTCAATCGCAGAGTGCTGGAGTACAGAACCAATAATACATGTATCCCAGTCCAATTAATTATGGTGCTTACCAGTAACATGCCGTCAGTAGTGAGTTAGGGTGGGCAACATCCTCGCCTTAGAACACAAAACTACTTTTAGCCTGTTACCGTTTACTTCGTTGATTAGCTAGTGTAAGGCCACGCCTCCAGCCTTCTAACTCACCAGTCTATCAAGACCTGGACCGCATTCTCAGCCCAGCAATCATCACATGCAGCTGTTGTTTATTTCCACTGAGTGGTAGTGTATTGTTTAAGACCGAGCTTTGCACGTAGTCTTTGCGAAGTCTCGTAAGCCGTATGCCTGTGTTTAACCTCTTGTCTTGTATAGACTTATCGCCCACATTTTTGCATGTACATATTCCAACTCTTGACCTTAGTGCTGTTTATTATTAAAGTCAGCACTTTAACTTTATTACCAGGAACATCGCTTCCTTTTCTTTTCTATCTTAGTAATACATTGTTACTGTAGCTAATAGCCCAATGTTTATATTACTGATAGTATCATTCCTTGTTTGTTTTGTATTGCATCATATGTGCCTTCTCACTTTGCCAAAGGCATATTAAATACAACCAAGTCCATCCTTGTACCCGAGTCCGGTCCTCAACTTCCTGTCCTCCGTGCACATCACCAGTGTGCAAAGCACAACCCTCACAGCTAGCAAATTACTTTGTTAATTAGCTAACCAAAATGGATTGACTCACTTGCAAAGATTAATCAATTGAGTGACTCACTTTACACGTTTGCATTTCATTTTTGATCATTACATCTGAACTTTAAACGCTCAGGCAACATAAATTGTTTGCGGTTCTTTCAGAAAGCCAAAGCCCTGTCTCAACAAGATGCGTTGTACAGTGACGCTACCGGACCAAGCATCGATATACGACAAAAAAGAGGCTTTTGACGTCGTTATTTTACGCCAGTTTGAAACAAACCCTAACCTTTAACCCAAACCCAAACCCTAAACTTCAGATAAGGACACCAAAAGTCTTCTTTTTCGTTGTGCATCGACGCTCAGTCAGGCAGCTTCACTATATGAGGAGTCGGGGTGAGAATATGTCAACGTCAACGTAATGCTATTTCAAAAGAATGTGGAAAGCCTTTTTTATTTCTCATTCAATGCTTCTTCAATACATTCAAGACAGTGTTTCTCTTTTAATGCATTTAATGCTTAACCTTTTGAGCGCCATAGGCAACTATAGTTGCCCAGCGATGTAAGATCAAAATCAGACGCTGTTGAAAACCTATCATGTGGCAACTTGTTTAAAAGAGCTCCCACCGGGGAGCTCTTTTAAACAAGTTGCCTCATGATAGGTTTTCAACAGCTCAGGATAACTACATTTTTAATTCCTTGAAAGTGTATTCAGCACTGAAAGGGTTAAAACTATGTCAAGAGCCATTTTAAAAATTATGTGGAATATATTTTCATCTTTCATAAATTTAGATAAAAAAGGCTGCAATGATACATGAAATATTCAGGAAGTTATGGATTATTTCAAATGAATCACTTGTCTTATAGGTGTCCTCGCTGTCATACGTTGTACATTTAAGCATGACATTAATGAATCTCTTAGCCATTATCACCACATTACATTATATGCTACATATTGGCTTGGTCTTAGTTATTTGGTGAATTGATTGATGGACTGAGTCACCTTTTATTGCAAGAATTCTCTCTACCTGTTGCCACATTCTTTAATCAATCAATTAAACTCATTAAAGAGCAATTGTGTATGAGGTGGGGATTCTTCCTACCTTAACTCTTTCAACCCCAGATATTCTAGCATCACTATACCCTTCAACCCCACAGCCCTCTGTAGAGGGCTGGTCATTATCTGGACATTGTATCTTACTGTTATCTCTGGAATCCCATTAAATGTAACCTGATATGTTCCAATCAATTAGTCAGATTGTTTGAATTTTCCCTACAGGAATTTGGGGTTGAAGGGAATATGTTGGTCAGCCCTCTGTAGAGGGCTGTGGGGTTGAAGGAGTTAATACTGACTTTACGTTACTTGTGTTCACAGTATTTTCTGTGGAGAAAAATTAATTTACTGCCAGGCAGGATGAAAAGATGCCTGACTTTCGTAGGCATTGTATTTGTACTGCGGTGCAAAATAAGGTTTATTATCCGAGTGTTTTTCCAGTTTTATAAAAAATCGCTCATTTTTCCGAAGCTGAAGCAAAATTTAGCAGCTTATTCTGCTCTGTATTCATATGATCACGTGAAACTCTTATTCTCCCAGCAACAACCCCCACCGAACATCACAACATTGATGGAGAAGAAATAGCCACATTTCCTGCGATCATCCCTGTTTTAAATGTTTTCTTGGCAACAAAGTTTTGCCATCTGTGTTTGATTACAGTGTGCAAAGTGGCACAGCGAAGTCCTTGACTGAGAATGGCCTACTTTCCGCTCCTGTGTGTGTGTTTTCCATTGCCTCTCTCACCTTCCTGTGGCTAGTTTGTCTATTGCTGACTGACACACACACACACACACACACACACACACACACACTCACTCTCTCACACACACACACACAAAGACTCTCACACACACACAGACACACACACGCGCATGCGCCCACACACACACACACACACACACACACACACACACACACACACTCACTCACTCTCACACACACACACACACGCACGCTCACACACACACACACTGGTTGTAGTAGCCCTCTGTCTCAGCAGTCTTGTTTCTCATCAGTCAGCAGCAGCAGGTCAGTTTCTGCAGAGCACTGCCAGTGCACTTCCTCTCCTGCCCGTGACTCCCTCATGGTCTCTGGTGTGCTATCTGGCGGTAGCCCTCACTGTGTGAGTCTGGTACCCTTGCTGGAGGTGGGCCTAACAGTCGCTGGAATGTTAGCTTGAGGTTTCCCTCACCGTCGGACAGTCTGTGACATATGAGCTATAGGTTGACTTCACTCCCTGACAGTCTCTGGTTTCCAGCTAGAGGTGGATCTGACTGCATGAATAGACCCTGCACTTTGGCTGGAGGGTGGACGATTTAGAGAGGTGTTGTTTGAATAATGTAGCCATGGGTGAGCATATAGGGAGCAAACAGATTGAGGACCTAAATGTGCCCTTGGGGGACCCCAAAGGAGATAAGAGCTGAGGAGGACAATGTGGTGTCATTGATGACCGAGGAGGTTCAGTGCGTCAGGTATGATTTGAGCAATTCATGGGCTGTGCTCTGAATGCCTACAAGATTCTCAAGGCAGTTGATCAGAATAGCATCAGGGCACTCAGGTTTAACGGGGCTTGACGCACAGTCATTGTGATCAAAAGCCAAAATTAAGCAATTAATCTCTTTAAGGTCGGCTGTGAAGGGTTGTAAAGCCAGTCTGAAGCTTTTATTACAGTTATAAATTATTTGAAAATGAAAGGAGTCGCGAGTGGACAGCTCTTTCAAGAAATTTTGATCAGAAAGTAAGTTTGGCGAAAGGCTGCAGTTACTGAGAGCTGAGGGACTGTCACCATTAAAGCAACTGTAAGCAATATCTGAGGACTGCATGGTCTCAAAAGTACTGACTCTGTCTGTAAATAGACAGACACTCCTCCCTCCCCTTCTCCTCAGGACTCTGGGGGCGGGGCTTCATATCCTGCATCGCGCGAAGTGTTGTTTGCATCGACTCGCATTGGGTTGGCTCATTGGATTTTGGATAAGCTAGCAAAGCTCTAATCGAAAAAATTGTTTTTTGCCTTAACTCCGAGAATGAGCCTAAAGAAGTCTGCATGCCTAGTTTTGTCGTCAAACAGAGATGATTTTTTTAGTGATTGTCGACTGACAAAGAAACACTTATATTTTGTGACTGCTGGCTGCTGTTTCTGCAAACAGACTTCCCTGCAGATTTTTAAATGACTTCTACCTGACTGTTTATAAATTCTCAAATTGTCCCTCATGTTATACAGTTAAATATGTATAACTAAATTGTGCTAAAATCTATGAATATTTAGATGGACTAGATTATGTCCAGCAAAAATCTACTCAGATTGGGGGCCTGTATTCTATAGTTTATTCTAATGTACAACCCCCATTTCTGAAAAGGTTGGGACGCTGTGTAAAATGTAAATAAAAACAAAATGTAATGATTTGTAAATCATTTTAACTCTATACTTATTTGAAGATAGTACAAAGTCGACACATCAGATGTTGAAACAGAAATTTTATTGTTTTTTGAAAAGTATATCGGCCTGCTGATAAAACCTTCTATCTTCAAAATGATAAACTTTACAGGAGAGCATTAAAAGTGTTTAATTTTGCATGCAAGAATGCAGTTCAGCTGTGTTCGGGTAGGATGACTATTTTTCTTCCAAGAATGTATTTTGTATTTTGCAATGTTTATGTTATTATGGTTGACATACAAGTTTTTTTTCTTATCAAATTTGGAGATACAAGGTTTTATCAGCAGGCCGACAATATGCTCATTTTGAATTTGATGCTAGCAATATCAAAAAAAAGTTGGAGGAGGGGCATGTTTCTAACTGTGTTGCATCACCTCTTCTTTTTACACTCGGTAAGCATTTGGGAACTGAGGGGACCAACTGTTGTAGTTTTGAAAGCAAAATACGCTCCCATTCTTGCCTGATGGAGGATTTTAGCTCCTTAACACTTTGCGGCTTCCTTTCCCTATATTATGTTTCATAAGGCGGCAGATATTTTCAGTGGGAACAGGTCTGGACTGCAAGCAGGCCAGTTTGGCACCCCGACTCTTATACTGTGGAGTCATGTTATTGCAGTATGTGCAGAATCTGGTTCTTGGCATTGTCTTGCTAAAATAAGCAAGGCCTTCCCTGAAATATGGCGAGGCTAACCCACTGGTTTGAGCTGTTTCTGTCTGTTCTGTCTCAATGTCATTCTGTTCACAGAATTTTAATTATAAATAAGCACCAAATGACTTGCAACTGGTCACTGATTGAGTACCTCTTGGTCACAAAGCATGTAGGCAACCGTGATGAATAATTTCAAATATTAGGAGGTGAATTCAGAGTATTGACATAGATGACAATTGAGGTCAGTAAAATTGAGATTTATTTTACCGACTGTGGGGCTGGTGCTTATTGCTATTTTAAGTACTCACAAAAAAGCTAAGAATAAAATATATATAACCAAATAATCAACATCTGATTTTTTTTTAATGTTAGGTTTATCCCCATGGGAGATCAAATAATATTATTAATGTGTATTTTTAAAATGCAATTTGGTTCATTCTGTGTGTTCAACTTGGTCTTTTTCAAAACTTTGACTGCTGAAACTATTATTTCACTTCTTAAATTATGCCTAGTATAGTAACTGTCATTGTGTAGGAATGTTAGATATAAAATGGCATATCTTAAACGACCGTATGCGCAACCCCACTGACTGTTGAACAATTAATTCCTCCCAGTGAATCATTCACTTCTTTATCCCCATGTTTGCCTCTTTTTTAATTCAGAGGATTTTAAACATGAAGGCCCCCTGCGACAATGTTCTAACTCGGTCTTCTGTGAGGTCAGCTCGAGGAAGGAAACGGCAATTCCCTCTGCTCCCTTGTGCCTCAGTGTTTAGGGCCCGGGCTTTTGTTAGCCGAGACGGGCTCGGACACCGATGGTCCCCCACCCATAATCATTACATCCGCAGTAACCTCTGAAAACACTTCAGTCCCCGAGTTCAGAAGTTGTGTCCATTTGGTGCTCTCTAGCGGCACGCTGTTTACCGAACATTGCAGGAAATTCACATAAATGCAGCACTTCACAAGGGATTTCTAGCGATGAGACATTTTCTTTCTCATTATGTTCTTTCCATAATTTGAACCATTGATACTTTTGCGCACCGACTCTTGGAGCACTTAAGCTAGATTGTGTTCATTATCCAACGCAAGAGTAAGAGAGTAAAGAGAGCGTTTCACGCGTATTCGCGTCTTTGCATTGACTTTGAATGTAATCTGTCATACGAAAAATTTGTTTCGCGTCCGGTGTGAAAGCAGCTTAAATCTGTTCTGAGCCTATTGGCTCCTTAGGGTGGTGCCTAACCCCAGTTTCAGTCACATGAAGTGATTAGCGGTTTTGCTGCTCCCCCTGGATGGGATGCTAGTCCATCGCAGGTTACCCCCCAGCTCTTAGTCAAGTTTCCCTGAAAATTTGCTGGTACCCAATTACACACCTGGGTGGAGTGAAGCGTTTTGCCCAAGAACACACCGTGAGGGCCGTGGCAAGGGCCCAACTCAAGCACATTTAACCACTGCACTACCGCGTCCCCCATTTGTCCAATGTGGTCTTCTATAAGTCACTGCCCATTTTGCACCCTGCCGGCTGCAGTCAGGAAATTGTATAATTTTGTTTTGCAGCCACTGAGGTGAATGCTAACACAGGAGCCCACATGGATACAGAGAGATGGGAGTCTCCAGCTCTGACAGAAGGTGCATATACGTCAGCCGCGAGCAGCCGAGCAGGAGAAAGAACTCTGCTGTCAGTCACCACCAACAGCACCGCCCCCTACACTGATAACTCCTCTCCTTTTCCAGAAAGGTCCCCCTACGCTGAAAACACCCCCCCTTTTTCTAAAAACACCACCCCTTACTCTCAAAATCCCTCCTCATACTCTGAACACTCCTCATATTCTGATGACTCCACGAAAGATTCTGATAACATCTCCCAATCTGAGAACACTTCCTCGTACGCCAAACGCCCCTCCTTATTTTTGGCAAACTCCACCCCATATTCTGATGAATTCAACGCATTCCGCGCATATTCTCATGGCTTCTCTGTAGACGGGCTGTCAGAAACGGTGGCGAACGGCGTCTCCACCAATGGGGCCACGTTACCTGGGTTTGACCAATCAGGTGCCACCTCCGACTCTTTCACTTCCCGTCTCCCAGCCAATAGCACTCATTTTGAATTGGGTCCCTCGGTGGAGATTTCCCAGCAGGCCACAGGCACTGTACCAGACAGTACCTCAAATTCCACACCCCCCCTGACTGTTACTGACGCAGTGGAAGGGGATGGTATAGACGGTGGGCATTTTGACCACACCTCCCGAGAAGGGACGCACCAATCAGAGACAGGGTCTCTGGCATTCTCAGGGTCTTTGGCTACAGAAGAGCACACCCCCAACACCTCTAGGGCGGCGATGGAGGGCGGGGTCACATCATTCAGCTCTACTGATGCCAGGACTGAGTTTTCTACCGAGCTTTTCGACCCACCTGCTGTCGACCACACACAGGACACACAGCCGCACACTGAGGACACAGAGTCACACACACCGCACACGCAGCCACACACAGAGGACTTACAGTCGCACACACAAGACGCAGAGCCACATACTCAGGACACAGAGTTACACACACAGAACGCAGAGCCACATACACACAACACAGGGCCACACACACCAGATACGCAGCCACACACAGAGAACACAGAGCCGCACACTCGAGACACAGAGCCACACACACACAACACAGAGCCACACACAGAGGGCACACAGCCGCACAAACACAACACACAGCCACACACAGAGGACACAGAGTCGCACACACAAGACACAGAGCCACACACACAAGACAAACAACCACACACACTGAACACAGAGCCACACACACACAACACAGAGCCACACACACTGAACACAGAGCCACACACACACAACACAGAGCCACACACACTGAACACAGAGCCAAACACACACAACACAGAGCCACACACACACAACACAGAGCCACACACACTGAACACAGAGCCAAACACACACAACACAGAGCCACACATTGAGGGCACAGAGCCACACACAGAGGGCACAGTGCCACACACAGAGGGCACAGTGCCACACACTCAGGAGGATGAGCCTGGGCAAGCATACTCAACACTGCCCCCGGTGGCCACTGCTACCACTACAGTCCCTTATGACCACTCCACTGCGGTCCCCATCACCCCACCAGCAGAGGGGCCGGCCGAAAACACCAGGGCCCTCGCAGCCACCCTGACGACTGCAGCAGAAAGGACCCAGTTTGTCGAGAGAGACACAACTAGCGCCTCTACCACTCTACCCAGCACCAGCCCAACTCCTTACCTGCCCAGCACCTCTGCCGAGCCTTCGACCCAGCCAGTTACCACCACCATCTCTACCAGCACCAGCACCAGCACCAGCAGCACCACTGCTTTCACCACCTCCAGCACTGCCGCTCCTCCTGCCTTCACTTCTCCGAAGCCCCACGGACCCCCCTCCACCACTGAGCTCTTCCCCCCGTCCCAAACCTCCGGCCCCGTCCCTCGCCCCTCCACCGCCTCCCACCCCAGCCCGACAGACAGCAGCACCCTGCGCCCAGAGATCACTGTCACACACCCTGCTGTGGCCACCACGGCCTTCTACCGCACAACCACCCCCGGCAGGACTCTGCCAGCGACCATTAGTGGGAAGCACACCGGCCGAGACGGCGTCACAGACCGAACCACCACCACACAGACCAGCATCACATCAACTCTCCCATCAGGTGTGTGTTTCTCACTGTAAAGTTGTGTCAGTGCAGCGGTGATACGGGGAGGGCGTAGGCTGCTCAGCAAGGAGCACTGCTGCCCAAACTCTGCACAAACTGAATGTGAGCAGCGCCCTGCATGTTTATCACTTTTGTTGCATTGGCATGACTGACTTCCCTTGTACCATGGCAGCAGCAAATCTGAGAACGCGTCTGGTAAAAATTGGCGTTTCATGAAGCTTCGTGATTTTAAGATAAAGGCTGTTAAAGTTGGGCACTTTTTACTTGATCTGCGGTAGCAGGGAACTTCTTACATGATTCCATTGAACCTAATAGGTGAATCATTCTAATTTTTTGACATCAAATACTTTATAGGTATATACAACAAACTATAGCAAAAGTCAAAAAGGTCGTCATGAAATGGCAATTTTTACTTGATGCGTTCACATTTACTAATTGCATTTATTCAGCCAAAATTTGTTCACGGGTGCTGGATTTGGTTGAAGTGTTGCACACGCCTGATCATCTCCGTCTGCGTACCCACAGAGAGTCCGTGCCACTCGAACCCCTGCAGGAATGGGGGCACATGTGTGTCAGATGGGGGCAAAAGCCACAGATGCCTGTGTTTGCCATCCTGGAGCGGACCAGACTGTGATGAAGGTGGGTTTATCTGGCACCTCTGTCTGCACACTCATTTGTATTATTATTGCATGACTGTTTCATAACATAAATACCACCAGTTTTCAAAGTAATATAGTTATTTCAATTATTATTACAAAAACAGCAGAATACCATTTCTGAAGGCATTGAAATGTATAAATATCAATATAATAGTGTGAGATCAGACAATGATATAATCTGTGATGTTTTTGACTGGAATAATATTAAAAATGCATTCAGAACAGGAGAATAACATGAATGATGAGAGTTTAACTCAAGTTTATGGGTGTCAGTGTTTTCTGTGAGGATGACTGTCAGTGTGATCTTATGATATGTCATCTCTGTGTGTGTGTTCAGATGCAGATGAGTGCGTTAGCGCCCCCTGTCCTTCGGGTTCCAAGTGTGTGAACACACGAGGCTCCTTCAGCTGCCTGTGCCCGCTGGGGTTGGACCTGGAGCACGGACGGGTGTGCACACGCGGTACGGCTTTAAGTGGTTTTTATATCTGTCCTGCAGTATGAGTAAAGATACTTCAGATACTGAGCGTGGTGCAGGGCGATCTGTGGGTCGCCCTGGCGTCACTCAGTAAGACGGTCTCGGCATCAGCCTGGGCCTCGCTGTGGGGAGCTTACATGCTCTCCTCATGTTTACAAGAGTTCCCTCCGGTGCTCTGCTGTCCTCTCACAGTCTAAAGACATGCATGTTGGGTTAACTGGAGGTTCCCCAGGAATGAGTGTGTGTCCTGTGCTGGGAACCAGGGAATGTTCCAGTCTTTGTTCTTCACATGCTGAGATGGTCAAATCAAGCTGTATATTTTACGCACATTAACCCTTCCAGCGCCGTAGGCAACTATAGTTGCCCAATGATGTAAGATATCAGAATCGGACACTGTTGAAAACCTATCATGTGGCAACTTGTTTAAAAGAGCTCCCGCAAACAAGTTGCCCCATCATAGGTTTTCAACAGCTCGGGATAACTACATTTTTAATTCCTTGAAAATGTATTCGGCGCCCAAAGGGTTAATTTTATCCAACTCTGCACAATTGAAGACATTTGTAAATATGTAAAAAAAAATTGAAGACCTGGGCTCAAAAAGTACTTAAGTCCAGAACTAATTTTCTTATTAACTTCATGATACAGGAGTATTTTTCCACAAAATAAAGGGTTTGTCAGCTCTCAACAGCCCCTAGAAACAGTAATGGGTTCCACAGTATACTGCCTGAAAAAAAAAATATCGGCAACATGTTTTGAAAACTTTGACCCCCAAAATTTCAAAGGTGTTATTTTGTGACTCAGGTACACTACAGTCCAAAAGTTTGGAAGCAAGATCAAATTTGTATAAAAAAAGATCATAGTTTCATTGGGATACTTTGATACAATATAAACATGATTATTGTATAAAGAGTCACTTATCAGAATACTTTTTTACTCAAATTATCAGACCCATATTACTAGGCCCATGGTCCTAGTGCCTGCCGGATTGCCGTTGGCATCCGGTGGGCTGTAAACCATGACATAAAGTGAATAATGCAAACTGTGATTTGTTTTTTACTTTTTCACTGAAGTTGTGACTCTTGCAAATCTTCTCAACACAAAAACTCCTTTCTTTTGATAACATTTATTCAGCAATGGTCTGGTAACATCAATGTATACAGTACCTAAAGGTAAATAAAGGAAAATAGTGCATATCCATTAAAGAAAAGTCTAATCATGCAGTAAATACATCCCAAAATCCATAGATTTCATACTGGTTTTTAAGAAAGGCATTGTGAAGAGAAACTTGAAGTTGCTTCCAGATTTTTGACCTGTATCAGCCTTGCTTCCAAACTTCTGGCCTGTAGTGTAATTCCTGCACATAGGTCTTCAATTACTTTTCTTGACTAGCAATGCAGTGGATTTATCATTAATTCCTGTTTATACACACTTATTTATCTTTTATTTCTCATTGAGTCTGACTGAGAAAAAAAATTCTGTTTTTCATGGGAGCACTGACTTAGAGCTTTCAGCGTGGAATCAAAACATAATAAATCACCATCCAATAAAAGCAGCCATCAGACATAAATGTTGTTGTGGTGTCCTTACAGTCAGCTGCACCTTATCCACCTCGTCTCAGGAGAACATTAGCCAGGTTTAACTGCTTGGTGGCGTCTCTGTGTTTGACTGTGTTTAAGTCTCCTGTTTTTAAATGTGTCTATACAGCGCGCACTTTCCTGGGGACGATCTACCTCAGCGACGAGCTGTTTAACGCTTCACACGCGAGCGGCCTTGGCTTTCATCAGCTCCAGAGAGAGATCATTCTGCTGGTGGGTGTGAGGAACAAAGAGGCTAAAGACCCCAATCAAGGCAGCTACTGGTTACCCAATCAAGTGCAGTTTTCATTTCCTATTTGTATTAAAGTATAGCTTAACGACGCTGTGCTTCTAATATTGAAATGTTTTTGCTCTTTGATATTAGGTGCCGCATTTCTATACCAATGTTTATCCCTGGGGAAAGCTTTCAGTATTTTTATATTTACCATATAGTTTTCTGTTTACAAAGTTTTTAAGCTGTAAGTTTGTACATCATTGAAGTCTACAGCCTGTTTTTACAGAAAACAGGTTCAGTTGTTGTCTCATGTAACCACAACCTTGAGTATAATTGAGTAAATATTTCACTTCTGTGTGTTTTTGCTGTCAATTACTGACTTCCTCTTTGCAATTTTAATTCAGGTTCCCTAGACATGCGCAGATTGAGCACATAGGAAGCAAATTTATTTGTATAATAGTCTGTGAGGGACTATGTGAAATCAGCTAGGCGTAGCAGACAGTGAATTTGACTTCCTGTGCGAACCTGCTGTGGTGTCATGTGTTTACACTGTTTAACAAAGTTCATAACCTATGATTTTTAGGATAAAATGTGGGCAGTACATGGTGTCCATGTAAAAATAATGTTGATATTGTGTATGTATAATCTTTCTAAAAAATGTTTGTGTTGCATATTTTCAGCTCAACGCTTCGCTCTCCCCTCTAAAGGGCTACAGTCGATCGACGCTGAATAAAAGGTGATGTCTCGTTTTCTCTCCCGGACATCTTGCCTCCTTGGGTTGAATAGACAGGGGCAGCGCAGTTGAACGTTTGTCTGTTTCTCTCCCAAGCGAAGGGGACGGGACTCAGATCTCTGTCGTGCACACGTTCGCCATGTCGGCAGACGTCACCAGCGCGGTCGTGACCAAGAGCATCGAGAGATTCCTGGAGAGCTGCAGCCCAGATAAAGAGCACTGCAGGGCGGCTCGGCATCACTCCCTCAGCTACAAAGGTAGCTACGCTAGCCCTCTCTCATTCACTGCTTTCACTCGATTAATGTTTCCTTTCACGTATTTTTATGCGCATTTTAAAGCGTCGCATTAGAAAAGTTTGATAGAAAATGGCATAATTGGGGGAAAAAAACTACCTCAATTTCACAAAAAAAAAGGTTTATTCGCTTGCCTTGTGTTTTTTCACTTTTTCGAAAAAGGATACATGCTTTAAATGGCACATGTACGTAAACATCTTTTCTGATTAAGTTTTTATGTTGCGAACCCTTGACTCACGTGACTGGTCAGCTGTTTCCTGTTCGCAACATCGTCGGTTTCTTATCTAGTAATCATATCCATGGGTAACACAGCCTATTCCACCAATTAGTTACACACAATCCTTTTTTTGGCCCAGTTTATTGCTTCCAAACCAGTCGATGGAAATGCACCTAATTCTTTTTTTTTTGCGACTTGTCTAATGTTTGATTACTGTAAGATTTACTGGACAATAAAAACATGGCGACTGCTAAAACAGACATCCTCTTTGCTTTTTCCTACTTAGGATTTTCTCAGCTTAACATCTCAGCTTTCCGAACGAGTCATTTGTGGACTGACAGTACTGTGCTATCAGCACACTACCCTTATGATGCAGCGGGGAAAAAACATGCCATTACGGGTATTTTTTCCTGGATTTTTTTCAGGTTTCAGCCACTTCTCTCTTTCAGACAGAGAGGAAAGTGGGAGCCTGGTTGAAAACATGAGCTCTTAGCCAATAAAGTTTACAGGAGAGGTCTTGATGGGAGTTGTAGTCTGTAGTTTTTCTAGCACCTGTTCTGGACTTCATTTCTTGTGTGCACATGAGTGAGGTAACAGAGAATAACTAATGGCGTGCATGTGAGTTGCTGCAGAAGCATGATTTGCGATCTGGATGAAATGAAAGGGGACGGTCCTGATATGTGGTGCTCATATATCCATACAGCGGAGAGCCTCTGCCTGGCGATCGGGACCCAGTGTGACCCACAGCGGACGAACTGCACCGACGCCGACGGCACCATCTCCTGCCAGTGCTACGCTGGGTACTTCAAGCACAGCATGGAGGACCTGACGTGCAGGGGTACGCGCGGGCTGCAGAGGGGGCGTGCACAGGCACAGAGTCTGTTAACTAATGACGCGAGTGAAATTTCGAAGGATTTGCCCTCTCCTGATTGGTCGAGGCAAGCTCGGCCGGTCACTGTAAACAGTGATATTCACCTCGTGAAAGTGCGCCAGGGGTGAATATAACAATCTGACGACCTCTAACTGAAAATAGATCAGACTTCACCGCAGGAGCTCCTGACTGTGTCCGTATTTCGTGTCGCTTTGTCCGTATGAGGAGCTTTACGTAGAGTTGTCGCCCCTCTCTTTTTTTCTATTTTCAAATAGGGTCACTTAATAAATGAGTTATTGACTTCAGTTATCGGCTGTGCCTCGGTGAATATCACTTGTCCAAGGTGGATAAATCATTGGATTCACCTCAATTGAAGTCAATGATTGCATAATATCCATAATGATTGAGCTTGTCTTCTGAATCTATCCTCCACACCAAAGTACAGCTCATTCGCATCAACAGGAATGTGGCACCTTTAATACTTGTTTGTTTTTTTCTGATGGTTCATACTTCCACTTTTGCTGGTAGGGCTTGAGCCATCTCTTTTCGTTAATAGGGTTTGTAAAATAAATTCCCTTTTGTGAGCAAACTGAATCTCAATTTGTGAAGGAATGTCAAATTATCCAGAGATGCAATCACTCAGAAATGTCCCATATTTGGAATAATAACCATAACCCACATCATTAAAATGATTTCATGTCATAGCAGTTGCACATTGCCTTTTATTTTGAGGCTAAGCTTTTTTTGTTTTTTGCATTTCAGAATGTGAAGATGGATATAAACTAGAAAATGGAACCTGTGTTCGGTACGTTTTTATGAATTTGCATGTTTAATTAAGCTTCAATGCATAAAAAAAATCTAATAAATATTTTCCTCCTTAAAAACATAATTTCACATCTTGTTTTTTTTGTCCCACAGGTGCATGTTTGGATTCGGGGGGTTTAACTGCGGAAATTGTAAGTTGAATCTTTATAAACTGAACACATATGCTGTTTAAGTTTAGGTGATGTAGAGAATGACTTGTTCTGGTGTATTCTGAGTGGGGTAGTGTTTCTGTCTTATGCTGCCCTGAACATCTTACCAGCACAAATAAGGTTTTTAAGATTACAGACTCACTGTATTTTAGGCCTGGATTCAGTCAATATGCACCTTTGAGATGAGTGGAAGTGTGTCATTTTTGTTTTAAAACAAGTTCTGTTTTGCAATATAACGTCATAAAGATTGTCGTTACATTGGAATAAAAGAGGAGTTTCAATTGCTTGAATGGAACTCTGTCAGAATGGTCTGTTGAGCCTGAATTCAAGCATCATTTCTCTGAACACGTGTCTTACTGACTTGCTTTTTTTTATTATTATTGTTAATAATAATAATAATAATAAAAAAGAAAAACATGATGTCTGCATCAGTGAAAAATATCTGTTTTGTGGCTGTAATCTCTGAATCTTGACTCAGTGGAGGTCAGGCGTGTTGAGCGCAGTGTAAGGAGCTCTTCCCTGACGTGTGTATGTCCTGTGGTTTCAGTTTATAAGCTGATCGCGGTTGTGGTTTCCTCGGCCGGTGGGGTCCTTCTCCTCATCCTCATCATCGCTCTGATCGTCACCTGCTGCAGGTCAGCACATTCGCCACCAGCAGGCGCTCTGGGCCCCAAGACATATAACAGTGATCTCTACGGCACCTCATCAAAGCTCAGTCACAACACTCATGTTTAAGGGCCCCACTCTGTCGGGGCCCTGAAGTCCCTCTTACTCGCCACCCATAGGGCACTCCTGGCCAAATTACTGTTACAAACATGAGTGAATCAATCAGACTTTATTTATAGAGCACTTCTTAACCAAACATGATGTGATGTGTTAACAAAGTGTGTTAGTTAACAAACACAATCAAAATAATACCCCCCAACCCCCCAAGGAGTCAAGGAAACGCTTTATATGTACAAAGTAAATGAGCATATATTTAAAAATTTGCACATTTTGTGTCAATAGTGCATTGCAATGTAAAAGCAATGCTACTGCCTGTTGTTAAAATAGCATAAAACTTCAAAACTGTTTCATGCAGTAAAGTGAGCGATAATTTTCTTCATGTGTTTTGTAATCCCAGGAAGGACAAAAATGACATCAGCAAGATGATTTTCAAGGGAGGAGATTTTCAGTTGTCTCCATACGCTGAGTATCCCAAGAGTAATCGAGTCTCGATGGAGTGGGGGAGGGAAACAATCGAGATGCAGGAGAACGGAAGCACCAAAAACCTCCTGCAGATGACCGATATTTATTACTCAGTAAGTGCAGAAGTATGAACTCTTTATTAAAACATATGTGCAATGCTTATATTATGTAGTATGTATGGTGTTTATATTATATGTGCAATGTTTATATTTTGTAGTATGTATGGACTTAATATTACAAAATATGTGCGGTGTTTATATTGTGTAGTATTTATGGTGTTTATATAATAAGATAATGACTCAATATGCAATTGCTGTGTTCTATATGCATAGTTACACTGAATAAATTGAGACTTCGGATCAAAGTGAAAATATTGCATTAATTTGTTCCGTCTAATTGTTTAACATTTTCAACTTTTTCAGAGAGCACAGAAACCTAAATTAATGAGGTTAGATTAAATTGAATTCTCTCTTCACAAAAATGGCAAGCTACGATCACTTTTTAGAGTTTATGTAAGGATGCTCATGACTGAGCATTTCAGTCTCTTGAGAAATACACCCCCCACCTCTCAAAAGACAGATATTTGGGCATCCAACACCTGAGTAGCTGTGCTGACTTTGTGCAGACTGTACTATGTTTGGTGTGCTATACTTACTGTATCAGTGAGGACATCAGGAAAGTTGCGTACTTATTTACACTGACATTATTTGTTGCTTCCCCTGTCCTGCTCTGACCCCATGTCAAATGCAGCTGCTGTATTTATACTGGTGGAACTCTGGGCATATTTTAAATTCTAGCAGAGATCCCAAGGTTTCCAAGGATCCCAAATATGTCCTGCTTAATTACAGGGAAATGTGTATAAAATGATGTACAAGATCTAGATATTTTCCATTTGTTGTCATGCTGTGGCCATGAAAACATGGCGTCCTGGGTTTGAATATATTTCTCAATGTAACTGCAATGTTTCAGTGAAGCAACTAGTAGATACAGAATATTCATGTGACATTGTCCCGCAATATGAAAAAAATGCCTGACTTTGAACGTCCGTAAGGGAAAACTTAAATGAAAAGTTAGACCTTAAGTTAAACAATCTGCATTTGATTCGTTTTTGTTTGTTTTCCCAGCCTGCGTTGCGTAATCTGGAGCTGGAGCGGAGCGGGTTGTACCCCTTCTCTGGAGTTCCGGGGTCCCGTCACTCCTGCATTTACCCAGCGCAGTGGAACCCCTCTTTCATCTGCGACGACACACGGCGAAGGGACTATTTTTAAGCATTGGGTAGAATCATCGCTGTGTTGGTATGCTGTGTGTTCACGGTCACTTCCTGTTTGAAACTGGAAGAAATGGGCTGGACAGAGCAATAAATGGCACATGAATGTGAACTTTTTTTTTTTCGTGAACATGCACACTTAGTTTTTTCAGAGGGTTTCCAGACTCAGAGACAGGATGGAAATAGATGACCCGAGCAGAGGATTCAGATTTGTGACGGGACGCTCAAAAATATTTCCAGCTTTTTCCCGGCTTCGTTCACGAATGAACCCAGGACCTTTAAAGGAATATTCTATATAGTATTTATAATTATTTTCTTACTCTTTTGCCGCAGATATTGGATACTGGCACTTGAAACGATGTACTATGCTGGATTTTAAACACCCAACAGGTTTGCACTTGAACCATTGAAACTGCAGGTTTGATTGTTGATCAGACAGCTGCAATATGCCCTGCATTGTTTATTTTAAGACTGAGAGTGCATGTAATGGCTTTAATGATGTGGATGTGTGTTTCCTTAAATATTGTGAATGGTGTGTGCATGGGAGTTTGTGTTTTAACTCATTCAACCCCAGATATTCTAGCATCACTATACCCTTCAACCCCACAGCCCTCTGTAGAGGGCTGGTCATTATCTGGACATTGTATCTTACTGTTATCTCTGGAATCCCATTAAATGTAACCTGATATGTTCCAATCAATTAGTCAGATTGTTTGAATTTTCCCTACAGGAATTTGGGGTTGAAGGGAATATGTTGGTCAGCCCTCTGTAGAGGGCTGTGGGGTTGAAGGAGTTAATACATGTTCCTACCTGGAACATTATTTTGTTAGAAAAAGGGGTGGATAACCCTTCTGTTTTGTCGAATTCTGGAATAGTGAGATGTGCTAAATGTGTTTTTTGTCCATAAAAATTTCCTCTCAGAATAGATCTCTTGACATTGATGGAAAACGTGTTCATTCTCATTGTAATATTTTTCCTGAAAAGAGTATGTCCTTGAACAATTGGAGTATGCAAATGTCCCGTACACTGAAGTCCCCCTTTGCATCTGGCATGGACTTGGGCCTTGAATTCAGATTTAATGTATTGTTATTTCGCCAGGCTATATTTTTGCTCGGAAAGAGCCACACACACAACGTTACTGTGTTGTTATCTCATTGTAGACCAGTACCTATTTCTGTGTTACTTGTCTCGAAAAAGATCGCTTAACGATCATGCTGTTATTGCATTTTGATTACAAAACTGTATCCTCATTGAATTTACCACTGTATATTTATCTGATTGCATTACAGTTGCCCAAGATGCATGATAATGACCTGTATGAGGGGACACTGAAAATGTTTGTGCCAGATAAAATAGGGTAATTCGGTCTGAAAAAAAAAAAAAAAAAAAAATGTAAAAATGTATATTTGAGCTTTGGAAAATCTAACATGAGAAGGATATTTCATTCAGTATATTAAGAAAAAAATTGTCAGAAGATTACTCGCAAACTTGCAAGTCTAATACTTCCCACAAGACACCAAGAGTTCTTAGACCAACGCTGTAACTGCTTTTAGCATCCAGAGATGCATATAATAACTGGGGAGTCATTGGTAACAAATAAGTGGCACTGAGAAATATTAACCACTTTTGCCAGTGTAACAAGCGGATTCTTGTTTAACCCAAAGACCTACAAACGCATCAGCTGATGCCCAGAATGTGCCAAGCTACTTTGAAAACCGGTATGTCTGTACTGTGCATGGTTTATTTGTGCCAATATCACACTATTTTTATATAAGATGTACTATATTTGTAACTTGTCTGTTTTAAATCTGAGAATCGTATTTTTTTCCATCCTTCTGATATGAATTGTCCCTCAGTTCTGGCGTTGTAGTCAGACATATTGGACGAATAAAAGATAAACCTTTTGCAGTTAAAAATATGCAGTTCTGTATGCATTTTGTCATTTTTAAAGCAATCTTTAACCATTATTATCTGTTCAATTCTCGTAATGTCCTGTTTTACGTCTTGAGCAGTCAAACAAGTCATTGATTATTTACCTCACCATGTGCAACCTCGAGTCCCGGTGAATTTGAATGATGTGTGAAATATAAATAAAAACTGCAATCAGTAATTTGGAAGTCCATTTTAACCTGCAATGAACTGTAAAAATACAAAGAAAAAAATGAATACTGTTCTAACTAATCGACTTAGTTTTTTTTTTTTTTTTTTTTTAAATAATAGTTTCAAAATGTGGTTTCTGCTGCACGTTGCAGTGAAGCTGGGACCGGTGTGTGTTTACATCACCTCTTCTCATCACCTCTGCGTCATTGTTTTGAAGCTGAGGACACTAGTTAGAGCTGGAGTTTTGAAAGCCGAATTTGTACCCATTCATGCTTGATAGAGGACTTCAGTTACTTCACAGTCTCCCTTGTCGTACTTCGCGTTTCGTAATCCGCCGAACGGAGACAGGCTTTGGCTGCAGAAACACATTGCGAAGGTAATCCAAGAATTTTTTAAGATAAAGAAGTGGAATGTTCTTCATTGGCCATTTCAATCGCCAGACCCTGTTCAACTGAGCATGCACTTCACTCACTGAATGCGAAACGGAAGCGCGAACAGCGAGCAGCACTGCCTGCAGTGAGCAGGAATAAATGCATCATCAGGAAAGAAACCCAACTTCTAATGATGTCTGCAGGGTCCAGTCCTCAAGCAGTCATTGACTGTAAAGGATTTCCAACCAAGTATTATAATTGCCATTCTATGATTATGTAAGTTTCCTCAATAACTTTTCAACCCCCAAAGTTGGGGGGTTGTCTTTAAAAAAAGGCTGTAATTCTTAGATAGTTCATGTTTTTGACAAAACCACTGAGCTAAAACTGAAACTGTACACTTCAAGCACTTGATTTTTTCAGGTAAAATTCCTTGTAGTGATGTGCAGAGCCTAAATGATACTTGTATTTTGTCTGGACCTGACTGTACGAGTAATCACACACACACACACACACACACATTTATCTCAGATAAAAACAGTTTTAAGTTGCAGCAGCACAGCCTGCCAAACTGATGATTCTGCCCTCAGTGATCTCTCTGTTTTTGAACGGAACGGCTAAATTTTAATTTTTGTGCCTCCAAATGACTGGCCTGGATCATTATGTGCCAGCCAGCAGACCATTTGCTGAATGTGTCCGTGTCCTTGTTGTGATAAGAGGTACCCCTGGAGTACCTCCTTCCGTCTCAAATGCTTTAAGTCAATTCCTTCAGAACTAACAGCAGGAAATAGTTCACTGAAAACAATATTCTGAAACTTTCAATGCTTACCCTCATCATAAATATAAAAATATTGATTATGCAAAAATTTGCACAAGATTCGTATTGTCTGCATGTCCAAAAGCCTGTACATTCAAATCTATTTTAAATCGGCCAATGACCCTTCTGAGGGCGGCACTGCCAATGTTACATGTATGAAATTAAGCTTCTTAGTCGCAGCTAAGTCTTAGCCCCAGACATTCGGAACTCAAGGTAGTCTGAAGCAGTTATAAAAAGGCTATAGTTTTAAATGAGAGCCTCTCACATTGTCTTTCCCTTGCTTAGATGCTGGAAAGTCGTAGATGGCTGCTTGAGCAGTCTAATCAACTCCAAATTGCCTTAACTCACTGGCTAATGCACCTATTCAGCAAGTGAATGGATGGCTTATGCTGTTTTTACCCACCAGGATGATAAATTAATGGAAACTGGTCGCTGATGTTGTTTCCTGATCATTTGAAAATCAGCGAGTGCTTAGAAGAAAGAAAATCACCCATAAAATCAGAAGATACGTACTTCTCTGTGTCACCACACTTAAAATCTCAAAAAAAAAACCCCACTTCTGTTTGTTCACATGCATGGTTGACAGCTCTTTTGGACTCCTCGAGCGCCATGGATAGGGACAAATTGAGGAATGGTCCCTCTCTGAAGAGGCACTGTACCACCTTTTGCTTTCTCGTGGGTAGTTTGGCCGGCCGTACGATTACTAGAGCCAGGCCTTACGCCGATCCTTTCCCATGGAGCTGCCTCTCTTTGCATCTGACATCATTTTGCATCATTTACATAAAACGTCTTTATGGGCTCATGCAAAACTGGCCTGTGGCTCCTTAATCTCTGTGACCATTGTGCTGTCTGCACCTGGAATGCAAATAAATTTACACCTCGCGCTTGCACAGATGTTCAAGCTAAAGAGAGTGACAATGCAGTTCAGCTGAGATTATAAGTGTGACGATGTAAGAGTAATGATACGTGCCGAAATCAGCTGGGCTACCCTTTCTCCTGGCAACTCTTTCTTTGGTACTTGAGCACTGGGGTGCTAAGATAATGGTGAAGTTTGGGATTCTATTATAAAATGCAAAAAAAGATCATAGTGTTATGATCCAGACAAGGAACCAGATGCAGATTCAGGGTACAATCTAACAAGGGTGTTTACTGATAGGAATATGGTGATAATGAGGGGGAAGCTCAGATCAGGAGTCCAGTTCAGGTGATGTAGAGTGGTGCGGGTTACGGGCGTGTCCATGCCTGGCCAGTGGCGTCCCTGGACAGAGGCCTGGTGATGTTAAACCTCACTGAAGTAGGACTGTCAGATAGCAGGTCTGAGGGGTTTAAGTGGAGCGCCGTCCCAATCCTGGAGACTAGTGTTGCACCCATACCGATACCAGTATCGGGTATCTGCCCGATACCTCGTTAATATACACGTTCTCGTACTCGTCCACATTTGTCGATACCATGCACCGATACCACTTAATGTAAGACGCAAGGTAACTGCCTGCTCACGGTCGCATAGGCTACAGTATTTTGTACTATCTGACTTCTATGTCTAGGGGGAGACAGCGAGTTAGAAAAAATACGAGAAAAAGAGCTTTATAGTCATCACAACACATGCAGGCATACGCGCATACACACAAGAGGTGTATAGTAAAGAAGTACATGTAGGCAACTTTGTTACAGTACTTAAGTAGTTTTTTTGAGGATTTGTACTTTACTTGAGCTTTTCTTTTTTTTTTTAAACCGGGACTTCTACTCTTCTACATTTAAAAGATAAAAAGTATACTTTTTCTTCGTTACTTTGACACTGGCCACTAAACAACTCGTTACAAATTAAAATATGTATATAAGTCATCATTTAAGGATTATCTGGATGCGGCGTGTTCAAGAAGAACAACGGTGTTCGGCAGGGTAACTTAAGCGTTTTGTGCAGATGTTTCTGCCGGCGGACATGGAGCTGCAAATTTATGCACGCAGTTACAATATTCTATCACTAGATGGCACACCCGGATCAGTTATTGAATATTTACAAGCAAGCCGAGCTCGCACAAGCACACACCCACAATCACACACACAGAGACTTAGAATTTTGAATCTTCATATTTTGCTACAAATATATTAGTAACATATGGTTACCTTAAACATTTTAGTTGTGGTTAAGTTAAATCTTTTTCATTTGTCATTTGTATAATTGAAATATGGCGATACCACACGCTTTAAGTGATGCCTTGTTTGCTTGGAAAGCTATTATTCACTTTAGTTGGATTGAGAATGCCTATGAATGTGTGTAGAAACTATCTGTGCCAATTAATAGTTCTACTGACTTTTTATGAAGTTGGGTGTGTTACCTTGCCTATACAGCGAGTTTACTTTTCATTTGTCAAGCTTCAGTAATGTTTTGCCTCATTTGATGGCAGTGCTAGTTCAAAGGCTTTTTGTCGGGCCTAAATACAGAAAGATTTTTAGCAGTTAGGCCTACTTTTTTTTTTTTTTTTTTTTTTATTTTGGAAATAGCCATGTGTGACTCGTTTGATATTGACCTCTTTTAGGCTTGTTATAAAAAGAAAATAAAACCTGCACTCCGAAATTGTCATTGTATTTTCCTGGAAAACATTTCAGAAATATTGGTATCGGTACTTGGTATCGGCAAGTACACAAAATAAAATACTCGTACTTGTTTCGGTTTTTAAAAAAGTGGTATCGGTGCATCCCTACTGGAGATCAATGAAAGTTTGGGAGGTGTTCCTAATATACCGGTCCGAGGAACAAACTGGAAAGGCAGGTTAACAGGAACGCAATCCGAATCCTGGAGACCGACAGAAAGGCTTGGGAGATTATTCCTTTTAATAAAGCTCTATTGAGTAATTACGTATTTCACAATCATAAAGGTTATGATAGTTTTTGGAGATGGTATTACAATTCTAAACTAGAGGACATAAACTAACTGGTAGCTTAAGGGCTTGAGGCCTGACAATCCAGCAACTTTGCAACACAGAAATGAAGCTTATATATACCACAGTAACACAAGGGAACAGGGAACACAATGGATTACACCTGGAAATGGGAGCCATGCAAACCACCAAACCAATAAAGTACGTACCTCTGAAAGACACTCAGATTGCTGGAGGTCGTGAGGAGACTAAGGATGAGGGTAGTTCAATTCAATTCAATTTATTTGTATAGCGCTTTTCACAGAGACTGTCACAAAGACACTTTACAGGGAGAGATTAAATAAATGAAAGGACAGTGCCCAGCCTATTCCCCACTACAGCAAATGAGGCAAAAAACTCCCAGTAGGGAGAAAAATCCTCAAACAGTGGTGAGAAAAAACTCCCCAGTGGGAAGAAATCTCAGGAGGAACCCGGCTATAGTGGGGAAGCCCATCCTCTGCGGGCTAGCTAATTAATAACAAGATAAAGTCAAATAGAGTAAAATGGCAAAAGAGTTCCATTTAAGTCCATCTGAACAGTGGCGTCTGTAGCTCCAGGAAGTGGTATGCCGAGGATGGTGCAGAACTGGATCAGGACAGCAGGACAGCAGGACAGAAGCAGCCAGCGCTCATGGTGAGGGACAGGGCTCGGACGGTCCAGGACTCGGGGTAGTGGAGGGAAAGATCCTCAGAAAGAGACACAGAAAAAAGTGGGGTGAGGCACTGGATAAACTACTGCATGTTAATAAAAAAACTGTCCTGTGTCATGTGCCAAGTGAGAAATTATTAGCAGACTGGTCAGGAAACAGTCAACACCCCTCCATCCATTTCCTGCTGCACAGAGGCCCTACACTTACACCAGGCTGTAAGATCACTTTTGATTTTCTAAACACTAGTACCATATGGACCTCCTCGGTGACTAAGGCTGTAGCAAGCCCCACTGGCACCGTTAATGCATGCTCAGTGCCACTGGTTCCACATGGATTTACTTAACTCTGGCTTCCAATATCTTGTGAACCCATCATAAAACTAGGTTGTAATCAGTCCCACCAGAGCCAAATAAATGTTTATACATAACTAATCATGACCTAATCATAGGCTTGACTAAAAAGGTAAGTTTTTAGCCTACTCTTGAAGACAGAGAGTGTGTCTGAGGCCCGAATGTTTGTTGGGAGATTGTTCCACAAGATTGGGGCTTTGTAGGAGAATGCTCTGCCTCCCAATGTAACTCTGGATATATTTGGAATTTTCAAATATCCAGCACCTTGTGAAAGAAGTAATCTTGGAGGGGAGTAAGGAATGAGAAGTGCACTAAGATATTCTGGGGCCAAATCATTTAAGGCTTTGTAATTAAGCAGTAGAATTTTATATTCAATTCTAAATTTGACAGGCAGCCAGTGAAGATTTTTGAGTACTGGGCTAATGTGGTCATATTTCTACACTGCATTTTCAGCATTCTGCACTTTTTGAAGGCGATTCAGGGTAGAACTGGTGCAGCCTGACAGTAAAACGTTACAGTAATCCAGCCGAGAGGACACAAATGCATGAACCATTTTTTCGGCGTCCTGAAGAGACAACATTTTTCTCAGTTTAGATATGTTTCTAAGATGGAAGAAAGCCACTTTTTTAATGTTATTAATATGACAGTGGAGAGAGTTCTGAATCGAGGGTGACAGCAAGGTTTTTGACGACAGCTTTGGCAGAAACCGGGAGTCCATTAACGTTGAGTGAAAACTTGAGGAATGTGTCTCTGAGCGATTTGGGACCAATTACCAATATTTCAGTCTTATCTGGATTTAGAGAGAGAAAATTCTGTGTCATCCATGCTTTAACAGCTTTAAGACACATCTCTAATCTAGTTAGCGGATCAATTTCACCTGGCTTAAAAGATATATAAAGCTGTGTGTCATCTGCATAACAGTGGTACTTCACATCATATCTACTTATGATGTTTCCAAGGGGAAGCATTTATAAGGAAAACTGCAGAGGGCCCAGAACAGATCCTTGAGGTAGGTATGGGTAGCTTGTAGTCATTAATCAGCACTGACCTGCATTAAACTGGGAACAGCATAAAGACAGGGCATTTCAGCCCTATTGTTATTGGGACACATGCACTCTGTCCAAATTTGAAGACTGCCAACACATTTAACCCTTTGAGCGCTGAATACATTTTCAAGGAATTAAAATGAAGTTATCTTGAGCTGTTGAAAAACTATCATGTGGCAACTTGTTGAAAAGAGCTCCCTTGCAGGAGCTCTTTTAAACAAGTTGCCACATGATAGGTTTTCAACAGCATCTGATTTTGGGTTAAAAAAAAAAAACTGGGACATGGACAAGTTTCCCACGGTGTATCGTGACCATTACTTTGGTTACCATTTAGTAATGATTTGGGAACTGTGGACTCTAATTACCGTAATTGTGAATGCAGATTTTTGTCATTCTTCCTTGAGGTCTTCAGCTGCTGAAACAGCGAGGGTCGTAGCTGTCATATTTTGAGCTTCAAAATGCGCCACTCGTTTTCAATGGGGGACAAGTTTGGACTATGGGCGAAATTTGTCTTTCCAACATTCAGAAACAGAATATCCTTCACTGATAATGGTACCAACACAGATATGCAAGCTACACACACCCCACACTCTGTACTTCTTTGGAGAACATAATGTCCATTATTACTGCAATAAATTTGAAAGGTTGACCCATCATTTCAGATGAGCTAAAGCCCAGAGAAGATGATGGCATTCTCAGGACATAGTACAGTCTTTACTTGTATTTATGGATGCAATTACAAATGGTATTTATTCACAAAAGTTTTTGAAAGTATCCCTGAGTCCATCTGGCTACATCCATCACGAAAACATGGTGGTTTCCATTGGAGGATCAAAGATAACCAGCATATTGGTTTCCCTCCACATCCTTTACGAACAGATATTTCTTCAGAATTCCTTCGCCTTTTAACAACATCATGCACTATAGTGATGGAATTTCCAAAAATTCTTACAATGTCGCATTGAGAAGTGTTATTTTTAAACTTGGATTATTCGCTCACTAGTGCTCAAAACTTTGATCGTGCAGCATTGTTATTTTGTTTTCCTTCATTAATTGTTATATAGCATTAATCTCCACCTCACTTGCCATTTCATCACAGAGTGATGATGTTTTCAATTAAACATGAAGTTCATTGCGAGTTATCATCTCAGTTTCTGTGTTCATTGCTTAATGCAGGTCTGTCAGTGTTGGTGAAGCTATTTTGGCTGATTCTTGCTGTTTATTTTCGGTCATGTTTATTCTGTTTCTTTATCTTTGCGGTCCTTTTCCCCGTGTGTCCGTGTGTTTTTGCTGATCCTCACATTTCCTCTTCTCTCGCCGTCCCTGCTCTGTTCCCTCTTTCTTCTTTATGACCTTGTTTGTGGTCATGCTCATTTCTGCTCTCTCCTCCTTCACTTTCCTCCTGTCTTCAGTTTTCCCAATCATTTCCCATGTTATTTATGCTGCATGTTTTCTCCCCTTTATTATAAGTTTGTCTCAGTCCTAGTCCTGTCACATACAAGCCTTTAGTATTCCTGTGTACCGACTTTCTTTGTTAACGGCTTACGAGTTTGATTGCCCTCTGCATCTGTTTACTTTCGGCTGCATCTTTTTATGATCTCTGGTTTTTGATTCTGCGTCTGTTCCTGTACTTTATTCTGCCCGATTGGCTTCCGGATTTTTTTTTTTTTTGCCTGTTTTATGTCTACAATCATTGCCCAGTGATTCTGCACTGCAATCCCATCTCTGGCTTTTGACCTGGACAGTCTGAGCCTGTATTCTGCTTCAATAAAGTGTCTAAACATTTGCCTTCATCAGGCTTGAGCGCTGTGCCCCACCCAGTGCGGTCTACGCGTAGGCAGTCGGTCATGTGTAGTAAGCCTCATATCTTGTGAGCATGAAGACAACATAAAAAAAACTTGTAACTTTACACACAAAATACACAAATATAGACCCTTTTCCACACAATTTTTCATGGTCTGAGCAATGCATCTCAAAATGTTTCAAAATGGCAACAAATTGCAGACTTGACTTGTCATACTTGCCATATTGTGGATTCTGATGATGTTTAAACCTTTGAAATTTTGGTGTAACATCGATAAAATACAGTATTTTTAGCTGGAAGTATGGAAATGTCCATATGTGTATCATTTGCGGTGGCAGCCTGGGGCCCCAAAATCAATTGTTAAGCACAATCCCTTTTTCAGGGGGTGAGAACTATTCCGCGTGACACAAAGCATTGATTTTCTCAAAATTCGGCCAAAATATTTTCAAATTGCATGTGAATATAGTGTGAACAAAATCTAAAATCTCAAGAAAAACCTCTACATGATTTGACATGGAATGACCCGAAAGCCATGTTCTCCACTTCAGAAAAGCACTTAGCGTAAGAATATCTTTTCATTAATTGTGGAATGTCTACACATGATTGAACGCATCCATGCCTGTGTGTGTGTGTGTGTGTGTGTGTGCACATGCATGTGTGTGTGCGTGTGTGTATGCGTGTGTGTGTGTGCGTGTGTGTGTGTGTGTGTGTTGTGTGTCCAGCTCGCTCCACACTACTTCAGCTCATTGCTTTGCATATATTTAGGTAAGCGTGTACACCAGATGCAAAGTGAAATACATCGTGGACCTTTTACTATTTACATTGCATTGCTGGCATTTGCAAGAACACTTCACACAATCTTAACACTCAGATTTATTAGATCAAGAGATCAAGAGAGCGTAGTAGAGCTAAACTCAAACCACTGCATCAGCAGCATGGCTTTTCATATGGACAGAGAAGTATTTACCCTTTTGAACCTGCCTCTTTCACTGATCAGCCTGCTGACCACAATTTTTTTCTCATCCTGTCTGCTGTTTTCAGGGGGGAAAGATGACAGCGCAAAACAGCCACTTCTGCTGCTCCTGTGGTCAGTGGTGGGATGTAATGGATTTGTGCAACTGAGCGTCATTCTGTGCGTTGGAACGGAATTTACGAAATTGTACGAGTACAACACATATTGGGTCGTTCGATCTTTCTTTATGCAGTTCAGCAGTCTGAGCACCCTAGCAGCGCTCAAGTGGCTGAACTTTTTCTACTTCATTCGGATCGTCCCTGCTCATTACCCCACCAGCGCATGGACAAAGAGGAACATCAAGAAAGTTGTTTACTGGGGTCTGGCAATCGATAACGGACTTGTTGTTTTTGAGGTGGTGATAGATGTCGTTGTGCACTCATTCATAGCTGATGCTCCTAACGTTGCTGATGAGTCAGAGATTCAGTTGGGCAGCTTCACGCATTCTTCTCTCAATGCCAGCAGAAAAGGGAAGGTAGACCCTGTGCTTCTATACACCAGCCTCACTGTGTTTTTCTATGAGATTGTTAGTCTCGGCCTTCAGAGCCTGAGTGTGACGGTGTGTTGCAGCACCACGGCGGTGTACCTGTGGAAACACATGAGGAGAATGCAGGGGACCAGCAAAACCCTCCTCCTCAGCCCCAAATTACAGACCCAGCTCAGGGTCACCATCATGTCCATCGTCCAGGGAGTGCTGTTCCTCTTCTGCTCGCTGTGGATCATGACCACCGAAATGTTGGATTGGTTGGATTATGACCTTGACAAAGGTCACCGCGTCATCACCTCGGTCATTTGCCTTTTTTCTTTTGGCACCAATGTGAACCTGGGCTTCGGACAGACCCTGTTTCGGCAGCATGTAGCTCTTATGTGGCACGGAGTGGCGCGCGTCACAGCCACGCTCCGCGGAGTCAGTCAAGCCTGAGACAAGCTTGCACCTGGGGTTTGCAGAAATACTTTTCTACCTGAAATGTCCTCATGAGTAAAATGTAAACTGTAGTTCAGGCTTAGTCTATTTTATTAAAAAAATAACAAAGGATAAAACAAATTAGAATTACCAGAAGGTTAATTTATCTAATCATCAATGTATTCCCATGAATTACCGCCAATACTTACTCATTTCCAAGTGGAACTGTAAACTAACATTTATTTAATTAACCAAAGTACACTATTATCTCTTTTTCTTAATTTGTGCGATTGAGGTTTTGCTCATGAGTCTCATAGATACTCTTCTTAAAAGACTAAGGGCTGTACTGAATGATGAATGATGTTGTCGCTCAACTTTTTCAGCATATCTGGAACTCAAGTTCAGCCAAAGAATGACTCCTAAATGTAGTTAATATTTGTGCCGGAGATATGGTAGCCTATTGTTCATGTAATTTGCACAGAGATCTAAAGCAGTAATTTGGTTTGAATGGTGAGTATATCATTCCTAGATCAGAAAAAAAGGGTAGACCAGGAATAATCTTACAGCAAAGAAATTCATGAAACAGATGTGGAAAAGTTATTTATGTGCATACAAATATGTTTTGAAATTATTTCATCCATTGTAATTACAGAAAAAAATGTGTATGTATTTGAGAATGTAAATGTTAATGGACGGATACTGTGTTCCTTCTGGTAAACAACTGGTGCCATGATTGCCTTCTTTTATATGTCCTGAATAAAGGTCCATCTCCAAAAGAATGACTAGCCTCAGATATGTAGTGGTTCCTGGAGAAATGGGAATACTCTGTAAGTTAGATGAGTAGATCATTAAAAAGAAATAGGTATACTCTCCCATGTGTTTCAATGATAATTAGGTATACTGTTAACTGACAAAAAAAAAAAACTGAGGCAGTTATACTCCATATACCTTCATAACCCCAACACTGACTAGCCTATGCAGTTATCGCACCAAAGGCAGCTTTAAATATGTGAATTCAACAAACTCTCTTTTTGTTATTTTGGACAAATATAAGAATCAATGCATCTTATGTAGTCTTTTGAAGGTTGCAGAAGAAATCAATATTACGCCCAACTATTGATAAGCTCTCTCCCAGTGAAAAATTGCAGTATCTTTTTATATGGCATTTCTGCCTTCTATCTGAACAGTACAAAGCTACCTGTATGATATGAGCATTTTATAGGAGAACGGACTGCAAGTAAGTCTCTCCATTATAGCATTTATTAAAGCTCAACCTTGATTGAAGTCTGTGCACACATCTGATTTTTTTTTTTTTTTGGCAGATCTGAATCATTAGCTGACAGAAATTTAGTTTAATATTGCGGATTGATCGCTTGCTTGTCTTAATAATGGAAGAGGCACCACAGTTTGTGTTGCGAGAAATGGAGTTTCTTATTTAGATCTTACTTAAGTTTCTGGACATTTGTGTAATTTATGCGAATAGAATGTCAAGAATGATGCTAACACTGGGAGTGATTACTTTCCTTTATTATGTTTTACATTTTGAAATGTATGAACAAGAAGGTTATAATTTTGGGTCCAATAGCTGAGAGGGAAAAGATAAGAGAATGCTGTGTCGAGTCTGCTGGAAGAATATTGCTGGAAGGTGATGTTGGTAGCTTTGTACTAGCAGAGACCTGTACGATTATTGCTGCGGCAGCCATAGGCAAGCCACACATTGTTCTTCTGAAGTCCCTTTATTTATTTTTCCATTTCCACACACTTTTTTGTCCCGTATCAACTGCCCGAGTGTTCGCGATAGAAACGCGATTTTAAAGCCGAAACGTCCGGCCCAACCGTGTCTCTGGGTCGTGTACAAAAGGTTGCATAACCCCTTTTCATTCTTTCGCAATCCCTGTTATTCATCCTTTTTTATCTTCATTAAAAATGAATGGTGGAGTTCTGCCATTATGACATCATGGAACACTAGAGGGCAGCCTCAACACCACAACCAGTATATAGACAAATTTGTCCTTTAAACAATGTCAGATGATAACTGTGTATGTGCGTGTGAGAGAGAGAGAGAGAGAGAGAGAGAGACAGACAGACAGACAGACAGACAGACATACTACCTACTCTCCGCCAGACTGCCACTCTAGTGTGTGTGCCAACATTTCAGCAAGCACACTCTCGAGGTTCGTCCTGACGAAACGCAGTTCTAGTTTTCTAGCGTTGTCTGACTACCGGCCTATTAATACTGGGACATTACTTGGAAAGTCAACATAAGTTGTTACTGCATACCAAATCTGTTAGTCTCCTTAAAGTGCCCTCAATAGCACATTCGCCTAGTAGTACAGGTTCCTTATTGGTATAGTGCTGGTGCATACAGTGTAAATTAATTGAATAAAGGTGCTTGTTAACTGAATGAGCTGAATGGAGTGCAAAAAGCCGCGCCTAGTGATGGACGTTTTACATAACCACCTCAAAGATCACTGAATAGTACCTTAATCCACGTTGCATTAATTTCCTTGACTTGTGTGATGCAACTAATGTGATTGCATCATCAATACAGTACTGTAACTGTGTTGGACTGGCCTGGTTATTCACCTGACCTCAATCCCATTGGGAATCTCTGGTCCATCATCAAGTAAAGGCTGCAGCAAAATGAGTGCACCTCAAAAGCTAAAGTTGTCGATGTAGTTGTCCAGGTGTGGCATCGCAACAAAGAAATCAAGGCAACTTGCAAAAACCTGGTCAGCTCCATGCCAAAACGGTTGAAACAGCTTATCAAGAACCATGGAGGACACATCTCATACTGAGTGCTGAATGTAGATGCTTTTAAAGTAATAAAAAGCCTGAAAACCTTTGTTGTTTGGTTTTTCTCACTCCAGCCTACTTTATCCAGTTAATTTGCACAAGACTGTAGGCAGCTGTCATTTGTAGTGGTCCTACCCATTAGTGTCTTCAACTTGCTCAGAGTGGCGTACGAGCCTGTTGTCCCAGATGTCTGAGCAGGTCTAGTATAATGGCTGTGCAATCTCATAGCGATTCAAAGCGATTATTGCTTGATCGTGCGAGTGAAATGGAAACAAAGACGGAAAGGACAAAGGATAGTGTTTCGAGCTGCCAGGAAATTTTTGGAGTATAACCAGTGTACAGGGAGATGAATTTCTGGTAATTTGAGGAAAGTTTGGTGGGAACCTAATGCCGAGTAGACGCATGTAGTTATTAATACTGAAGACTGGGTTCAGGGTTAGGCTGAGGCTTCGCTGTATACTGAGAAAAAGCTTTGTAAATATTTTAAGTCCAGTAGGTGGCGATAATACACCGTAGGTTTGTCAAGACATTAAACGCCCTAAGAAGAGCAGAAATATTCTACTCAACGTCGACTGAACTTATAAGTATGGATGAGAGGAGATTTTTGGCATTTGTGGCAATGGTTATAAATTGTGCAAAGGAAATTGAGTCAAAGACGGATAGGATTAGGATGGTGGTCCATGCAACAAGGGAGGTACTTGGTATTACTAATGTAAAGGGAGAGGAAATTCAAGAGATCTTAGGGAGAGGATTTGGTGAGAGTCAAATGCAAATTAATTAGTTGGTATTAATTCTGAAATTGAAAATAATGGGTTAGGGTTATGAATCAGAGGTTTTTTTTTTTTGTTTTGTTTTGTTTTTTTTTTCATTCTAATGCGTCCAATGCAAGTTTTAAAGCTGACTGGCGGAGGGCAGTAATACGCCTTAGTAGCGCGCTGCCGGAAATATAAAAGAAGAAGAAGTACTCAACGTCGAAGTTGCAGTGCGTCCTCATACAGGGTCGAAGCTGAGCGGCGAGCCGAAGAAAGCGCTATGCACTGTATTAAAGTTTTCCGGGGCTGCTTGACCGCTGTTAACGGTCGTATCCAGCGTCCTCTTGTCAAAGTGACTGTCAATATTAATACGAGGTAATGTCCGCCATCTAGATCATTGTTCTAAAGTAGCTTACCTTGTACCAAACTTTCTTGTAATAACTACGACTAAACAACCGAAGCGCATTGATAATGGATGTTGCTGGCGATATCATGGAAAGACAAGTGCGCGTAATGTTACCACAGCGGACAGTGGGCTTGCTGCCTCTGACAGTGTTGTCACTATCCAACTCCGATTGCCGACTTTAGTTGATGTTACAATCAAGAATTTTTAGTGACCTGACCACCCGTTGATTGTATGATTTTGCTCGAATTAAAATAACTTGAACACAGTTTGGGCTTCACATCGTTTCAGACAAGCCAGAGCAAGTTTGTTTATACCGATGTTGACGATGACGTCAATGTTCTGATACGTGGTTGGCAAAAGGGCTCATCTTACCCTAGCAGATCTCCGTCCCTATGTGCACTTAATAAAACATCTAAAATAGCGATGTCAGTCAGTTGTTGTGTTATAGGTTGCACCAACAGGTTTGCTAAGGGTTCAGGAGTCACGTTTATGAGGCTTTTAAGCGAAGAACCAAAGAGGCTACTTGCCATATTATTTATGTCCTGATCACGCTTTCTGCCAACAGCCAAACTGCGCATGTACAACTTTGACGTCACATTGGTTGTAAACTGAACATCTATGGCAAGCCGTTTTAAGTTACATTTAATAGCTAGACTGGATATGTGTTGCAGATATCCGCAATTCAATTCTTCCTAGTCAAAAAGAGCATTGCAGATATCTACAATGACATTCTTCCTATCCACAATTGTCATTTCAGATATCCACAACGTCATTCTTCCTAGGATAAATGACGTCACTTTTGCCATTCACGTGAATGAGGTTTCTCATTACAGATATCTACATTTCAGTTGCAGACATCCGAAATGTGAATTACGGATATCTGCCACTGAATTACGCCTAGTTGAAAATCCAGTTTGAGATATCAACAATTGAATTTTGACTGGTCAAAATTCCAGTTCAAAATATCTTTAATTTCCCTCACTTCAAGATATCTACATTGTCCTTTTAGATATCTCAAACTGGAGTTACAACTAGTCGTAATTCAGTGGCAAATATCCGTAATTCACATTGCGGATGTCTGCAACTGAAATGTAGATATCTGTAATGAGAAACCCCATGCACGTGAATGGCAAAAGTGACGTCAGTGACTTTTGAAGGTCTAGGAAAGCCCGGAGCCCATTGTCTCTGTAAATATCAGAGAGAGTATTTATCGATTTTTTCCTGCAGAGAGAAGAAACGACGCCTGCCCAAACGGAGTTTAAGTTATAAATGGCTGTAAATAAGGATGCCTTAGCTGGTGTATATTGGCATATGATTCTACAGTTCTCCATGTAGCAATGTGATGACCAATTATTGGCCAGAATCTGGTTCTGCAGATTTTAAGAAGGCTGTTGTAGTAGATTTTATTTTGAAGCCAGTAGAGGCTTGCAACTCCACTCCTGTTGAATGCCCAGCCACCTAGGCATCGGGTTTGAGCCAAGAATGAAGGTTTCATGGCGTAAAAGACAAAAAAAAAAAAATAGAATTTATCATTTGGAATTACTAAGCTGCCAAGGCTTTTGTCACTGTAGATATTTTAATTTATGGATGCTGACCTTTTCTTATTATTTTATGTAGACCTGCCAGTGACTAGCTGCAGTTAATTCAGAGAGCATAGGACTATAAATTAATGGCAGTATATTCATCTTGATAATGGAAACCCAGGCATGGAAAGAATTTGAAATAGGTGACCAACGCTCGAGATCTGACTCCACCTGCTTGCATATTGAATTAAAATTGCTTGTAATGGGGGCTTGTGAAGAAGGGAAAATCTGTTAACCCAAATATTTGTATTTATGCAGCACCAGAATATTTGTAGATGGTGAAAGTTTTCACATAGCAGTTTTCCGGGGTAGCAAAGCAGACTTTGTCCAATTGACTTTGTATTCAGATATATTGCCAACGTCATTGAAGATGGACAAAAGGTGTGAAACTGACTGCATCATCTTGTCTTGGACAAGCAGTATATCCTTTGCATGTTGGGAAATGTAGTGGTCAGTGTTATTAACTGTAGGAGATGATTGGTGCTCTGCCTGGGCCCAGGGATTCCCAGGATGGGGTAAATACCAGAGGAGGAAGGACACGACCTTGAGCTTTTGGACACTGAAAATGAAAGAGGAACAGATTACCCATCATAGCCGTTGGAGTGGGGGAGGAGTATAGAGGTTGAATTCTCCTGATAAAATGATCACCAAACCAGAGTTTTTGTCTGAAAAAAATAGGTGCCGGCCACGTTTCCTGGAAAATTTCAAACTCCTGGGCGAGTGGAAGAAATTTTGGTCAAATATTACAATCCCCAATTCCAATGAAGTTGGGACATTGTGTAAAACGTGAATAAAAACAGAATGCAATTATTTGCAAATCCTGTTCGACCTATATTCAATTGAGTACATTACAAAGACAAGATATTTAATGTTCAAACTGATGAACTTTATTGTTTTTTTTTTTTTGGAAATATTCTCTTATTTTGAATTTAATGCCTGCTACAAGTTCCAAAAAAGCTGGGACAGGGGCATGTTTACCACTGTGTTACATCACCTTTCCTTTTAACAACACTAAATAAGCATTTGGGAACTGAGGACACTAATTGTAGAGGCTTTGTAGGAGGAATTCTTTCCCATTCTTGCTTGATGTACGACGTCAGTTGCTCAACAGTCCGGGGTCTCCGTTGTCGTATTTTGCGCTCCATAATGCGCCACACATTTTCAATGGGAGACAGGTCTGGACTGCAGGCAGTCCAGTCTATTACCCGCACTCTTTTACTACGAAGAGAGTCTCCGGTGTGCTCCAGCCGCCCTCCAGCCGGTGGATGGGGAATTCTGCTACCAGGTGGTCTGCAGTCTGGGTTGCCCCGCAGTCACTTGGGTGAGAATCTGCAAGCGCCCCCTGGTGCAGGCAGGCCTTGAACCGCCCAACACCGGTCCGGAGATGATTTAGGCGGCACCAGTCCTTGCGGGGAAGGTCACAGCCGATGGGTTTAGTTGAAATTGCCAGCTTAGTGGACAGTCTTCCAGCTGGTTGGTCTCTTCTCCATCTCTGGAGGGTCCATTGTTGTTGGTTGAGGTTTGTATCTTCTGTGGTTAGAGTCTTGGCTGCTCTCACGAAGGGCTGTCGGCTCTTCAAGCGTTGGGGTGGAAGGGGAGCACTAACTCTGTGGTGGAGTGGGTGTGCTTCCTTTATGGTAGCATTGAGGGCTGCTTGTCTCATCGTGGCTTCGCGTCTGATGTTTTGAGGTGGGTTGCCGGCGAGGATAGGGACATGCTGGGTAGGAGTGGATTTCAGGCACTCGGTGATAATGCGAAGAGTAGCATTGAGCTGGACATGCCATGGGCACTAAGACATCCCCATACCATTACAGATGCTGGCTTTTGAACTTTGTGCTGATAACAATCTGGATGGTCTTTTTCCTCTTTAGCCCGGAGGACACAACGTCCATGATTTCCAAAAACAATTTGAAATGTGGACTTGTCAGACCACTGCACACTTTCCCATATTGCGTCAGTCCATCTCAGATGAGCTCGGGCCCAGAGAAGCCAACGGTGTTTCTGGGTGTTGTTGATATATGGCCTTCGATTTGCATGGTAGAGTTTTAACTTGCACTTGTAGATGTAGCGATGAACTGCATTACCTGACATTGGTTTTCCAAAGTGTTCCTGAGCCCACATGGTAATATCCTTTACAGAATAATGTTGGTTTTTAATGCAGTGCCGCCTGAGGGACCGACGGTCACGGGCATTCAATGTTGGTTTTAGGCCTTGCCGCTTACGTGTAGAGATTTCTCTGGATTCTCTGAATCTTTTGATGATATTATGGACTGTAGATGATGAAATCCCTAAATTCCTTGCAATTGCACGTTGAGAAATGTTGTTCTTAAACTGTTGGACAATTTGCTCACGCAGTTTTTCATAAAGCGGTGAACCTCGCCCCATCCTTGCATGTGCACGATTGAGCCTTTCGGGGATGCTCCTCTTATACCTAATCATGACACTCGCCTGTTTCCAATTAACCTGTTCACCTGTGGAATATTCCAAACAGGTGTTTTTTGAGCATTCCTCAACTTTCCCGGTTTTTTGTTGCCCGTGTCCCCGCTTTTTTTGGAACGTGTTGCAGGCATAAAATTCAAAATGAGTGAATATTTCCAATATTTCCAGCCATCTTGAAATCCTGTGACTCGCGATAACTGAACTTTGCTTCCACTCACCAAGATTTGGACTGCGCTGCCTTGGCGGAGGTTTGCACTCTAGAAGTGCCTCTGGTTGTATTCTGTTTTTATTCACGTTTTAGACAACGTCCCTACTTCATTGGAATTGGGGTTTGTAGTTGTGATTATTAATCTTAAAAACATTGCATGGCGGTGTTGGAAGATGGTAAAATGGGTTTTTGTGATGCAGCAGTGTGTTTGCGGATGGTTAGTGTTCGGGGTCTCCTCGCCCATAAAGGTTCCAGCACAGCCTGCCTGAGCATGGGGTCGGGACGAGGCCCTTCCGCCCGGAGACTGCCTCCTCCAGGACCATGGTGGACATCGGCACACGCAGAATCTTCTCCGAGGAGCATGACCTCTTCAGGCAAAGCGTACGTCGCTTCTTCCAGGAGGAGGTGTTGCCCCACCACAGCGAGTAAGTTACTCCTCCCCAATCCTCAATTTATGACACATGGAGCTTTTACTCCAGAATTCTGAAGTGCCCTTTTGCCACATCGCCTCTCCGTCTCTTCCTTTTTGTGTATGTTAGTAGCTTCAGTGCTCATCTAAAGTGTTGATCTAGAGCCAGAGTTGTTCCACCTCATCCCACCTACAATCAGCTGCTGGGATATACTTGTCCCGCTCTCTTTTTAGAGTAAAATATTGATCTTGATTCTCTGAGCCCACTCCATTTTTTACCTCTCGGCCAAATTTTGGTCAGAGGGGTTTTGTCGTCACCTGCGTGTCTGTCTGTCTGTCTGTTGTCTGTCCATGACTTTGTCCGGGTCAGTACTCAGCAACTAATGATCGTAGCTTCACCAAATTTGGTATGGTAACTCCAGAGGTGGACATTCCAGGGGTCAGTAAGTAAAAGTCCCACCATGTTTTACTTCCACCCATCAACTCAACCAGCTGATTTTCTTGACTAGTCCAACCTCTGGTCTGAAGGGCTGTTTTATTTAGCAAATCCAGGAGGTTGGAACTAAATACTGGGGAGGAATTTTACTTTCTGAACCTGGATTGTCCACCTCTGAGTAATTGACTATGACCCATAGATGTGCAACGTCAGGTTTTTTGCTGTATTTGACCTTTGACCTTAGCGCTGTGACCTTCATCGTGGAAATCTTGTTCGGCCAAGTACAAAGTAACTATTGGTCGTAGCTTCGTCAAATTTGGTATGGTAACTCACTATGACCCATAGATGTGCAACGTCAGGTTTTTTGCTGGATTTGACCTTTGACCTTAGCGCTGTGACCTTCATCATGGAAATCTTGTCCGGCCAAGTACAAAGTAACTATTGGTCGTAGCTTCGTCAAATTTGGTATGGTAACTCACTATGACCCATAGATGTGCAACGTCAGGTTTTTGGCTGGATTTGACCTTTGACCTTAGCGCTGTGACCGTCATCGTGGAAATCTTGTCCAGCCAAGTACAAAGTAACTATTGGTCGTAGCTTCGTCAAATTTGGTATGGTAACTCTCTATGACCCATAGATGTGCACAGGCCGAGGGGTATTCAGCAATGCATTATGTTTCCCATTTGTTTTCACTTTTTAGCTCACTATTAACACTAAATATCTCCAAAAGAATGAGCCAGATTCACTGGAAACTTCCGATAGAGCTTCCCTGGGACAATGGGCCTCATGCAAGAAGCAACATAAGAACAAATTTTCTCTTAGTTTTGCCCGTATCCCCGATTTTTTTCTTATTTTTTTCTTACCCATTGATTTCTGGGATGCACCCATGTTTTCTTATTTTCGCTCTTCTCTTAGGTCAGAGAAAATTTTACGAGTGGTCGAGAGCACGCTTACCGAGATAAGAGAAAACAGAAAACTGTTATCTCTGTCCACAAATTGCTTGTCCAATGCACGGAAACATAAGTTTTAAAACCTAAACATTAAAAAGGCACCATACAATCAAATTTTGATTGTTTTATGTTTTTGAGAAATTACAATGATTTTATTATTTAATTCTTGGGCTAAAGAGTTTGGCCAGTTGATCCTAATTAGGACTAAGCTATAAAAACCCTTAGATACCAGCGTGCGTTCTGCTTCTGAATGGCTTACCTATTGCTGTTGGACGCTTTGGCCATCCAGGCCTTGCGCAGGGAGCACCTTTTTAGAGATCGCACGGATCTGTTTGCTGAGACAGATGAATGGCTACTCGTTCCAAATGTGAAAGCAACCGTTCTTGAGCACGGAAGATTACTGTTATGTGTAACGGCTCTCTTGTTCTAACAAATGCAGCGGCGAAGAGATATCTCCATTCAAACAAAGAAATTCTATGCTTTCTCAAAATGTAGGCGGATGAGAACATACAATCACAACTGGATACTACGCGCAAAAACTCTGAGATTTATGGAATAATTAGTGAGTAGTTACATTTGCGTGGTTATCACAGAATAATAGATCAGTGGCGTGACAAACTAAAGAAACTGCAGCTGCGATATTTCAAAGTGCAGGACGCGGTGCAAAAGTCTGGCAGCTCAAGTTATGAGACAGATACATTTTTGTGGTATGAGGCAGTGGACAGCATAATCGGCCAAAAACGCAAGGGCAAAAGAATTCTGGATGCAACATCCACCAATATCGAATGTAATCAGTATATTTTCGGCTTACCTTGATGTTTGAGTACCCAGAGAAAGATTTGGATGTGTGAAAACATCAAGCATTCAGTCAAGAAAATTTTGAGTTAAATTTTTCGTGCTGCTATACGTGGTAACCCATGTTACAGATGACACACCGGGTTGCTAGGGCACACGCAGCATATGCATTCGCGATATTAATATTCGATATTTATATTCTAAACCCCCTTCTCAATAATAAAAACCCCCGAAATATATTGGCGCCTCCTTTTAAAAATTCCCCATTTCTATTGAAGGGCTTTTGATAGCCATCGCGGAAAACGCGTCCTCTTCCCGCAATGTATTCCGACCAGCTCGGACTGTTCTACAAATACTGAAGTTGGGCGTCACACCGTTCTGTTCAGATCACCGTGTCTACAAACGTAATATTTTCCTATAAACCCTGTTCTCAGAAAACATCGCAAGTTAAACTTTTTTAGAACTGTTAATCACTCTTTAGTGATCTGGGACCGTCAGCATAAACCTAAGGGTATTTTTGGAGGACATCTTAACATCCGTAGCCTCACCCCTAAAGCGCAGTCAAGTGCATCACCTTCTCTGTAACTCTAACTTAGATTTTCTGTGTCTCACTGAAACATGGTTACATAGCAATTCTCCGCCGGGCGGCTATACATGTACCAGGCTATAAAACCTTCAGACAAGATCGTTCTAAGGGCAGAGGGGGTGGGGTCATGATCTATATCAAAGATCATATTAACTGTCAACAAATATGCTGGCCATTTAATCATGATCTAGAATGTATTGGACTGAAAATAACGCTCTCTCCTGAAATGTGCTTTGTAATTATTGTTTTATATCGTCCACCCTCTTCTAATAACGATTTTTATGTCTCATTTAAAAAATTGCTACAAGCTTGTGATTTTAAAACTGAGGTGATTCTCTTTGGTGATATGAACTGCAACTGGCTAGAGAAAACTAATAGGAAAGCCCTTAAGCAGATTACTGATAGTTTTGATTTCACACAACTCGTGGAGGGACCAACCAGAGTGACGACATCTTCTCAGACACAAATAGATTTAATATTCAGTAACAAGCCTGGAGCGAATTGTCAAAACATTTAATTTCATAACTGGACTATCTGACCATAATTTAATATTAATGTCTCGAAAACTGTTTTTGTCACTCTCTTAAACCCATGGAGCAATTTAGGATCCCAAAAAGTGAATTTATAAATTTTGAAAGAGCAGTGCAGCAGACTGACTGGGAAAGTCTCTTAACTGGGGGCAACCTAGAAATAGATTGCAAAAGGTTCTCAATCAAGTTACATAACTTAGTTGAAATGTTCTCATTTAAAAGTGAAAAAAAAAAAAAGAAACAACATACTTCCTTGGCTTAATGCAGATATATTCAGTTTAATGAAGGAGAGAGATTTTGCTCTGAAAAGAGCTCTGAAGACAAAATTAGCTTGTGATAGGCTTAGGTTTACATCATTACTTAAATAAAGTCACAAAAAGCAATCAGGAAGGCCAAAGCCAATTTTTTCATAACAATTATTAATGATGCAAAAGGTAACACCAAACTAATTTGGGAACAGATTAAAAACCTAATGGGAACAAACCACATGCCTAAGAAACAGTTACAACTAAAACTGGAAGGTGAATTTGCAAGACCCAGCACAAATTGCAATAGCTTTCAATGAATATTTTATCAATTCTGTGGCTGAAATAGCACAGAATTTCCCTTCAACTGTAGAAAAACTTTCAGAGTTGATGAAAGCAAAACTTCTTTTTCCATTCAACCCATTTCTGAGTTAAAAACTAAAAGCAATTATTAATTTTTAAAAATTTCAACAGCTAAGGATATATATGGTATGGATTCACAAATGCTAAAATCTCTGAAAGAATACCTAATCCATCCCATCACACATATTATTAACTTGTCACTATCACAGGAACCTTTCCAAGTGCTTGAAAACTGCAATTGTATCTCCTATCTTCAAGTCAGATGACCCTCACAATGTTTGCAATTACCGTCCAATTAGCATTTTACCTGTGATATCCAAGGTTGCTGAGAAGTGGGTATCGGAGGAGCTTATCCTCTTCTTAAATAATAGTGAATTTAACCTTCATCCATTGCAGTTTGGCTTCAGGGCTCATCATTCTACCGAAACGGCAAACTGCTTGTTTACAGAAAAGGTCCGAGCAATGGTTGATGGAGGTGGTGTTGTGGGTGCAGTATTTTTAGACCTCCATAAAGCTTTTGACACGGTCAACCATAAGGTCCTTTTTGGCCAAATTGTCTGCTTTTAATTTCTCCACATCAACACTGAGTTGGTTAGAGTCATACTTAACTGGTAGGCGACAGCATGTTATTGTCAACAACCAACTTTCACCAGCTTGACTTGTGCACTGGGGTGCCACAAACTTGGCCCTCTTCTTTTTGCAATATATATTAATGATCTGCCATCTGTGTGCCCTGATGTAGAAATACAATTATATGCTGATGACACTGTGATATACACCCAGGCTAGGACAAAAGAGCTGACTGCTGCAAAACTCACCTCCGCTATGGAGAAGATCACTAGTTGGTTAAACCGTTCATGTCTTCAACTTAATGTTAATAAAACGGTAGGAATGTTTTTTTACTAAAAGACAATGTAACTTTATGCCAAATATAACAATTTCAGGTCAAAATATTGCTATTGTACCACAAGTTAAATATCTGGGTATCATTATTGACTCCAGTCTGTCATTCAAAACACACAAAGTCAGAGAGTGAAATTTAGCTTAGCCAATTTCAAGTACATAAGAAATACAATGACCTTTAGTGCTGCTAAATTATATATGAATGCCATGATCATGTCAGATCTCACATATTGTCTTACAAGCTGGGGACAAACTAACCAGTCTACTCTAAAGCCACTGGCTACCCTGTATAAGCAAACCCTGAAAGTTTTGGATCAGAAACCTAACAGCTCCCATCATTGTACCATTTTAAACAAACACAAACTTTGAGCTGGGAAGATGTAATAAAATATAGGAACATCTGTCTAGTTTATAAAATCTTGCACAACCTAGCTCCTCCTCCTCTTAAGTCACTCATAAGCATACGTATCAACACATATCGGACGACCAGGAGCACTACCCGTGGTGACTTTTTAGTCCCATTTAGAAAAAGTTCTTTTGGTCAATCGTCATTCTCTGTTACAGCCATACAAAATTGGAACTCACTACCTGCCCACATTAAAGATATAGATACTTTCTCCACCTTTACTAAATATCTAAAACATGGTTTGCTGATAATTACAACTGCTTACATTAAATTTCTTTTTTGAGAAATTACAATGATTTTATTATTTAATTCTTGGGCTAAAGAGTTTGGCCAGTTGGTGACTAAGCTATAAAAACCCTTAGATGCGTTCTGCTTCTGAATGGCTTACCTATTGCTGTTTATCCAGGCCTTGCGAGGGAGCACCTTTTTAGAGATCGAGACGGATCTGAGACAGATGAATGGCTACTGGTTCCAAATGGGCGTTCTTGAGCACGGAAGATTACTGTTATGTGTAACGGTCTTTGTTCTAACCGAAGAGATATCTCCATTCAAACAAAGAAATTTATGCTTTTCAAAATGTAGGCGGATGAGAACATACAATCACAACTGGATACTACGCAAAAAAAAAAATCTGAGATTTATGGAATAATTAGTGAGTAGTTACATTTGCGTGGTTATCACAGAATAATAGATCAGTGGCGTGACAAACTAAAGAAACTGTAGCTTGATATTTCAAAGTGCAGGACGCGGTGCAAAAGTCTGGCAGGATGAGACAGATACATTTTTGTGGTATGAGGCAGTGGACAGCATAATCGCCAAAACGCAAGGGTAAAAAGAATTCTGGATGCAACATCCACCAATATCGAATGTAATCAGTATATTTTTCGGGCTTACCTTGATGTTTGAGTACCCAGAGAAAGATTTGGATGTGAAAACATCAAGCATTCAGTCAAGAAAATTTTGAGCGAGGTGTTGCTATCGTGGTAACCCATGTTACAGATGACACAGGTTGTTAGGGCACACGCAGCATATGCAGGATATTTATATTCTAAACCCCTTCTCAATAATAAAACCCCGAAATATATTGGCGCCTCCTTTTAAAATCGAGAACTTCGGCGAAGGGCTTTGATAGCCATGGAAAAATCCTCTTCCCAAGAATGTATTCCCAGGGACTGTGAAGTCACAGCTCTGTTCAGATCACCGTGGTACAAACGAATATTTTCCCTATAAAACCCTGTTCTCAGAAAACATCGCCAAGTTAAACTTTTTTTTAGAACTGTTAATCACTCTTTAGTGATCTGGGAGTCAGCATAAACCTAAGGGTATTTTTGGAGGACATCTTAACATCCGTAGCCTCACCCCTAAAGCGAGTCAAGTGCATCACCTTCTCTGTAACTCTAACTTAGATTTTCTGTGTCTCACTGAAACATGGTTAATAGCAATTCGTCAAGGCTATACATGTACCAGGCTATAAAACCTTCAGCTCTAAGGGCAGAGGGGAAAACATGATCTATATCAAAGATCATATTAACTGTCAACAAATATGTTGGCCATTTAATCATGATCTAGAATGTATTGACTGAAAATAACGCTCTCTCCTGAAATGTGCTTTTGTAATTATTGTTTTATATCGTCCACCCTCTTCTAATAAGATTTTTATGTCTCATTTAAAAAATTGCTACAAGCTTGTGATTTTTAAAACTGAGGTGATTCTCTTTGGTGATATGAACTGCAACTGGCTAGAGAAAACTAATAGGAAAGCCCTTAAGCAGATTACTGATAGTTTTGATTTCACACAACTCGTGGAGGGACCAACCAGAGTGACGACATCTTCTCAGACACAAATAGATTTAATATTCAGTAACAAGCCTGAGCTAATTGTCAAAACATTTAATTTCATAACTGGACTATCTGACCATAATTTAATATAATGTCTAAAAAAACTCTCAAAGAAGCGTTTTTGTCACTCTCTTAAACCCATGGAGCAATTTAGGATCCCAAAAAGTGAATTTATAAATTTTGAAAGAGCAGTGCAGCAGACTGACTGGGAAAGTTCTTAACTGGGGGCAACCTAGAAATAGATTGCAAAAGGTTCTCAATCAAGTTACATAACTTAGTTGAAATGTTCTCAAAAAAAAGTGAAAAGAAAAAAAAAGAAAACAACATACTTCCTTGGCTTAATGCAGATATATTCAGTTTAATGAAGGAGAGAGATTTTGCTCTGAAAAGAGCTCTGAAGACAAAATTAGCTTGAGATAGATTAGGTTTACATCATTGCAATAAAGTCACAAAAGCAATCAGGAAGGCCAAAGCCAATTTTTTTCATAACAATTATTAATGATGCAAAAAGGTAACACCAAACTAATTTGGGGAACAGATTAAAAAACCTAATGGGGAACAAACCACATGCCTAAGAAACAGTTACAACTAAAACTGAAGGTGAATTTGCAAGACCCAGCACAAATTGCAATAGCTTTTCAATGAATATTTTATCAATTCTGTGGCTGAAATAGCACAGAATTTCCCTTCAACTGTAGAAAAAACTTTCAGAGTTGATGAAAGCAAAACTTTTTTTCCATTCAACCCATTTCTGAGTTAAAAAACTAAAGCAATTATTAATTTTTAAAAAATTTCAACAGCTAAGGATATATATGGTATGGATTCACAAATGCTAAAATCTCTGAAAGAATACCTAATCCATCCCATCACACATATTATTAACTTGTCACTATCACAGGAACCTTTCCAAGTGCTTGGAAAACTGCAATTGTATCTCCTATCTTCAAGTCAGATGACCCTCACAATGTTTGCAATTACCCGTCCAATTAGCATTTTACCTGTGATATCCAAGGTTTGAGAAGTGGGTATCGGAGGAGCTTATCCTCTTCTTAAATAATAGTGAATTTAACCTTCATCCATTGCAGTTTGGCTTCAGGGCTCATCATTCTACCGAAACGGCAAACTGCTTGTTTACAGAAAAGGTCCGAGCAATGGTTGATGGAGGTGGTGTTGTGGGTGCAGTATTTTTAGACCTCCCCAAAGCTTTTTGACACGGTCAACCATAAGGTCCTTTTTGGCCAAATTGTCTGCTTTTAATTTCTCCACATCAACACTGAGTTGGTTAGAGTCACCTTAACTGGTAGGCGACAGCATGTTATTGTCAAAAACCAACTTTCACCAGCTCGTGACTTGTGCACTGGGGTGCCACAAGGATCTATACTTGGCCCTTTTTAATATATATTAATGATCTGCCATCTGTGTGCCCTGATGTAGAAATACAATTATATGCTGATGACACTGTGATATACACCCAGGCTAGGACAAAAGAGCTGACTGCTGCAAAACTCACCTCCGCTATGGAGAAGATCACTAGTTGGTTAAACCGTTCATGTCTTCAACTTAATGTTAATAAAACGGTAGGAATGTTTTTTACTAAAAGACAATGTAACTTTATGCCAAATATAACAATTTCAGGTCAAAATATTGCTATTGTACCACAAGTTAAATATCTGGGTATCATTATTGACTCCAGTCTGTCATTCAAAAAACACACATAAAAACCGTGAGTCAGAGAGTGAAATTTAGCTTAGCCAATTTCAAGTACATAAGAAATACAATGACCTTTAGTGCTGCCAAATTATATATGAATGCCATGATCATGTCGCATCTCACATATTGTCTTACAAGCTGGGGACAAACTAACCAGTCTACTCTAAAGCCACTGGCTACCCTGTATAAGCAAACCCTGAAAGTTTTGGATCAGAAACCTAACAGCTCCCATCATTGTACCATTTTAAACAAACACAAACTTCTGAGCTGGGAAGATGTAATAAAATATAGGAACATCTGTCTAGTTTATAAAATCTTGCACAACCTAGCTCCTCCTCCTCTTAAGTCACTCATAACGCAACGTATCAACACATATCGGACGACCAGGAGCACTACCCGTGGTGACTTTTTAGTCCCATTTAGAAAAAGTTCTTTTGGTCAATCGTCATTCTCTGTTACAGCCATACAAAATTGGAACTCACTACCTGCCCACATTAAAGATATAGATACTTTCTCCACCTTTACTAAATATCTAAAAACATGGTTTGCTGATAATTACAACTGCTTACATTAAATTTTTTTTTTTTTTTTTTTTTTTTTTGTGTCCTCTTGTGTGTTGTTTTTTAGAATTGTTTTTACTGCATGACTTGCATTACTGTTTTCTGCTTTTTAAGTTTGCTTCTTTTTGACCCCTTACCTTGTTTGTGTTCGTACCTATTAGTTCATATATTCTGCATCATTGTTTGTACCTGTGCCTGTGCATGCAGCCTGCTGCTCTATTTCATTCCATTTATTTTGTTTGTATTTGTGCTCATTTATACTTGCTTTGCATTGTATTGTATTGTCTCTTTTCCCTTTCCCCTTTTTCCCATTCCCATTTTCCCATTGCCATGTGTCTTTTCTTTTTTAGGGTGCCTTATTGTCAGCTGGCCGGGGACAACAGCTGAAAACTAGCCATGGTGGCTAAAGCTGCCCTGTTTATTGTTGTAACAGTTAATTGATGGGGACTGTCCTCGTAATAATAAACTAATAATAATAATAATAATAATAATAATTTAAAACCACCTAGGTGCATACTGCAACGCGCTGTGTTGGAATTTGCACATGTATGTAAGTGTACTCGGGTACGGTACGATAGTGTGAAAGCTGACCAGTGGGGGGAGAGGGGAGGGTGGACAATCGTACTGTGGCAAGGTACGGAACAATCGTACCTAGTGTGAAAGCGCCCTAGATTGCCACGAGCAGTCGGCTCTTTGCACACGGCACGTCACCTGCCCTTATATGGTGTTTAGTGGGTGTCATATATGCTAATTTAAAACAACCAGCCACGCACCTCCAATTTACGATCAAGTGGGATTCAACATTCTGCACACATGGGTAAGAGAAGATTTGGACGGTAAGAGCTTTTGGTGGATCCAGAGTTTATTCCTCTTATTTTTTCTCTTAGCAAAAAAATAAGAGAAAATATAAGAGAATGTCGCTGCATGAGGCCCAATGTCTTCCAAGTTTGGTTGCAGTTTTGAAAAAAATAAGATTCTTTATATATATATATATATATTTTTTTTTTATTTTCTTAGTTTTTCCATCCGAACGCTTTAAAAATCTCAGTCTATCTGGTTTAATTTTGAATTTGCAGAAAGGTCAGGATGCATGAAATTGCACGTATCCGGTGTAAAATTGCATTTACAAGGTTGTTTGGGATAGATAGTTGATGTAATGGGTCATCTGCTACTCACGTCAAAGCGATCCTGAGGAGCCCCTGTGTCTCCTTTGCCATGAAGCTGCAAGGCCTTTGGTCCTATTTAAAATGTTTGGATCTTTTCTGCTTATGTCTTGCTAAGTATTTGCAGGTGACACTGAGAGGGAGAGCTGAATTAGTTTACAGCATGTGCACTCCATTGGCTGTTTCCTGTCTGTCACTGTCCTCAAGTCCATCTCTGTCCTCTTCTGCATTCGTCCCTCTCTCCGTGGATTTCTGTCACTAGATTCTGATGGCTGTCTTCCTTTGCTGCAGGTGGGAGAAGGCTGGCGAGGTGAGCAGAGAGATGTGGGAGAAGGCGGGAGAGCAAGGGCTGCTGGGAATTCTGATCCCGGCGGAGCAGGGCGGGGTCGGGGGCGACCTGCTCTCTGCGGCAGTGGTGTGGGAGGAACAGTGAGATTGCGTCTGAATGTGATAGCATACAGTAAAGCTCCTGGCGTTAGAGGACCTGATTTCCACCTGCTGATGAATACAATAAAGCCTGAACAAGATGGCACTGCTCACAGCTGTGCTTCTGAAACCAGGTGCTGGCGCCCCCTGTGTGCTGCTTGTGGTTCCTACATCAATTGCACTTGTAGGATTTTAATAAGCTGCTGAACTGTTCTGATCGGCCATATTTGTGTTTAGAGCAGTTATTTTTCTTCTTAAGCCATATTTTGACAGATATCTGTTCATGCCATGAAGAGTAAAAATTCCATATTTGCAGAGTGATGTAATACAAACAACTGTTTGGAAAGAGGGAAAAAAATTAAACCTATTCTGGTAAATAATTAATAGGTTCCTTCATGATCAAACTGTGGACAGATTGTTGCAAAAGCTAACAATTTTTTAGCCAAGCACATGAATTTCAAACCTGTTTCCTGATATAAACAGTGTGCAGTACTCACAACACAGGACACCTATCGCATCCATACACATCCAAACCATAGAAAGCTATTTAATAAAAGTCGCAGGAGCGCTCGACACCGCGCTGTATCTGATCACAGCCTAATTTGGAGTTTACTGATTTTCTCAGTGTCTGATTTGATCGGTTTGAAAATTTGTTCTCTGAAACTGCTTGCAGAATGGAACAGCTGATAAGAAACCTGATTGCGTTGCGGTCGGAACAAAACCCAGCATCCGTGGGGGGCGCCAGGACCAGGTTTGAGCTCCTCTGGCTCACAGACGCCAGCAGTAGCCGGCAGGCCTCAGGTTTCTCAGTGCCTCGATTAATACAGGGTCCCGCGATGCATGCATGTGCCGTTTGCCCTGTGCTGACCTCTGTTTCTCCGCACAGGATGTATAGTAACTGCAGCGGCCCCGGTATCTGCCTGCACTCGGACGTCATCATGCCCTACGTCAGCCGGTACGGCACCAAGGCCCAGATCCAGCGGTATATCCCCGCAATGACTGCTGGGAAGTGCATCTCTGCCATCGCCATGTCTGAACCTGGAGCCGGAAGGTCAGCTGTCCCTCGAGCCTGAGCTCTAGTGGTCTCGCCAGGTGACACTCAGGATATTCTCATTTCTCTGAGGCGTAGGAATGAAACGCACGCAGGACCAGAGTGCTCATGTAGGCAGGACCACAGGCTCATCACATGACTGTTACCCACAATCCATCCCATTATTTGTGACTTACACTGTCTCAGACTGTTGCTCAGCAATGCCGCCTGCTGTTGTCCTTGTAAGTTTGGGTATCGACAGGTGTGCTTAAAAGTTTGCATACCCTAGCTGAATTTTTGACATGTTGCCATTTATTTTAAAAATATACTCATCATGCAAAAAAACTTGTCTTTTATTTAAGGATCATGATCATGTGAAGTCATTTATCATCACATAGGTGTTTGGCTCCTTTTTAAATTATGATGATAACTGAAATCACCCAATCAGCCCTGATCATAAGTTTACATACCCTTGAATGTTTGACTGTGTTATATAGACACAAGGTGAAACACTCAGGTTTAAATGGCATTACGGGTTTATTTTCCACACCTGTGGCTTTTTAAATTGTTACTAGTGTCTGTTTATAGTCATTGAGTTTATTAGCTCCCGAGTGGATGCACTGATCTGGCTAGACACTGAGCCATGGGGAGCGGAGAAGAACTGTCTAAGGACCTTCGTAACAAGGCAGTTCAACTGTTTAAAGATGGGAAAGGATATAAAAAGATATCCAAAGACTTGAAAACGCCAGTCAGTATTGTTCAGTCTGTGATTAAGAGGTGGAACAATACGGGATATGTTGACACCAAGCCAATGTCCGGTAGGCCAAGAAAGATTTCAGCCCAAACTGCCAGGAGAATTGTTTGGGACACAAAGAAAAATCCACAAGCCACCTGAAGAGAAATACAGGATGCTCCGGAAAAAGATGGTGTGGTCATTTCAAAGAGCACAATAAAGAGGTACTTAAACAACAATGAGCTGCATGGTTGAGTTGCTAGAAGGAAGCCATTATTGCAGTTTTGCGCCAATCCCTCAAAAAAGCCCGCTTAAAATTTGCCCGACAACCCCTTGACACTCCTCATAACTTCTGGAATACTGTCACTGGGAGTGACGAGACCAAAATAGGACTTTATGGTCACACCCATAAGCGCTGTGTTTGGAGTGCAGTCAATCAGACCCATGGCGAAAATATTTCTCTGATGTTTTGGGGGTGTGTGAGCTCTAAAGGCACAGGGAATCTTGTGAAAATTGATGGCAAGATGAATGCAGCATGCTATCAGAAAATACTGGCAGTCAATTTGCATTCTTCAGCATGAAAGCTGCGCATGGGAAGCAATTGGGCTTTGCTGCATGACAATGATCCAAAGCACAAGGCCAAGTTGACCGTCCAGTGGTTACAGAAGAGAGAGGTGAAGGTTCTGGAGTGGCCATCACTGTCTCATGACCTCAGTATCATCGAGCCAGTTCGAGATTTCAAATGTGGAGTTCATGCAAGACGACCAAAGAAACTACAGGCATTTTTCAAGGAAGAATGAGCAGCTGTACCACCTGAGAGAATTGGGGGCCTCACTGACAACTGTCACAAAAGACTGCGCACTGTTATTGATGCTCAGGGGGGCAATACACCGTATTAAGAACTTAGGTTATGAACACTTTTGAACCGGATTAATTTCATTTTTTCCCCTTATTGCCTTGTTTTATTTGATGATTGTGCCATTCTATATGACCTACAGTTGGATATGAGTCCAATAAGACATAAAAGAAATGTGTTCTGCCTTGCCATTGATGTTTTCTTAAAAAAAAAAAATGTTACCTATTTTACAAATTCTCCCAGGGTGTGCAAACTTTGTACATCAGGTACTTGACAGGCTAACCACCAACTGAGTTTTAACTGAGTTTGATGTCTGCAGCCTGTGCTGAAGACTGCCTCAGAGCAGTTTTGTCTCTGCAGGAAGTGGGACATGATTACACATCTTTAGTATTATACATGATTACACATCTTTAGTATTATACATGATTACACATCTTTAGTATTATACATGATTACACATCTTTTAATATTATACATGATTACACATCTTTTAATATTATACATGATTACACATCTTTAGTATTATACATGATTACACATCTTTAGTATTATACATGATTACACATCTTTAGTATTATACATGATTACACATCTTTTAATATTATACATGATTACACATCTTTAGTATTATACATGATTACACATCTTTAGTATTATACATGATTACACATCTTTAGTATTATACATGATTACACATCTTTATAATATTATACATGATTGATTACACATCTTTTAGTATTATACATGATTATACATCTTTAGTATTATACATGATTACACATCTTTAGTATTATACATGATTACATCTTTAGTATTATACATGATTACACATCTTTTAGTATTATATGATTACACATCTTTAGTATTATACATGATTACACATCTTTAGTATTATACATGATTACACATCTTTTAATATTATACATGATTACACATCTTTTAATATTATACATGATTACACATCTTTTAATATTATACATGATTACACATCTTTAGTATTATACATGATTACACATCTTTAGTATTATACATGATTACACATCTTTAGTATTATACATGATTACACATCTTTAGTATTATACATGATTACACATCTTTAGTATTATACATGATTACACATCTTTAGTATTATACATGATTACATCTTTAGTATTATACATGATTACACATCTTTAGTATTATACATGATTACACATCTTTAGTATTATACATGATTACACATCTTTTAATATTATACATGATTACACATCTTTAGTATTATACATGATTACACATCTTTAGTATTATACATGATTACACATCTTTAGTATTATACATGATTACACATCTTTAGTATTATACATGATTACACATCTTTTAATATTATACATGATTACACATCTTTTAATATTATACATGATTACACATCTTTAGTATTATACATGATTACACATCTTTAGTATTATACATGATTACACATCTTTTAGTATTATACATGATTACACATCTTTAGTATTATACATGATTACACATCTTTAGTATTATACATGATTACACATCTTTTAATATTATACATGATTACACATCTTTAGTATTATACATGATTACACATCTTTTAATATTATACATGATTACACATCTTTTAATATATACATTTACACATCTTTTAATATTATACATGATTACACATCTTTAGTATTATACATGATTACACATCTTTTAATATTATACATGATTACACATCTTTAGTATTATACATGATTACACATCTTTAGTATTATACATGATTACACATCTTTAGTATTATACATGATTACACATCTTTTAATATTATACATGATTACACATCTTTAGTATTATACATGATTACACATCTTTAGTATTATACATGATTACACATCTTTTAATATTATACATGATTACACATCTTTAGTATTATAAATGATTACACATCTTTAGTATTATACATGATTACACATCTTTAGTATTATACATGATTACACATCTTTAGTATTATACATGATTACACATCTTTTAATATTATACATGATTACACATCTTTTAATATTATACATGATTACACATCTTTCTTTTAATGATTACATCTTTTAATATTACATGATTACACATCTTTAGTATTATACATGATTACACATCTTTAGTATTATACATGATTACACATCTTTAGTATTATACATGATTACACATCTTTTAATATTATACATGATTACACATCTTTAGTATTATACATGATTACACATCTTTAGTATTATACATGATTACACATCTTTTAATATTATACATGATTACACATCTTTAGTATTATACATGATTACACATCTTTAGTATTATACACGATTACACATCTTTAGTATTATACATGATTACACATCTTTAGTATTATACATGATTACACATCTTTTAATATTATACATGATTACACATCTTTAGTATTATAAATGATTACACATCTTTAGTATTATACATGATTACACATCTTTAGTATTATACATGATTACACATCTTTTAATATTATACATGATTACACATCTTTAGTATTATACATGATTACACATCTTTAGTATTATACATGATTACACATCTTTAGTATTATACATGATTACACATCTTTAGTATTATACATGATTATACATCTTGCTTAAGGTCACGCCAGCAGTTGCCTTCCTGTTGCAATGTAAGGGTCATTAGTGGATTTGAGTTTTGACCTCAGCACAGTCACCTGTGCTTTGCCATAGGTGTAGGTCACTATAAATGATTAGTTAAAGGCTACGGGGTCCTCTGGGCGCTCGGCATCCGCTTGTTTCTGAAAGACTTTCTGTTGTGTGGAGTGCTAGAGTGGCAGTTTGGATTTATCAGAGCTGTGGTCTCCTCATGTGCTGTTCTTTTCTTCATTGCCTGCGTGTAGTTGTTCTTCCCTCTCTACTCTGTACTGAGGTGCATACATTTGGTTTTTATTGAGACCCCAGTGCAAATTGTAGGCATCTGAGTGAATTATACCTCTTCCACTGTTTCAGTTGGAGTGAATATTTTCCTGAATCAGTCCGCTGGACGGCTCTTCTTTCCTTGCAGTGATCTTCAGAGTGTGCGGACATACGCCAAGAGAGATGGCAGTGACTGGATCCTCAACGGTAACAAGGTCGGTCTGAAAATCGTAGAGCCGACCTTGATACTGGAGACTGTATGTTGAAGGGGTATCGGTCACCCCCAGATTGAGTCAGTCTTGAGTTTGACCTCCGTCTGTGGTGCCCTGTTCCTTCAGGTCTTCATAAGCAACGGGTGGTTGAGTGACCTCGTTGTCGTGGTGGCAGTGACTAACCCAGAGGCGAAGACGGCTGCTCATGGCATCAGCCTCTTCCTGGTGGACGCTGGGACGCCGGGCTTCCACAAGGGCCGCAAGCTGGAGAAGATTGGCCTTAAGGCGCAGGTTATACTGATGATCCAGAGACTAAATTTTGAACAAAAAGACTCCATTGTCCTCACTACTTCCTTTGTTGGTGAGAAGAATTCTAGCCAGTGGTTGGAAGGTGGCCGTCCTGCTCTTTGCTCCTTTAAATATTCCAGAGTGGCCTGTTCTCATGTTGTCTGTGCAGATTTATATGAGACGCCACCTTTTGTTCAGAAGTAAGCGGGATTAGAAAACATTACCTCGTATCCGTCATAAATGCCCAAAAGCATGGAACTTCCTCCATCTCATTACTGATTCGGTATCTGACTGAATTCAGGGCATCCCGTTTCAATGAGTTTAATGGCTTTGTGATCACATGACCTTACACAATAAATGGTTCCGCTGTTTTCGCCATTGGCTGCAAGGAACATGTGAATGATAACCGGGTAGCGGCTGCGACCTTCTCCTTCCTCTTTGCGCAGGATACAGCTGAACTTTTCTTTGAGGACGTCCGTCTTCCGGCTGATGCTCTGCTGGGTGAAGCCAACAAGGGCTTCTACTACCTCATGAATGAGCTGCCTCAGGTAAGGGCTAAATCTGCTGAGGTTCGGTGGCGCCTCTCCCGTTAGAACAAGCAGCTCTGAGAAGGTTTATGCTGTTCGATAATGGAGGTCTGTCCCTCAAACAGAAAGCCATCGAGAGGGCCGATTGAAAGTCTTGTTTTGGTAATAGTGGTGCTAGTTAGCAGGCTTGGTCCACTGGGAAGGCATGCAAGCAATTTTTCCTGTTTTTTTTTTTTTTTTTTTTTTTTTTTTTTTAGAAAATGTTTGGTGGCAACTAATATTAAATCCTAACCAGCTAACTGGTAGATTAGCTTTTGTTCTGTTAACAGGATCAGGCATGAAGCGAGTGGTTAACTGCGATGTTGATTCCGAGTTTGTCTCACTCTTCAAACTCCATATGCAGAAAGAGACGAGCAATGCCTAGAACATCATGGTAATGGAGCCGTGCTCAGTGAAGTTTTCATCATTTCACACCTCTCTCTCTCTCTCTCTCTCTCTCTCTCTCTCTCTCTCTCTCTCTCTCTCTCTCTCTCTCTCTCTCTCTCTCTCTCTCTCTCTCTCTCTCTCTCTCTCTCTCTCTCTCTCTGAGCTCTGTTTGCTTGTTCTCAATGGAACCTCCCTGGTTAGATAAAGGCTATAAATCCGTCTGTTATTCTGGTTTGACTGTTATTCCAGCAGAACAGGCCTCCTCTTGTCAGCTTTACAGAGAATCGTGGAATAGAGTGCTGCATTTTCGACTGGGTCATCGCTTGTAATAGGATAAAAAAACATTCAGCCTGGGCCAACTACCCTGATTCTCAAACTACTCAACTGACACCACCCTAACCTCTGCTTCTACACAGCCCTTACTCCACCCTTTTGTCAAGAACGATACCGCTGTACTAGCATGTCCCTCTGGGTTTGTATGTATAACTGCTGCTCGCAGACTCCTCTTCTTTTCGGTGTCCTGTGACGCTGATTTTTTCCCTGGCAGGAGCGCCTGATGATCGCAGCGATGGCCGTTGCGAGCAGCGAGTTTATGTTTGAGGAGACCAGGAGCTACATCACCCAGAGAAAGGCCTTTGGGAAGACTTTAGGCCATCTACAGGTGAGTCCTGCTGGGCTCTGAGGGGTGACGGCTGTGTTTAATGGTTAGGGGAAGTGGAGTTGTACAAGAAGAATGTCAGCACCCGAAAATGTCCTTTGAAATAATTTTATTAGGTTATCAGACGAACACGTTTCGACTCGTGGTCTTCGTCAGCGTTGTAGATGCTGCGCGGAAGTGCCCCTTAAATACAGGAAGTTAAACAAGCATCATAGATACAACTTTCAAAGATACACTTTTTTCTTTTTTTCAACTTCTTGATAAGAGCTATACCGCACAGTCATAACTTGTACAAAGACCTATATAAATAGCAGTAAATATGTAGTTACTGTGAATCGCACCAAAAATTATAAAACAATACAAATATTAAAAAAGAATTACAAAAAACATCCAAATAGGAGCTCCTCATTTAGACCTTTTGGATGCTCCGTTTGCAAAGTATGAATCCACCAAGCCTCCCTTTGCAGTAATAATTTGCCTCTGTTCCCTCCTCTCCTGGGGACTTTAACTTCCTCAATTCCTTGAAATCTTAAAGTACACACTTCATGTCCCATCTCATTAAAATGTCTAGCTACTGACGATTTATCGTCCTTATTCCTAATAGAGCTTTTATGTTCAGATATACGAGTTTTTAATTCTCTAGTAGTTTTACCAACATAACACAAACCACAAGGGCGTCTGTGAATTAGAAGGTAATGTGGAAATGTTTTTTTTCAAAAAAAGCAGATCTTAACAGATCTTAAGAATTTAAACATTTCCACTCTAGTCTTAAATGAGCCCGCTTTTTTAAACGGTACAAAAGATAAACCTTTTGAGAGAACAGAAGTCTCAGCTGAAGTCAGTAATCTACTAGACAGGTTAATCACATTCATGTCCTTCGGCCCTTGCCCCTTAAAAGTGGACTATAAAAAGTCCACTATAAGTGGACTATAAAAGTGGCCGCATTTACCCGTGGCTATCGACACACGGAGCCAAATTTCATCGCGGACGAGAGAGTGAGGACTTTGCGTTGACAAGTGACTTATCCACGGAGGAATCCGGGAACCATTTAATCCTCGACTACTGCTGGACAACGCTTTTTTAGGTCGATATCACACAAGAGCAACAAGCGGCCAACGAGGAGGGGTGGCAGGCGACAAGGGAGGAGGCTCCAGAAGGGGCAAGGGCCGAAGGACATGAATGTGATTAACCTGTCTAGTAGATTACTGACTTCAGCTGAGACTTCTGTTCTCTCAAAAGGTTTATCTTTTGTACCGTTTAAAAAAGCGGGCTCATTTAAGACTAGAGTGGAAATGTTTAAATTCTTAAGATCTGTTAAATTGAAAGCTTTTTTTGAAAAAAAACATTTCCACATTACCTTCTAATTCCCAGACGCCCTTGTGGTTTGTGTTATATTGGTAAAACTACTAGAGAATTAAAAACTCGTATATCTGAACATAAAAGCTCTATTAGGAATAAGGACGATAAATCGTCAGTAGCTAGACATTTTAATGAGATGGGACATGAAGTGTGTACTTTAAGATTTCAAGGAATTGAGGAAGTTAAAGTCCCCAGGAGAGGAGGGAACAGAGGCAAATTATTACTGCAAAGGAGGCTTGGTGGATTCATACTTTTAAACAGAGCATCCAAAAGGTCTAAATGAGGAGCTCCTATTTGGATGTTTTTTGTAATTTTTTTAATATTTGTATTGTTTTATAATTTTTGGTGCGATTCACAGTAACTACATATTTACTGCTATTTATATAGGTCTTTGTACAAGTTATGACTGTGCGGTATAGCTCTTATCAAGAAGTTGGAAAAAAAGAAAAAAGTGTATCTTTGAAAGTTGTATCTATGATGCTTGTTTAACTTCCTGTATTTAAGGGCACTTCCGCCAGCAGCATCTACAACGCTGACGAAGACCACGAGCCTAAACGCTGCTCGCCTGATAACCTAATAAAATTATTTCAAAGGACATTTTCGGTGCTGACATTCTTCTTGTTCAATAATTTTTTTTGTCGCGGCACCAAATAATTTACTGGTTTGGAGGGTGCTCCTTTTTCGCGTTTTCGGAAGTGGAGTTGTAACCAAAAGGTTACCTGCAGTGCCCTCTTACTCACCATTTCTGTCACCATACTGCTGCTGGCTACGATACTGCTGCAAATTTCACCGCACCTCCTCTCCAGCGTCCCCCTGTCGGCTCTGATGGGGGGTTTGAGATCCGGTCGGTATGTTTGTTCTCGTGTGTAGACGGTTCAGCACAAGATGGCGGAGCTGAAGACTGAGATCTGTGTCGGCCGATCCTTCATCGACAGCTGCCTACAGCTGCACTCAGACAAGAAGCTGGACTCCGCCGCTGCCTCCATGGCCAAGTACTGGTGAGACGCGCATTTAGGAGCGCGAGCAACCTGCTCGAACGCACGAGTCCAGAGGCATGAATGTGAGCGCACTCACGCGGAAGCACGTACCTGTGTGTGACCACACCCTCAGACACTCGTCATCTCATACAAGCCATGCATACGTCTGCATTGTACACATGGAGGAGATGAACACACTAGAGCCCGACCGCTATGGGATTTTTAAGGCCGATACCGATACAAATATTTGGTGATTTAAAAGTCTGATATTCCGATATATCGGCCAAGAAATTCCAGAAACGCGTAACTAAACATAAACAGATTTCCCTAACATTAGTTCTCTGTAGTTATTTATGAGTCCTCGCTAAAATAATAGGATAATGCAGTTTAAAAATAAACTTGTTTGTTTTATTGTCACAACAGAACAGAAGAACATCAAAATATATTAAAGTTATGATAAATAAAATGTATAAAAATACAAACTTAAGATATGAAACTCAAAGTCCTTTGAACAAAAACACAAAAAAAAAAAAAATCAAAGTTACCAGTATTAATAGACTTGGTAAGCTTCATAAATATAACTTTGAACAAGACTGGAAAAAAAAATATTCCGTTTTCTATAAGTTCTGATAACAGGGACGTTGTAGAGTGCCCTCTGGTGGACAAACTATGCAAGGGCAACACTCATAACACGGTTGAAGGGTGTTTCGTCCGTTTTTTTAAATATTCATTTATCGGCCATTATAAATGCCAATACCGATAGTTTGGAAAATGTCTAATATCGGCCGATAATATCGGCCCGCCGATAAATCGGTCGGGCTCTAGAACACACGCACCAGACTTGGGAGAATTTACTAGTGTAAAGCTGCTTTCACACCGGACGCGGGACGAATTTTTGGCATGACAGATTACATTCAAAGTCAATGCAAAGACGTGCGTAATCTGTCGTGCGAAAAAGTCGTTCCGCATGCGGTGTGAAAGCAGCTTAAGTTGAGAATATCTGTGTAGGATCATTTGAGCTGTGTTTGATTTGGATTGGTGGCTGCAATCACTGATCTTTGATTCAATTATGAAATGCTTAGTAACATTCTGTCTGTCTGTCCGTCCGTCCGTCTGTCCACAGGGCGAGTGACCTGCAGAACCGTGTTGCTACGCATTGCCTGCAGCTGCATGGGGGGTGGGGCTACATGTGGGAGTACCCTATCGCCAAGTGAGTGACAGCCCGCTCGGTGATGGTCTCTAAAAACGTCCAGAGTTACTTTTTCTCTGGGTTCCCTCTGCAGTTGCTGATTAGCTGTGCTGACGGAGGCACCTCCGAGAGTGGGGCACTTTTAGGAAATATTTTGAGTTTATGGCTCGGAGCCTGAGGACTGTGGTTATTTGCCTCAATCAAGTGTTTTGCTTCAGGCTGCCCCCAGTGGACGGTCTGTGCGTTTATTTCCGCGTGTATTTCTGGTCCGGCTACCTCTGCAGTCATGTTCTTGTTGTTTTCTGTTCCGTAACTCTGTACTGTAAACCCTTCTCTCCAGGGCCTTCGTTGACTCGCGCGTCCAGACCATTTACGGAGGAACAAACGAGATCATGAAGGAGCTGATCGCGCGCAGCATCGTCGGCCCGCAGTGAGCCCCGCGGAGAGGACTTCGGCATCGCGAGACTCGTTTCCGTGCAACTTTTGCATTTGCATTTGCATTGAATGTTTTCGGCAAAATCAGCTTCACGCTGTGGTCTGGCTTTGTGTCGGTTTTCACTGAATGTGGAAATGGGGTGATATCGCTGCGGTACAAACGTTTGTCAAACCAGTATTACCTTTTTAGAAATGATCAAGCTTGGCTGGATCACTGCTTTGCAAACCCTTATTCGTAATTTGTTTTTTTTTTTTTTTTACCTATTTTAGGCAAATGCTGCGAACCAATTTTCATTTTCTCTGGAGATATTTAATTCACAGTTGTAACAATACCATTTTAACTTTTTAAATTGTATACACAATATTATTTTTTGTGTAATCCTTGGGTAGTAAAATCATACATGTGGTTTACATGGGCAACGAGGTCATGTGGCATTCCGGTGATATTCTTTCATAAATTCCTCAAAGTATAGAGCCAGTGTTTGTTTGCTGTATTTTCGGCATTTGCAGTCCAGGTGACAATCTTTTTGCTGATCAAAGTCAAGACAAGCTATAATTAGGTTTCTGAAAGTGGGTGTGTTTCAGAGTGGCCTTTAGGTGGCAGCACATGTCAAGAAATACTGAACCTTAATAAGAAAAGGTTCGTTTCTGTAAAAAAAAAAAAAAAAAGTCACTTCACCTGCTCAACACAATCTTTTAGCCATTCGAGAAACGGATGCTGTCATTTCGAGTTTCACATGAAATTAGAGACTGTTGGGGGGGACGGGTGAATTATCTTTCTGTTCTACAAAAGAATCAGTAGTTTTTGTCGCAAATGAGTTTTCTGACCAGAACTGATGTATTTCTACAGCTGTAATTGTATAGTTGCAGGTTTGCTCAGGAATTATTGGCACCCTTTTATAAAAATGAAAAAAGGTTGCATATGACAGTCCATGATCCTTATGTTAAGTTCAAACATGGGGGAGCTATCCTGGGGTGTGTTTCCTAAAAGCGTAGTTGCTACCTAAGTTAGCAACTTACATAGTTCGTCCATTCACAGTCAGTGGGTCCAACTGTGTAAGTTAGCATCTGTGATTTCGGGAAACGCACCCCTGATGGGGTATTGTTATACCCTGTGGTGTAAGGGCGGGCGGTGGCTCCATAATTTGTCTGGGCCATATCTCCTGAAGTGCTGGTCGCAGGAGCATCACATATGGTGTGCCGGTTCCTTGAGAGGGTTAAGTGTGTGGGATGGGTCATTAGTTGATTTGCCCTTTGACCTTGGCACAGTGACTTTGAACTTGAACATTTTTCTCCAGGCCGTATTTCCAAAAGCACTGACCACAGCAGCTTAAAATTTGGCTGCACATCACACGTGAGGGGTAGGTGTGCAACCTAAGGGTCATTGGTGGATTTGAGTTTTGACCTTGGCAGAGTGGCCTGTGCCTTGCTATAGGTATGTGCCGCTATTCATTAATACACTTAACAAAAATATAAACGCCCCATTTGACACTTTTAAACTTTAATTAGCATTAAGGGTTTTACAATATATTAAGTCATACACAATTCATTTTATTGTTCAATATGCAACAGATTACTGTTCATTAAAGCAAGATAGTGGCGTGTGGCAATCAGGGATACTCGTAGACACAGTTGGGATCATGATGAGGACGACGAGCGTGTAGGTTCGCTTCTCTCAGGCGGTTCGGGACAGTTTGAGGTGTGATGCGTCTGTTGTGCAGACCAACAGTTTCATCTGCTGTGAGTGTTGCTGGTCTGAGGTGATCACACAAGTGAAGAAGCTGGATGTGACGATCTTGTGCTCGTGTGGTCACACGTGGACGACGAGGGTGAGGTCAATTTGCTGCACTGCCAGTCTGTCTAAAACGAACTCTTAAACCGCCAATTGTCCGATAGTGAACATTCAGCTGTGCAGCAACTGCTCTGGTGGACATTCCTGCATCCAGCATTCCTATGGCGCGTTCCCGCATGATTTTCGACATTTGTGGCATGGTGACTTGATGAAATTTGACATTTTGGGGTGGCCTTTTATTGTCCCCAGTTTTAGGGAGTGTCTGAGCTCTGTTCACGCTGTTTGAGCAGCGTCTGCACATGCCACACCTGTGTTGTGGGTGGAATCAATGCATCACTGAGCAAGTGCTCAGTGGCAGAGATGAACACAAATGTTGTACAAATCAAGACAAATAACCATTTTGCACAATTAAGGCATTATCAGCTCATTTAGCGTAACACATTTCATGTCGCGTAACACATTTCATGTCACATAACAAAAATATAAACGCCCCATGTAAATTATTTAAGTGTTATTAGTTGAGGGCTGTGGGGTTCTCTCAACACTGAGCGTAGGCTTGTTTTCAATACGTTGATTCTCATGTTTTAAAATTCTATTATGTAATTGTCTTCACCTTTTGTTTTTTATGAAAACCACAGGTGTCAAATATAAAAATGACTGCTGTGGATCTTTTCCTATGATTTGCGATCATATTGGACAAAATGGATTTTTGACCCTTCCTCCATTCATCGATATTCATGATGGACACCCCTTCCACTGCCCACCACAGCATTTCAGTAGGATTTTAGTCCAGAGACTGGGATGGCCATTGCAGAACATGGATTTAGTTTCCGCTTAACCTTTTCTATGTTGATTTTGATGTATTCTTATGTCCTCTTCCTTGCCAGAAAATCAATTCATACCCAAGTTTCAATTTACTTGCAGAGACAAACCAAAGTTTTTGCAGAAATGCTTCTGTATTTGATGGAATTCATTCCACTGCATCTCAACTAGTGTCCTGGATCCCTGGCTGCAAAAAAAGTCTGAAAACACGGGAGACACGCTCCCCTATTTTAGTTTTGTCTGCATTCCTTGTATGCAATTTTGGTCCCATCTAACGATAGCACTCCAACTGCACATGCTTGGTTTTGTTTCTTGAGCTTAGTCAAAGCTTTCCAAGGTGTATTGCTGTTGAGGTAATATATTGTCGGCCTGCTGATAAAACCTCGTATCTCCAAATTGATAAGAAACAAAAACTCGTATGTCCGCTATTCTTACATGCGAAATTAAACATTTTTTATTTTATTTATATTTAAATCATATTTATATATTTATGTAATTTTATTATTTTTTTAAATGTTATATTTATTTTTTATTTTCCTGTAAAGTTTATCATTTTGAAGATACGAGGTTTTATCAGCAGGCCGACGATATTATGGTTGTTATTTAGACTTGTGGACTTGCTGATCCCCAGAATTAAAACAATCGCTGCAGTTGTTTAACCATGATCCTATTTTATTGAATTCTTACCTACGTCCTCTCTGCCCACGGGGACGGCGAACACTCGCAGCCTTTGTGTCCATTTTCTGGCCAGTTTGCTTCCATTCCTGAAGTCTGGATTGTGCCCCATTTCATATTGTAGAACGTGAATGGATACACAGTCTTGATCCTTTCAACCTGAAACAAAATTAAGTGAATGAGAATTGCAAATGTAACTTGGATTAACCAAAATTGCTCGGGGCACCAATAATTTTCAAGCCTATAGTTTCATCAAAGGATCATTAGAAATACGGAAACAAGATTGGGGAGAAAAAAATTTTGATTGAAGTATATAGTTTGCCCATCTATTAGAACTTAATGTGATTAATTAACTGGGTCTTTTATGTGCAACCTTGTTTTATTTTTAATTAAGGACACTAATGATCCTTGAGGTGATTGTATGCCTAAGAAGGCGTCATTTACACTTCTTTTTTTGAACGTCGCGAATGATTAACTGGATGTATCGTGCTCGGTTGATTCCAACGTCAAAATTAAATCATTGAGAAGTAACACATTAACAACCAGTTACAGTAAGAAATAGACCTAACAACAGAAAGCAATTATTTCATGGGGAAAAACTACGTAGAAACTGAACTTTGAATAAATAGAACAGCCACTTTTTTTTTCCCTAGAAAATGGTTAAGCCGATGTTATCCACAGTATTTGTGACGGTTGCCAAGGAGGAGCTCATTGCCAAATCCCATCCTTTCTGGACTTCAGACTTTTCTAAAATTTCTGTAGTAGGGAGCCCTTTTAAGCAAGTCGCCACATAATAAATTTTGCCACATCATGTTGCCACCTATCATGTTGGCACGTGTTTTCAACAGCACAAGATACAACTGTAATTACATTTGTATTTTTTAAAAATTTCAGCACTCTAAGGGTTAACATTATTTGAATTCAAGGAAGTAACCCTCTCATATTGTCTTTGGTTTATCAGGCACAGTGCTCAGTGTAAATGAGCGCACACCATCAGATTTCAGAAAAACATGTATTCCCTTTTAGAACTAAATACTTTCTGAGGGATCCTACTCAATAAGATATTTGCGTAAACCTGGTTTATTGGTTTTAAATGAGACTTATCAGTACCAAAAAAAAAAAAAAAAACTGGAACTTTCTTAATGATTTATGATCATGGTGGAAAAAATGAGTACACTTGAATGTCTTTGGATTAAAACCTGATAGAATTATGAGTAACAGGAATCAGCAACAGATGAGTCTAATCACACAGGTGACCACCAGATAACTGACAATTAAGGATGGTATTTAAGGCAGAAAATCCACTCCCATTCAATGCTGACAAAAATGGCACCACATTCAAGAGAAATGTCACAAGACTTGGGAAAGAATTTATTTACACAAAAGGTCAAGGTAACAAGAAAATTTGTTAAGTGTTGGGAATAAGTCAGAATACAGTAGCAAAAGTGATCCAAAAATTCAAAAAGGATGGACTTGTGGTAAGGTTGTTGAGATGTCCAGGCTGTCCACAGATGTTAACACCCCAACCTGAGCTTTTTGATACTGAGAGGGTGCGTTCAGGAACCAGAAGCGAGAACCAAAAGATCCAGCAAACTTGTTCTTTATTAATTCTGGGGTGGAAACCCCTGCAGGGCAGTAGGCAACGGTACAGAGTCCAATTCAAAATCAGAATCCAGTAGTCGTAATCCAGTTCGTAAACAGGGCAGCAAACACAAAACTCAGGGTTGGGCAAAGCAGGTTCGTTACACGGGCACAGGTATATCAGAGACAAAGCCAAAATCAAAATCCAGGACGTTCCAGTCAGAAGTATAACACGAAGAGTACAAGGCATAAACAACACAGCACAAGGAAAACGTTCTGACAAGGGCTGGCTGTGAACAGACTGCTTAAATACACGTATGGGAAGTCACATGCTATAATAGGGAACAGGTGAGCTGGATCAGACTAATTGACAAAGGAATGAACAAGAGGAAGTACCTAACCACATGCAATTGGCTAAAGCCAAAACGCGGACAGGGATTACACAGACAGCCTATGACAAACAAACGGCTCCGATTAGGGAGTTATAAAGTACACAGAAAGAGAGAGGCAGAACAGTGTTTAACAAGGTGCGGAGAATCCACCGAATTGCAGCAAAGTAAAGTGAGTGAAGGCAAGGGGCGCAGATAAGAGCAGAGCGAGTGCTGAGAGCTCGTTAGTCAATTAGTAATGTGCAGCTATACAATCCCTAGTGCTTGTTAGTAAGTTGGTACTATAATGTTAGTTATTGTTAGTACTTTATCCAAAATAACAAACTGTTAGTATTTGTTAGTAAAGACAGAACAGCAAGGCGAAGGAAGCAAACGAGATTGGAAGGAATAATTGAAAACCCAGAAACCATGAAATCACCTGAAAACGAGGCACGCAATACTGGGGAATAAAACTGTCACATCACATATGACCAGACAGGGGAGACAATGTGCAAAGCAGGGCATGAGAAATACATAAACCAGAATAATAACTAAACTGTGAATATGAGTAATGGCAGGCAAAAGACATGGCAAAGAAAGACAGGCAAAATACAAAACATGGCATGGACTAAATAAAAAAGCATGGCTTAGAAGCAGAGTCATAGCGAAAACATGGTCAGGCATAACAGAATCATAACGGATTAGAGTTGAAGAAAATCGTTGTGCAAGTTCATCACGGTTGGCTAAAGCATTAGAAAGACCAACTGGTGTGAGTGTTTCCCGTGACACAATTCAAAGTACACTGCAGAGGACACGCACATGGGGTTGTTCACGAAGGAAGCCACTGCTGAAGCCCGTGCACAAAAAAGCCCATCTAGCATTTGCCTGGGCCTATGTGGACACAGGCAAAGTCTGTTGGAACTCTATACTTTGGAGTGATAAGAGAAAGATAGCGAGGGCTGACTGCAATAATCAGTTATGTCCAATATATGACATCTGGACATAACTTTATTGCAGTCAGCCCTCGATAAATCTTTTTGTCACTGATGGGTTACAAACTGAATGGCATCATAAGGGCGAGGAGTACAATGAAATATGCTTGGTACCCCCAGTAAAGCATGGAGGTGGCAGTTTTCCTCTGTGGGTTGTATTGCTGCTTGTGCATTTCATTGAGGGCATCATGAATTCACAGATATACTGCAAAACACCGGAAGAGAAGATGTTACCATCACTCCGTTCCCTTGGTTGTGGGGCACTCTTTCAACATGATAACGACCCAAAACATTCATTGATGGCCACAGTTTCATTTCTGAAGCAGAACAGATTGAACGTGATTCAGTGGCCAAGCATGTCATCCGACCTCAACCCAGCAGAATACTGGTGGGGAGTTCTGAAAAGCCAAGTTGTGCGTCACTCTCCATCCAGCATCTGAAAGAGTTTTTCTCTTAAGAATGGAGAAAGTCGCAGTATGTCACCAATTTACTCTTTCAATGTCTAGAAGAGTTGGTACTGTACTTTAAAATCAAGGAGGCCATACAAAATATTAGATTCTGTAAAAGTTGTTATCGGGTGTAATCATTTTTGCAACACGTCATTTGAATAAAATGATATTTTTTAATCATAATGATATTAGGTGACCACACTTTTATGTTAATAAACGTTTTATAAATCTCAGTCTTGTAAAAATACAGCGAATTGTTCTCATATTCACAGAAAAATGAAGAGAAGGCCCAATTTTCCAAGGGGTGTACTCATTCATGCTGTGCACTGAATATCAAATACGCTCCATGTGCACTGCTTACTAGTATTTCCGTAGATAATTCACCTAAATCAGAGACGGGTGATCGCGAGCTGTCTTGTATTTGAAATAAAATTGTTAAAGCTGTTCACGTTTTATTCTTTATCTAATTTTTTTAATTTCAGTCCAAGGTTCCTCTGCAGTTTACGATTTAATGTCCTGTCAACTGTACTGTGGCCATGTGTTTGGATGATCACTGTTGCATTAGCGCTTTATTCTTTAATTGTGGCAGTTAATAGTTGGCAGTTAACTGCATTTAAGTAAAATGGACATTGCAATGTTTTCCAGTCGACCGCAGTGTGCGCAGAATGCGTAGTAAAGTAGACTTCACGGGCAATACCGTTTCCCTACCTCTCTGCCTGTTGTTATGCATTGACAAACCTATTCTTGAAAGAAACGCCATTTTGGCTCTGGGATGTGTTGCGTAGAGTAACTGGAATTCTGAAGACTGTGCCCAACTGTTGAATACAACGGACAGTTACCTGGGCTGGTCTTTTGCGGCCAATTTCTAATTGGTCAACGTCAAATTCTATTTCTGTAGACACGCCCACAAACAGTTCACTCCTCCTCCGATGTGCCGTTCGCGGACCAGCTCTGATTACTGGGACAGTTTGTTAGCGGAGACCGTAGTGGCCGGAGCTGCAAGGCTGGTTTCTTAGAAATATTAGCAGCTGAGCGGTCGTTTGTAAAATTTTATGTATTGTACAGTTCTACCGACGAGAAGTGGCTGGCGTTGAAATTTCGAAACGATCTGATCGTTTCTTGAACACCACGGATTTCTCAGAGAGAGTGTGAGTAGAATGTGGTAGCGTTATTTTAAAGTTAACTGTAGTTCTGTGGTCTAACGTTACGTTCTATGTCATCTCGGGGTTTCATAGCTCTGGACTGTATTCACCGGCCAAACCAGAAACGAACTATTTTGAATTTCGCAACCGGTCAAACGTCAGCTAACATTTTTAATTATTACTATTATTGTTATTATTTTATTTATTCATTTATCTATTTGCAAACTTTGCAGTGAGCACAGATCAACCCGGTCAGAGCGCTTTCATTTGTATTAAACAAACTCAAACCAAATTTTACCCTGTTACCCTATTTGCCAGCTCAGGCATTGAAAAAAAAATCCTTTATTCTATTCATTTTGTTTAGACTTGCGGATTGGTGATCCTTCTTTTCTCAATCACTGGCACGTATAGGTTGGACTGGCTCCGTTTTGTGGAATAGCGCTGTGCACACCAGCCAATGGCCCCTGCTTTGACGGAGACGGCCACGGATGGTCATGGAATCCACCTGTCGTCTCCACTGGGGTCCAGCAGCATCGAGCTGGACGGGTCCCTCTTGGGGATGGAGTTGGACCCACAGGTGAAGCTAATTGAGGACGACTGCTCCCAGATGACCTGGCTGAACCTCACCTTCCTGCCGTCCCCTGACGCCTGCTCTAAGGACGCCCTGGAAAACCCAGCCCTGCTCCTGTCTCCCCTGGTCCATTCCTCGGGGAGCTGCAGAGCCATGCTCCAGTCCAGCCCTGGAACTCTTCTCAACCTCCTGTCTCTGGACAAGAGCGTGGATAGCCCAAAGCTGCCATGTTCACAGGCCCCAGATGCGTACATCCCTTCTCTGATGGAGCATGAAGCTCAGGATGCAGCACGACCTGTTTGGGACACGAGCCCGAAATGCCCCCCACCAAAGGAGCCCTGCTTTAGGGGGGCAGAGTCCATGGCTCTGTCTCCACCCCTCTCGCCCCCTTGGGTCAGAGGTGAGAGGGAGATGGGCTGCCCCCAGACCCTGGCCCACCCCGGGAGCTCCCCACAGCAGGGGCTGGTGCCGGGCCGTTTGCAGCGCTGTCGCTCCCGCCAGCGGGCCCTGCGAGGGCGAGTGGCCCGGGTGCAGAGGAGGCTGCAAGCCGTCCTGGGGGAGCACGCAACGCGCCACTGCGGCCTGCAGCTGGGCGGGCTGAAGGGGGCGCTGTCCAGGGGCTGCGCCCTCCCGCAGTCCTCGTGTCCCCTCGAGCCACGCTCGCATACGGAGACCAGACCGATCGACGCCCTCGTGGGGCTGGAGATACCGCAGGAAGGGGGTGATTGTGACGCCCTCACCCTCTCCCCTCCCCAGCAGAAGGATCCTAGTCCCCTGCATAAGGCTGCAGACGTCCGGACATTCCTGCACTGCGCCCAGTCTGTCATTAGTGAGCTGCGGACCGAACTGGACTCCGATGCCACCGAAAGCAGCTCGGATGAAGATTGTGACATTGGTGGGGCTCACGGATCCCTCCAGCTGCCTGTGTAAGTCAGTCTGAGCGCCCTGTTTACCTGTCTAAGCTTTGGCTGAATGTTAAGATTGCATCACCTGTGTGCCCATGTAAGGCCAACAGTGTAACGTATCAGTGCAAATCCACGTGTGTGTCAGTCTGTGTCCAGCTGTGTGCCATCGGGAATCTGTCTGTCGACAGATAGTGTACTGTGTACAATATTGTACAATAGTGTACAATAGTGTACTGCTGTAATCGTGCAGTGGGTTTTGTGGACACTTGAGGTATTGTAGTGATTTGCTGAATTAATGGTTATTCATGACTGTAGTGCTTATTTTCAGCACAGTTTGGTCACATCACAACTCTTAACATGTATTTTTTTTATTTTGTCAGTACAGGGTATCAAATTTGTTCTGGGGAGACCAAAATTGCACCACCTTATTCTAATCAAAGTTTCTGTAAAAACTGATATGTGGAGTTGTTACTGGTCTATGTGTTGTTAGCACACTGTGGCTAGTGACATAGGGTGAGTTTTGAGACAAAAATTGCACTCATGTTTTCTGAGAAAAATCATGCTGATCAACATTTGGTGGCGTTGATGTATTATGGGTAAGGACTGATGGCCGTAGTACCCAAGAATAAACGCCCAGCAGGAACTGGTGCCCACCCACCAACCCAGAGGACCCATGGGGGTGTTGGGGGGTGGGGGATGAAGGGGGAGTGCCTCGCTCTGATTGGATCTCCTCTTTCAAACGAGAGAACAAAGGAGCTGTTCCGTGTGACCTGACCGCTGCATCTCCGCAAGGTTACGCCGTCCCGGCTCTCCAGATCCACTTCACAGGCGCTCGCGCACCCTCGTCCGCTGATTGCAGTGGCGGGAAAGCTGGACTCCCGAATCGCCTCCTCCTTTTATCTTCGCTCTCCACTCTCTCCCTCCTCTGAGTAATCAGGACGCTGCTGCTAACCCTGCCCTGTTCCTCCAGCCCACACAGAAATTAAATTAGCTGCGATATTTTACTCAAGCGCATGAGATTTAACTGTTAGACTGTAGTGTGGCTCAAATTTGGATTTTACTCCACCCACTAATTGTTACTGATGAACTCCAATGCTGACGACTGATTCCTTGAGGCTGGGATCTTAGTTTACATTGTGAACTAATTCTGTTACTTTCTAGAACTTAAATTTCCAAGTGGCTGATGCAGGTAATGATGCGTTAAAGGTTTACTTTTAACTTTGGAAAAGTAGCAAAATGTTTTATTTTGGCCAGTTGGTTTTCTTCTCAGGACGAGGCGATTGAATTCGCCTAAATAGCTTGAACAGCAGCAAAACTCAGTAACAGAGTTACAGGCCTGGAAACAGTCTGGCGTGGTGCGGTTAAGGGACTCCACCCTCTCCGAATTGGGCTTTTCATCCCCATCTTAACCCCTGATATCTGCAGAGCAGTCCAGAACCAGAAATTGGTTTACAGATCGAAGTATTTAACTGCGTGCACCCCGTACTTTAGCTATTTTATTTGTACGCCTGTTAGGCAACATATACATTTGCGTGTAATTCAACTCACTGACGTAACAAAATGATTTGGTGTACAGCAGCGGCTGTATGTTTGAGTCTTGTTTTGTTGTGAGGTTGGTGACATTTTTTACTTTCTCTGGCGGCTGGTGAGGACTCCTCTACTCTGTTGTTCTTGTTCTGTGGTTATGTGGATGCCTGCAGGGCCGCATTCCTGCCGTAACATCACTGAGAGTGTCGTAGTCCTCTTTTCCAGCACTGAGTAAATAAACTCAGGCTTATGCAATGTTTTTTCTCAAAGGATACACTCTTTTACCCAAACCTTAACTTTTATCTCTCGCTTCCTGTGTGTTTGTGTATGTTTGTACAGGCGTTTGTGCTTTCTTGTGTATTTACAGAATTTGTTTCTGTCTGTATTTTTTTGCCTGTTGTTATGTGTGTGTGAGTATTTGTGTTTGTGTCTGATCTGTGTGCCATTAACCTGTAGTAGTTAATCAGGAGCTGACCAAAGGCATTTTCATATTCTTCTTGTCATATAATGCATAACCTGTAATTTATGTATATCTTAAATGGAGGAAGAGCTCCTGTATTAGTGTTCATTTTATAGTGGATCACATCATGTCCAGGGTTCTAAAACAGGCCTGGAATTTGGACAGGCTGGGGTTTACTTGTGAAATGCGCAGGCCTTGTTTCTGGTCACCTGGATTCACGGCATGAATCACTCCTGTGACCTGACCGGTCTGATCCCCCGACCAGCACCACCGCAGGCCTGTCGGTAACGGCCCATCTCCAGGCTGCCAAACGCTCCGCCCAGGAATGCTGGGATGGCGGGTGGGGTTTTCTCCAGAATTAGGGGGTGGTTGATGGTGGTGGCAGCTTTGTGGTCTCAAAGTCTTTCTAACAAACTGCCCCTCGTCACAAAAGGTTGCGTTTACATGCTTATGTGTCCCAGACAGGAGGGAGTGAATGAGAGGCTCTGGTTTGTTTGGTATGTGGAGAGTCATCACTGTCGTCGTTCAGTTTTGTTGGAGTTTTGTCTCCAGCTTCGTCACTTTGCCCTTCTCTAAAACACTGACGTCTGGTGAACGAGAGCTGACTGCTAAGTGCCTCTTCTATTCGAGTCCTCTACTCTGCGCTGAACACTCCTGTGCTTTTAAAAATATGTGATATTTATTTGTGGGTGCATACTTCACTTTCCTGACAGCTGGAACCAGTTTGGAGCTGCGCTGCTTTTCCACACTAGCTGGGACAAACTGGCCATTTTCTCCTCGGATGAAGTTGGCTTGAGTTGAAGCTGGTTGAATGCGTATTTTGTGAAGTTACTTGCCTTGTACTCAATATTTACACTTTCTTTGGAACCTGAGTGTGTAATGTATGGAATAATTTCATGGTAAACGTTTTTAACATGCTTTGTTTGTTGTCTTTGTTTTAGAGCCATCAGGCTATTGTCTTTGTGCTGCAAGTCAACCCTGTCCACGGTTTGCATATTTTAACAGTAGACTAACTGTGCATATTAGTCTACCATTTAGACTAATTCAGTCACAGTGTGAGCTGAAAGGGATATTTCTGAATTACCGTTAGCTTAATGGCGGAATCAACTGAAAAGCTGGCCTGCCTGACTGCATTTACTGTATGTGATGGAAAAGAGCCAGCTTGCATTGGCCCAAGTCTGGTGTGAGAAACAGAAGACCTCCCTGCTTGTGGAATGGGAAAATGACTGCGTGTTATTGGCCAGTGGGAGGCACAGGGCAAGTGGGAACCTGTCGATGTTCCGGGTTTCACACTGGCTGCCAGGGCGTTGGAGACTAAATCTGGTGAGGAGTAATTTTTTCCATGTCGGTCACAAGATGGAGAGGAGTTAAAATCCTCTATTCGTGATGAATGTCAAGGCTACTCCCAGCGATGCAACAACACTATTATGGGCTACACCTTCTTCCAGCTGGTTTTTTTTTTTTTTTTGCACTTACAGTCAAAGACCTCTGATGTTTTCACTTGCTTTAAAAGAGAGGACTGACTTCCATCAGGAAAAATTTCCAAAACACCCAGCTCCTTTTGTGTAGTTCCTGCATGAGAAATTTCTCTGCATTGTTGATTAGTGAGTCTTTGTTTCAGTGTCGAGCAGGGCTGTGAACACATATATAAGTCCTGGTCTTCAGAAAACAAAAAAAAACTAGAATCTGAATGGTTTGGTCAGAATGGCTGAGTTTTGGTGTTTAGTGTGTGTGTCTGTTCAAGGGGTTCAAATATAAGGCGGAAAGGGTTCAAATATAATTCCTCCCTTGAAAATGTCTTCGCTCTAAATCTGCTGCTTGGAATGGTGGCCAGTTACGAGGGGTGCGAGTTGTTTCTATATGTAGTCAGTGGCTTGTAGATCCCCTCGGTCACAGACTGGGCTATCTGACTGCAGCTCCTGGTGAGCGTGGGCGTACTTCATGGCATGACTGAGCCATAAATATTCCTGGTATTCTCCATTTTAATCGGTGCTGGCCTAAAAGCAGCTGTGAGTATTGTTTGTCTGTCAGTGACAGAGCACCGTGTGGATATGGGCACTTGGCCTTTTTGTCGGCACTGTGTGGAAAAGCGAGGGCTTATCTGAGCAGGAAAGGCACATATGCTGCGATGTATTACTTCAAATGGACCGGTTTAGATATAAAGCATTTTTATTTCTGTATGGTGTACCTCATGGATCAGAGTTGGGCTCAATAGATTTTGTTATCTGCATGATTGATTCTAATAAGCCTAGTTTTAATGTGGTATTTTTCCAAGAGGATCATTAAATGTCTATTTATATTGGTACGAAGGTGATTATTTGAAAAGGTATAGATAGCTTCCAGGCAGAACATGGGGGTAGCAAATGTGTTTACATTGGCTTCAGCTGGTTCATTTGTTCTCGTGTGATAGCCCTTATATATTGCTTGATTTGAAAGGCAACAGTGTGCAGTTCAGTTGTTTTGAGGACATTTTGAGTGTTCCCACCAGCTGTCACAGATAACCTTTTCCCGGCTCTGTTTGAAGCGGGCGGCTCCTGGCTTCCCCAGGTTACATTGCAGTACCATGGTAACTGAGGCATGAAACATCTTGCAGAAGATCACTAGCTGAATGATAATGGGATTTATTTTGGTGTACATAGGGAGTGTGGTTTACGCTGAAGATGGCTAATCCCCTCACCTGGGCAAAGAGAGAAAGTCTCCCTTTGTCAACATTTTCATGATTGGTTCACTTGCAGATTCTTTCCATCAAAAGTAAAATTCTATTGTGCTGTAATCCAGAAAAAAGAGGAGGAAAAAGGCTTGTTCCTCAACTAAGTTTTGCTTCATTGACTCTTAAGCTGGAGTGGAAATAATTAGTTTGCCCTGCATGGCATTTCAATGTTGCCAGGCACATTTTAGAGGCCAAAGTATAGTTTGGAGGGAGAAATCACCCAGTGACTCTTGTTATTATTCAGCACCTGTGGCTATCATGTAAGTTTCTCATGTTCAACTGCATTGCTGTGTTGTCAGAAAATAAACGAGTTAACTTATCAGAGAAGCATTATTGTGAGCTGTTTTACTGGCTTGGCAATCACAGTTAGACTCCCTGTGCTGCTGATTAGTGCGAATTAATTCGCTGTGACTTAAACATGTCTAAGTGGGTAGAATAATTGATGGAAATTGTTTTCTCTTAATGGTACATTTCATGGAGAAGACTGTGGCTCCTTTGCATTATGATTTATTGCTGTGTTTCAATTAAATGAATTTTACTAATGCCACAAAAGCGTCCTTGCTCCATTGTGTTACACAGTAATATAATTTTACCATTATCTCCTTTATGGGCATGTGGAAACAAGCCACAATAAATTTAAAAAAATAAGTTAACATGTTTACAGCATTCCAGTAAATTCCTGTAGGTGACTTGGAAACCATCCAGACGAGCAACTGCTATAAAACAGGGCTGGAAGCTGTCTCTCCCTGTAGATGTGGAGATTAAGTCGGGAAAACTTAAGATTTTTTCAGGCTAATGGAGACTCGGCAGGTCTAACGGTAGATGTGGTTTCACCAGGATCTTTATTTATTTATTTATTTATTTTCCTTCTCATTTTATTTATTTATTTATTTTTTGAAAAGTGTCAAAACTGTTCGCTGGCAGACATTTTGTGACTTTTTCAGGCTGTTAATCACTGTTCCAAATGTAAGCCAAAGTTCACCGCCAGCAAAACTTTGTGCCGCATCAACCGCCGCAAACTTTAATGCGAAGAAAGCCGGGATATTTGATTAAAATCAAAACTGAAATGAGTGATTTGTACATTATCTTTGACATGTATTATGTTGGAAACAACATTACCTGATGTTTCACCACATGAATTATGTTGATTTTTCAAAATGAACAAATTGTAATTTTATTTTTGCCACATATTTCAAAAACAGTAAAGTATTTTGGCTTATTTTTGCCATTCCTTTTGACAACATTAAATAAATGTCAATGGCGTGAAGATACAAGCGATCGACTGTTTCAGGAGTAATTTGCTCCCATTTTTCCTGCAAACAAGTCCTCAGGTGCACAACAGCACATGGTTCTCATTGCCGCATTTTGCGTTTCAAAATGCATCATGCATTCCCTATAGCGGACCCTCTTCTTACAGAGCCATACCTCTGTAAGACATTCAGAATGTGGTTTTGCATTGTCTTGTTAAGACATGCATGAGCTTCCCTGGATAAGGTGTCTTCTTGAAGGCAGCATATTTTGCTCCAGAATCTCAGTACTTTCCAGCATTCATGGTGCCCTCATGGAACGCAGGTTGCCCTTGCCAAAGGCACTGGCTCATGACCTTACCGTATCAGAGCATGGCAGTCATTTCTTCCACAAAAGACCTGAAACATTGATTCCTCTGATCACTATACAGGTGTCCATAAAGTGATGGTCCTCAGCTGATGCCTCTGAGCCCAGAGAAGTTGACGGCACTTCCTTTTTTAGTATGAAGCCTCCTTTTAACTTGCCTTTGTGGATGCAATTACCTATTGTAGTGCATAAAAGAGGTTTGGCCAATGTAATACTGAACCAATGTGGTTTTATTACTTATAGAAAAATTCTTGATGCAATGCCGTCTGAGTAATCAGAGATCAAGAGTATTTAGCGATAGCTTGCACCCTTGCCCTTTACACACAGAAATTCCTCCAGATTCCTCAAATCTTTTAATTATATTAAACACCGTAAGGGTGAAATATCCAAATACCTTCCTATCATTTTTGAGGAACATTGTTTTTAAACCTTCTTACAGTGCTTTTAAGATGAAGCAGCCGGCAAATGACTGGCAGTATTTCTGGCCACATCCATAATGTGCTTGATCGTTGCGTACAAGTGTGTATGTTCAAGGAACAGAGGAAGTGGAGGTGTTGTACACATTGAATTGCTGTCTGATTCGCCTGATATGCTGTTTAAGACAAATCTTCAAAAGCTGCCTTTTCTTTACTTAATCCGACGAGTTCATGTCAGTGATACCCCTTTTGTCTATGTTCAGCACTGTCCCTGGTCAATGTTAGTGAATTTATCACTCCTGGTCAGTGTCTAAGTACCATCACTGAATTTGTGACTTACAGCATAGAGGAACTTATATAGGTAAATATTTTAGCTATACCAAATATTTCAGTTTACTACATTTCATGTTTTTATTGTAACATGCAGGATTGTTATGGAAAATTCAGCGTAAAGGCCCCATTGTTACTGACAGTGCTGAATTGTTGTTCATTGTCATGGTTACAGTGTGTTGTGATGCGGAGCAGTTTTACGAGTGATGTGTGTCAGACGGGAAGGGCCAATGAATTCTGGCCTCCCACATTGGGATAACACAAAGGATTGTGGGTAAAGATCTCACATCAGCAGGCTGTGGATTTGTAAAGTTCTCATTTTATGTCGTGTTTTACGCGAGGGTCTCAGTGGAGCAGGGAAATAATGGCATTTAGCTTTAAATGACAATGGAATTGCGCCTCCGCAGCTTTAGCCGTGAAAAGATGTTTTCACACGTGATAAAATTTGTAAACTTCTTTCATTTCTCCATTCTTCCTATTTTGGTTTTTGAGTTTAGATTTCATCCTCCTGTGCCTTTCTTTCACAGATGACGCTGGCTAAACACTGGGAGAGGATTTGCCCTGAGCAGTAGTGTGTACTCTGTTTTGTGTGCTGGGCTATGAGGAGCCCTGAAAAGCTTTTATCATTCTTAGCGTTGACCTGTTTGCAGAGTGACCACATGCTCCTGCCTTTCCTGCCAAATCTGAGCCTGCCGTATTCTGATATGCAGTGTGTGGTGCTCGGCTGTGGGGAAACGGGCTGTAATTGAGGGATTTGCAGAAGGGGGGTTTGACCTAATTGCTGCTCTTAGCCACAGCTATGTTTGATTGAACGACAAGGCCATGGCTTCTGTTGGCTCTCCCTCGCTCGCTGTGGTACTTTAACAATCACTATGGTAATTGCCATAAAATATTCACGGTATTATCTCTCAAATGCTGGCCGCCGCTCCCCCCCCCCCTCGTTTGGCTCTCTGACGGGGTCGTGCTGTTAATGCACGCTGGGCTTTTATGCCCACGCTCCACTCGGGGTGATGCTGCCGGGGGGGCTCTGGAATCATGGTAATGGAGCCGTGCTCAGTGAAGTTTTAATCATTTCAAGTCTCTCTCTCTCTCTCGCAGGCACCGAGGTAGAGAGTGGAAGTGGTGGGCCGGGCGAGCGGAGATTAGCAGCCGGTGGACCTGGCTGCAGGTTCGAGTGTCGGAGCTGGAGTTCCAGATACAGCAGCTCAATGAGCTCCGGCAACAGATTGGCTCTACTAAGGTATGTACTGACCAATCACAGCTCCGCTGAAGCACGTACTGACCTATCACAGCTCCGTTAAAGTACGTACCGACCAATCACAGCTCCATGACTGTTTACAAACATGCTTACCTGCTGCAGCTCCAGTGTTTACAGCCGTATCGACTAATTACAGCTCCATTACTATTTACATTCATACCATACCATTGGTGTTTGCGACCATGCCGACCAATCACAGCTCCAATCAAGTACATATTGACGAACTGCAGCTCCACCAAAGTACGTGCTGACCAATCACAGCTTCATTACAATTATCGGCCAAACTGACTAATCACAGCTCCATCACTGCTTACAATCATACTCCTCATACTGACATACCTGGACCCTGTGCGGGCGAGTTCTGTGTGATGTAGATAAACGCATGAATATTTCTTCACAGTCTGCTCTGTGAGTTTTTGCTGGTGCTGCGGAGGTAGGGTAATGTGTGTGAGACGGTAGCAGTGCTGCCTGCTGTGCGATGGCTCTGCTTTGGCTGGCAGGGGTTTCGGCTGTCTTTATCTCTCTCTCTCCTGGCCGTGTGATGGCCGGAAGGCTTTAGGGGTAAATAAAGCTGTCGCTCTGTCGCTCCTCTGTTTCCAAATGTAAACTCCCTCATCTGTGTGCTCCCAGCAGATGCTGCCTTATTCGATAACGTACCCCCGCCTCTCTGCCCTCAGGGGGGCGTGGTCTTGGCGGAGACATTCACCGGGCGGGGCCAGCAGACACTGCTGACGGAGGAACGAGGCGTTTGGGATTCTCGCGACTTCACTTCTGACCCCGAGACGGAGCCCAGCAGCCCTACGCGACTGCTGTGGAACATCGAGAAACAGGTGAGCTGCTTCCTGGAATGCTGGGTAGGGAATGGAGCAGTCTGATTGGTCTAACGAACAAGCAACTAACACTCCACACAATTCACATGGTACAGGAAGTACTTAATGTAGGGTGTAATGTGTAAAACATACTGACAACAAGAAAGTGGAACGGCTATCATTGAGCAGGGATCTCCTTTTTTCAGATGGTGATGCTGTTCGCCATGTCATGCTGCGGCGTCTCTGGTCATACGGTGTACAGCTGCTGTGGGTTCAAGCTCATCTGCCAATAATCTGAAAACAGTTTCTCACACATCTGTGCATTTAGAACATTAAATGGAAGAAGATAGACGTGCTTTCTGCCTCTTTATTTAAATTACTTATCACTGGCTTCGACGCACAAACAAACAGACAAAAAACAAAAACGCCCCCATGAGGAGAGCCTGAAGAATGCGCTCTTGTCATGGTGCTTAGGTAGAAACTGTACAACGGTGAGCCAAAACATTAAAACCACCCACAGATGAAACAAATGACGTAATTATCTCGTCACAATGGCACATGTGAAGGTCGGCAGATAGACCTTAGACAGCAAGCGGCCATTTGTTTCTCTTAAGCAGCGTGTTGGATGTGAGAGACATGGGACCTGAGCAACTTTGACTGGGGTCAAGTCCTTATGGCCCGACAAGTAGGTAAGAGCATCTCTGAAGGAACAAGACTCCTGGGGTGGTCCCAGTCAGCAGTGGCGAGTACCTCCTGTCAGCGGTCCGAAGAGGGACTAACCGCAAACCGATGACAGGGTGTTGGGCAGTCAAACACATCGATGCAAAAGAGCAACGAAGGCTGTCCTGTCTGGTCATTACCGACAGAAGGGCGATTGAGGCACAAGACACAGAATTTTAGAGATACTTACGTGAGGAATGTGCCACAACACACAGTGTGTCACACCCTGCTGCATATAGTGCTTCGTAGCTGCAGAGCAGTCAGAGAGCTCATTCTAACCCGGCCCACCCCACAGTTACCTTCATGGGCTACCTGAGTGTCAGAACTGGGCCCAAGAGCTATTGAAGAAGGTTGCCTGGTCCTGTGAGTCCTCTTGGACTTTACATCGTGTGCTTGGGCTGGGTACGTGTGCACCGTTTACCCGAGGAAGAGACGGCACCAGGATCCAGTGTGGGAAGAAGACAAGCTGGTGGAGGGAGTATGATGCTCTGGAACATTCTCAGCTGGAAAACCCTGGGTCCCTGTTATGGCTTTATAAGTGGGACCTACATAGCATTGGGCAGGTGGTTTTAATGTTGTGGCTGATCAGATTTTGAGCTGATGCCTGAACGTAGCTTGGTTTCGCAATTGCTGTATTTCTATGGTTTTTACGCATGAAAATATCCTGTGTTTAGCAGAGTCAGAAATGGTGGGAATGTGCGCTTGAGGAGTTAATTAAACATTTTTGGCATGACCACATAACGTCTGAAAAACAGGCAGAGCAGAGTCAAAGTATAACATTACAATTTGAACACAGACTGAGAATCTGTCCTACGCCATTGGCCTCTAGTCCTTTGAGCTGTAATTTATGAGGAGCCATGTCATTTCGGTTACTTTATCTGATGGAGCCGTGATTGGAATTTCACTATTTGAGCTCGGCTCTGACTTTGTATGGACCGACGGCAGTATTAGGATTCACAGTCTGAACTACCTCACTGGGAGCTGAATCAGTCAGTCTCTTCTGAGGAAGTAATCCCAGTTTCTCCGTATCTCTGTCGCGTCCGTCAGGGATGCCAGTGGGGAATGACCACTTACCTGTGAGTGTATTGGCTGGTTAGGAGACATGATTTTATTTCCTTAGGCCTGAATAATTGCCACGCTTCCGGGACTTTCATTTGCAGCAAAGTCGCAATGTAATGTCCTGCTGGTACATACCGTGGAATTGCTCTGTGATCAACTTTACACTGAAAATTCAGCCAGCTAGAGGCAGGACATAAATCAACAGATGGAGAGATACTTGAGTTGAATGTTCAGAAAATGTGTTGCTGCATATTTAGTGTCTTAGTCTGGGCCTGTACACGGTACTGAGAATGTCCTGCGGTTCCTGTTCTGACTGCTGTCCTGTACCCCCAGAGTGCCCAGCTGTCCCGGATCGTAAACAGCCTGATGCCCCCTTATGGCCTCTCCCCATCCTCCTCTCCCAGCTCCAAACCCCCCCGCCGGTGGAAGGGGCGGAGCAAGAGGAGTCTGAGCAGGTGAGAAGAAAAAAGCTCGTCCAATCCTTGAGCTGTGTCCTCCTTGGTGGGTGTGGCTAGTTCAGTGCATCCTAGGATGTCATCCTGGGGGCTGGTGCTCTGGTGCCACAGCCAATCAAAACGCACTTCCTGCTCAGTGCCTGATATTGGTGAAATGTCCTCAGTGACCCTGTACAGAGTTTCTCTATTGTTGGTAACGGGGAGATTAATGCTACGTTTTGGCCGGTTTCTAATTGTGCAAGATTTAAAGAGCCTCCGCTTCCTGAGGGTTTGTGGTTGCACTGATTTCCGAACCACATGGAATCATTTATCCGGGGTGTTCTTTTCTGCAGTCAGTGTATGATACTGACAGCAGTGTTTTCCTGTGGCCTTCGTGCTTTCCGGAGGATGTGCTTCATGGCTCTGCATACTGTTGGTGGTCAGGATGTGCACAGATTTTTTGCCGTAAATATTGCACAGTTCTTCAGCAAGAGCCATTCCACTCTTCGTGTGCAGGTAATGGAATTACAGTAACAATTTAATACGGAATCCTTTATTCTGAAAAGGTTGGCACTTCATGAAAAATGCAAATAAAATCAAAAAAGAGTTATTAGAAAAGTTCATTCACTGGTTACTGTACTGAAAACATGACACCAACAAATTACATGATGTTTTAACTAAATATATGCTTATTTCAAATCTGATGACTGTAACAGACTCAAAAAAATTTGGTGCTGGAGCAAATTTGGATGAATAATGATGTTAAAAGTTGCAATAATTAGGCGAGATGAAACAGGTGGTGTTAAACCAGTGAGCTAATTATATTATTGTATAAATGAAGTTATGAAAAAAAGCTTAGTTTCTCAAGAGTGAAGTTCAGTTGAATTATGTGCTCGATGAATCCATGTGTGTCGCTACGCTGATGCTCCGATCTGTCGTACTCCTGAGAAGAGGAAAAAGGTGATTTCTTGCAAAGTACATAAAAGTGCAGATTAATCATACTGGACATATTGACATAGTCGAAAATAGCTGAGGGAGTTTGTTTGTCAAGCTGACCAAGCTTTTTTCAAAGAGAGCACTTACTTTTTATTAGAGAATCGAGCTTTTGTACTGGCCCTTATTCTAAAAGCAGTCCACTTGAAAATGACGGGCACACAATAGCAGTAGACTGACTTCAGCCAGAGTGCAACTGTTGAAAATAAACCGTGTCTTCAGCGACTGGTGGAGAAGATCCAGCCTCCTCGCTGGCCGTGATGTAAACAAACAGTGAGCGAGTGGTGAGGGGGTGAAACAGGAAGGGCTGCGAGGGAGAGAGAGGCGGGGAGGTTGAGCGAGGCTGCGGGCGAGATCAGCGCACTCACAAACAGCTGGGAGGTGTGAAATACGCAGGGCAGGTCTGTTTGATGTAGAACACAGTGTTTGCAAACAGTGTATTTCAAAGGCTGATGTGTAGAAGGAGGGTCTTTTGGCAAAAATGGGGGACGTCAAAGTCATCCTTCTGTGTGCTATTAAATATAGTGGAGACCGCTGTTCAGGGAGGACTGAGCTGGAATATTCTGCTCCCATAATGTGGGACCTTTAATTGTGAATGTTGATTATTTTCTTCCAGTTTGAACTAATCATTGAAGACATCTGTGGTCAGATATTTAAACGACATAAAACTGCCTGTCATCCCATATTAGTGTTGCTGTTTGACCTCACTGTTTGGTGCTGTGATGCACTGATTGAGGAGCACGTACCACTTCTCTGTTTGCCTTCTTGGCTCCAGGAGGTTGCTGCGGTAACAGCCTGTTGATTGTTGATTGGATGCTTTAGATTGCCTTCTGTTTTTGGCAGGGGCAAGAAAGCACTTATTGTGGCCCTGCCTTTTCGACTAGGACCCTTCGTTTTTCAAACCCTCGTTCACATTTACAGACAACACAAGGCTGATCTCGACCGTTTTCCAGAGCTAGTTTCCATGTGGCTGATTTTCTAGTGTTCTTTGCTGTCATTATCAGTGGGAAAATGTGCATATGTGAGGACATTATGGGAAAACAAACAAGAAATCACAACTTTCTCTGGGGTTTTATTTCATGTTCAAATTGCATGGTGTGACAGAAAGCAGTAGCATCGTGGATAGCTTGGCATTATTTATTCTGATCCAGAGCTGGTTGTTGATTTGGATAATTGTTGTTTCAGTCTATAAAATGAGTGCTAACCTTTCAGCTGTAATTCTCATTTGAGAAAAATCATTCAACAGTCACCCGCTGACATGAATGTTTAAGGACAGGAATATTTCAGGAATTAGTAGAAGAAAACAGGCTGCTGTTTGTTTGTTATTTATTTTGTTTACTTGGATATTGCCCACAGAGGCTGGGAAAGGTTTTTGATATTGCCCATAATCTAAGGTATGTTATCGTCACTTGGTTTTGTACGTTCTGTAACCCTGTGCAAAGTCCTCCATTTTGATCAGAGATGCTCTGTCATGTTCCTGGAGCACTCTGATTATGAAAAAACCACGTCTCGACGAATAATCGTCAAATACAGACTAAAATAGCTTGCACTCCTCGGTTCTTTTTGTGTCTGTTTTTTGCATGGGAAATTGGGTAACTCTGGCTTCCTTTGCAAATGTAGGTAATTTTATATATCTGCTCAATGGAAACTGCATCTTCAATAACAATTTTGTGGACTTAAGTGGAATATGTTTTTTCTATAATATGGTATCATTAATGCTTTAATTAAGTAGTCGTAGGTTCCTGTTTCAAGTTATACTTTGACATGTTTCACCGACGGGCCTGGTACTGGGCCCAGAAGAGCCTTGTATGATAACTGGTTGTAAAAAATTGTGTTTACCGAGTGGTACCATAACTGCTGTGCTTTTTCTTTTTAACAGAGACGGTTAAGGTATCCAAAACAGTAGTGAAAACAATATTTGAAAAACACCATTAAAACACAAGAAAAACTATGTGAAGTTACATCACCAAATGAAGTACGTAATCTCTGCAGTCAAAAACAATTAGCCATTACTTTTTTGAATTTTTTTGTGTCAAGCAAACTGCGTGTAAATGTTGGGTGTAAGACAGCATGAGAAAGCTGCCATGTTTATTTGGTGGGAAGAAAATGCCTACGTCACCCGGGCTGGTAGCTCTTTTGTATTAAAGGTAAAATGGTGAAGGGTCACGTCAGTTATGTTCAGATCGTCCGTTTCGTTAGAACACCCAACAGCCACGCCTTGCGACATTGTCAAGGGATAAATATGGATTTCCAGCAGACAATTAGTCATAATTCAAACAACTGTTATCTCTCAAAACACTTTTTATCATCAACGCAACTTTCAATTCTTATACTGTGACTCCATACGAGCAGCCCTCATGACATCACGCACCGGTCTGGGCAGAATGTTTATGTCTCCCCTCCGTAGGGAGAGGGGAGACATATTGTTTTAGGCTCGGTTCCTGTTGGCGTTCGCATTCGCGTTCATGTCGGCGTTCCCACTTCGTTTCTGAAGAGTAACTCCAAAACCGTTTCCATGATCGAAACAAAACTTTGCATACTTAGTACTCAGGTCCTGAAGTGGTGCCTTTCGGCATGTGCCTGTCTGTCTGTCCATCTGTCCGTCCGGCCGGATGTAATAAAGTTTTGTCCAGAGCATTACTCAAAAATTGTTTGCATAATCTTAACAAAACTCTGCATACTTACTACTCAGGTCCTGCAGTTGTGCCCTTCGGTATGTGTCTGTCTGTCTGTCTGTCCGGTGGGTTAGGCAGGGAACGGGGCCTGGGGGGAGACATACGTTTTTACGAGTAAAAATACATTCTAGTTCTGTTGTAGTTCCTATTGTTTGTTTGGTCGATTATTTGCTATGGCGGCGATCACGGATTCTGAAATTCCTAGGATTATGTGGTATTTGACCACAGATAACACAGTGTCAAAAAATATAAAAAATTATGGGTTATCATTTGGGACAGCAGACATTATGTACTTTTCTTGACACTGTAAGTTCATCAGAGGTTTTCTTATCCTTTAAAATGAAATGCATTGAATATTTCAAATAACTGAAGCTGCAGGAAATTGTGCAGACTCTGTAAATGGCCCCGGCTGTTCCCTGCAGTGACCTGCACTTCCAGGCTGACCTGTTATCGGGGCCGGTGGAGCTGAAGAGGCGGAGGGTGTGTCGGGGGAAGAGGAAGCTCTCCCTATTGGACAGCACCTGCGTCGCTGCCCGGACCCGCCCACTACTCACCTACCACAAGCCCCGCCTATTCATCTTGGACCCACCCACCTGCCTACACAAACCTGTGGTAGGAGGAGTGTAGCTCTGACTCTGCCCCCTTTTATTATAATGAAGACTCTCTAAGAGATAATCCCACCAACCTACACAAAACATTCAGATCTTCCTGGTGTCACTACTTGGATTGTAATGTTTAGACATGGATTGTTTCCATCAGTAAAATCAGCCCCTTGAGTTAGGGTTTGTTGGTATGGTGTATAAGCACATACACCATTATCAGTGATGACTATAAAGTGTTAATTTTAAATGCTTCTGCAAAATTAAGTTGAGAATTAATTTAAAACATTTCTGCCTTAATATGTGCACCATATTTTGCCAGTTGAACACACGCTGTGACTGGCATGCCCAGTAATTAGTAAAAATAACCTGCAGCCAACGTGCTAAAAAAGTAATTTTTTTCTGAACAGTTTGCTATCTGCAGATGACAGGAGGCTCAGACTTGTGGCTTAATTTTAGCTTTTGTCTTTTTCTGAAGACCCCCAGCTGGTTGTGTGCGCAGTGTTCTGGGCAAAGTAGTTGAAAGCCGGGTACATTTTTGAAAGGGCATAATTGCCGTATTATAATTCTGAGGTAAGCAAGCCTCAAGAAACAGCACTGTGACAAAACGGTTGTACAGGCTTCGAGCGAAACTGCCAGCTACTGCTGTGTATTGCAGCGGAAAATGCGCGTCTCTGTCGCTGAAGACACGACTGACGGGGCCCTGCTGTGTCGGGGAGAATCGGGTCCCCTCGAGCATGTGAGCCTCTGGCTGAAAGTGTCTCACTAGGTAGCGCATGTGGTGACAGCTTGGATGTCCTTATAGTCGGTGTGAAGGATATGACCGCAGGAAGGTTTGTTTCGATTTAGAGTGAGTCTGAGATGCCGTTCGGTCTCAGTGGTGCCCAAATCCAGCTGATGCCTGTTTCTATAGGAATCCTGGTGCCAAAGCAAACAACTGTAAATTCAAAATAAAGGAAGCATAGATTTGTTTGAAACATTATTGCTTATTTTACAGCTCCACTCAAGCACAATGAATTCCCAGTTTTTGTGAATTATCATCCTGTTTGTTCAGATGAGCTTTTACATGGAAACCCATGTTATTTTTTTGGTCTTTTGCCGTAAAATTTTACATTTTTGTGTACAGTTCATGATGGCAGTGATTCTGTATTCTGGATTGTCACATTATCGCAGATTTTGCTTCTGCAGTGAGATGTCTGGTACTCATGGCTGTATTAAATGTCCTAATTTATGTATTAAGATGAGTTAGATTCATAACTGGCGGATCACGGTCAAGTTAATGCTAAGAGGAGGCGCACTGTAAATGATTGTAAGGGGCTGCTAACGAATTTCTCAGAGTCTTGTGTCAGTGATGGGGATCGCCTGTGACGGTAGTCTGCTTTTGCTCAGGGAAACGCCCTTATGCCTGTGCTCTCTTTCCGCAGAGTCCATTGGCTGACCCCAGCTGTGACCTCACAGCTACACATGCTCACTCCTCCTGCTCCAGCCTCTCATCTACAAGGGGACGGTGTATCGCAGTGGAGTACCTGCGGCCTCACCCAGTCATCTCCCTCACCTCAGGTAAAACCCTACCTGCCTCCAGGTGCTGCGTGGCTATTTTTATTCCGTGTTTCCTGCTCTTTTGTGCGGGCTAACTGACGTCGTAATGTTTTTGTCTCCGCTGAGGTCAGGCGATGTTTCGGATCATCTTAATACCCCAGTATTGAAACACAGTGGCCCTCAAAAACAGGAGCGCTGATCTGAAATCAGTTTCCCTCGCCCTCTTGCTCACACACAACCACTATGCGTAGTTAAGACAATCCTGGTCCTAGAATAGTGCTTTTCCCCATTCTCTGTGTTATAAGTCGGCCCCACTTTTTGCTTTTTACTGTGGGCATTGATTATTGGGTAAGTGTATTGTGTAGAGCAGTGTTACCGGACTGCTCTGTCCCTGGAGACCTACTGTCCTTTCAGTTCTAATTTGGCACTAATTTGTGATTCAAATCTTTGTATCTCAATGTGCTTCGTTAGCGGTGAAGTCAAAACTCGCAGGATGGCAGATCTCCTTTTGTTGGTCTGGTTACTACTAGTGTAGTCAATGTAGAGTCGCGGAAGAATTTTAGTGACTCACTGTGATGGAATTTGACCCACTGTCTGCTACAAGTAGTCATGTTTTGAAAATTAATCCCACATCTAAGATTGTTGCTGTGAAGCAGAGCTACAGCTCTCAGGTAGCTGAGGGTAAAGGATTAACTGTAGAGCACAGTCCCTTCGAGGTGGAATTTGCTGCTGGAGGCAGGAAGCATATTTTAGCAGTGAGTCCTGGATCTGACCAGGTCATGGTCCAGCAATTACCGCCCCGGCCGGTTTGCGGTTCAGCAGTGCATTGTTGTGCGTGACGGCCAAGTCCCTGCCCCCATCTCCCGCCCGTCTAGCTACAAGCTTAATCCCTCTTATTTCCGCCCACTGCCCCATTCACACACGGGGTCCTGTCAAAACGGGCTGGCGGGGCGTGCTCATTTCAGTCAGACTGAGAGACGATTACCCTCACACGCCCCTCCCTGTGCCTTTGGGTCCTTTACTGCATTACTGCTCAGTTCATTGAAACTGGAGACACCTGTATTTTTTTAGTCCGTTGTCTCGTAAACTAACTCCTGAAAATCTGCGGTCGTCTCTCGCAGACGCGGGTAAAAGTGTCTGAAGAGGAAGTGCCTCATTTACTCTAATAAAATCGGCACGGTGTCTTTTAATAGCTTGAAGCGTTTGTTCCCTGCGGAATGAGGGTGTGGGCATCGGACAGCCATGTGTAGAGGCTTTGACTGGTGCCGCCCTCTGTTACACTGCAGTACAGGCATCTGCTGTATTTCCATTGTCCATCTGCTAGCCATGACTCTTTGACTGCTAAGAATGCCCGTCACTCGGGGAGTGACGCGTTACTGACAGGTGACTGGTGAATATACTCAGTCAAAAAAGAAACTTCACACTCAAAATTTCTAAATATTTTTTTGAAACTTAATACAAGAGATATTATTATTATTATTAGGGGTAAATGCGTTGTCAAAGACATCATGACACACAGCAACTCCGACGTGCACAAGCATGCAGCACGTGCGAGCATACATCAAGGTAAAAGCACGTTTCCTCGTGTTCCTAGTTACAAGACCTTATGGGACACGTGCAGTTGAGCCCACGTTAGCACGGTAGAGTGACATCTCGGAAAAACAAGTTCTTACAGTCAATTATCCGTTGATTTGCAATGCCACGACTGTCAAACATTCAACGTGAACGTGCCATTGGCATGCTGAATACGGGAACGGCGGTCACTGACGTTGCCAGGGTTATGGGATGCAGTCGACGGACTATCCATGATCTTCGACACGCCTCCAACAAACTGGCACCACAGCAGACCGACCTCGCTCGGGTAGACCACGGTGACGACACAAGCAGAAGACCGACAAATCGTCTTACGCCATTTGGCGTAATCGATTTCTCACTGCAACGCCCTCTAGGAATGAATTGTTTAGAGGTCGTGGTGACTGCCCAAACCATACGTAATCGCCGCGCACTGCTCGTCTCCATGCACGCCGGCCATATCGTGGACCAATTTTAACCCAGTTACACCGACGTCAACGGCTTCTCTGGGCACAACGACATCTGAGATGGACTCAGCGTGATTGGAATAGGGTCGTTTTTAGTGACGAATCCAGATTCACTTTGCACTTCGCTGATGGGAGAGTTAGAGTTTGGAGGAGACGCAGTGAACGTAACGCCCAGTGTTGTGTGCAGGAAGTGGATCGTTTTGGGGGCGGTAGTGTTATGGTTTGGGGTGCCTTTAATGGTCCTGCCCGTTCCCGACTGATGGTCGTTCAAGGAAACCTAACTGCTGCAGGATACAGAGCTTTTGCCATTCATGGCAGCTCATGGCCCAGGTCTGACATTCCAACGTGATAATGCCAGACCTCATACGGCCAATTTAACGCAAAATTTTCTTAGGAATGCTGGCATCAATGTCATGGAGTGGCCCTCAAGGTCTCCCGACCTTAATCCCATAGAACATGAATGGGATGTGTTGGGCAGAAGACTCCGTCAAGTAAGGAACCCTCCGCAGAATTTGCAGGAACTTGGTGCCATGTTGGTTCAATTATGGCGACGCATCCCCCAAGCTGTGTTCAGACGCATCATTCAATCCATGAGGAGACGTTATGCCGCAGTTGTGAACGCTCATGGAGGGCATACGCGCTATTGACATGCTTTCATCAAGTTGTAACTTACCATTTTTACTCTCTTACATTTCCGTAGCATTTCCGGTGGAACTGGTTACATTATGAACATGATTTTTATGGTACACCGTCCTTAATGGGTACAGAATGGAATTAAATCATTATTTAAAACCACTTTTCTTGTATGTTCAACTTATCGACCTCCAAACGAGTGTGAAGTTTCTTTTTTGACTTAGTATATTTGTACACATCTATAGTGAGGCTTTCCCCACATGTGCGATGGTACTGTTTGTGCCGGGTGGCTAATGTACGTGCATCTCATCTGTTCATACCCCATGTAGTGGGGTCAATTCCTTGGGTATTTTTCCCTTGCCTCTTAGCTACCCTGTGTGTTGCAGAGCTATGTGTGCGTGTGTGTGTATCTGTGCGCGGTGGTCCCACCAAATGCATGTAATTTGTGTGTGTGTCCCTTCGGAGGTCATTCTGCGTATTTGTGCTTAACTGGTGTGTGTCTGTGTACTCCCGGTTTGTGTACATCCGTTGTGTATGTGGGCGTGATTCTTTGTCCAGAATCTGTCTGTATGCCTACTTTAAGTGTGCATTCAGCTGTCGTTTCTCCCATGTGGATGTGGAACAGACCATTAGCCTTTTTATTAACCCGTAGAACGCCAAATGCAAATAGTGTTGCTGATTATGTAAGATATCAAATTCAAAGCTATTGAAAACCTATCATGTGGGGACTTGTTTGAAAGAGCCGGGGGGCTCTTTTAAACAAGTCCCCACTTGATATGTTTTCAACAGCACAAGATAATTCATAATTTTTTTGAAAATTTATTTCAGCGCTCTAAGGGTTAAGTTACTTTATGGTGTTTTCATTGCTGAATTATGACCCGGAAACTATTGGCCAGTACTGTTTGGTGTGATGTTATTTGCGAGATGTACTGTAAGATTGTGCTGCATGTTAAACAGAAGGCTGATATGCTGAATTCTCTTTCCTCAGCCAGCTTTGTGCTCCCAGCTTTTATTGATGTACAAAACCCAAAACCAGTGAAGTTGGCACGTTGTGTAAATCGTAAATAAAAACAGAATACAATGATTTGCAAATCCTTTTCAACCTATATTCAATTGAATACACTGCAAAGACAAGTTACTTAATGTTCAAACAGGTAAACTTTGTAATTTTTTGCAAATATTAGCTCATTTGGAATTTGATGCCTGCAACATGTTTCAAAAAAGCTGGCACAAGTGGCAAAAAAGACTGAGAGAGTTGAGGAATGCTCATCAAACACTTATTTGGAACATCCCACAGGTGAACGGGCTAATTGGGAACAGGTGGGTGCCATGATTGGGTATAAAAGCAGCTTCCCTGAAATGCTCCGTCATTCACAAACAAGGATGGGGCGAGGGTCACCACTTAGTGAACAAATGCGTGAGCTGATTGTCGAACAGTTTAAAAACAACATTCCTCAACGAGCTATTGCAAGAAATTTAGGGATTTCATCATCTACGGTCCGTAATATCGTCAAAAGGTTCAGAGAATCTGGAGAAATCACTGCACGTAGCGACAAGGCGAAAACCAACATTGAATGCCCGTGACCTTCGATCCCTCAGGCGGTACTGCATCAAAAACAGACATCAGTGTGTAAAGGACATCACCACATGGGCTCAGGAACACTTCAGAAAACCACTGTCAGTAACTACAGTTCGTCGCTACATCTGCAAGTGCAAGTTAAAACTCTACAATGCAAAGTTTAAAGCCATTTATCAACAGCACCCAGAAACGCCGCCGCTTCGCTGGGCCCAAGCTCATCTAAGATGGACTGATGCAAAGTGGAAAAGTGTTCTGTGGTCTGACGAGTCCACATTTCAAATTGTTTTTGGAAACTGTGGGACGCCGTGTCCTCCGGACCAAAGAAAAAAAGAACCATCCGGACTGTTATAGGCGCAAAGTTCAAAAGCCAGCATCTGTGATGGTATGGGGGTGTATTAGTGCCCAAGGCATGGGCAACTTACACATATGTGAAGGCACCATTAATGCTGAAAGGTACATACAGGTTTTGGAGCAACATATGTTGCCATCCAAGCAACGTCTTTTTTCATGGACGCCCCTGCTTATTTCAGCAAGACAATGCCAAGCCACATTCTGCACGTGTTACAACAGCATGGCTCCGTAGTAAAAGAGTGCGGGTACTAGACTGGCCTGCCTGTAGTCCAGACCTGTCTCCCATTGAAAATGTGTGGCGATTATGAAGCGTAAAATACGACAACGGAGACCCCCAAGACTGTTGAACAACTTAAGCTGTACATCAAGCAAGAATGGGAAAGAGTTCCACCTGAAAAGCTTCAAAATTGGTCTCCTCAGTTCCCAAACGTTTACTGAGTGTTGTTAAAAGGAAAGGTGATGTAACACAGTGGTAAAAAGGCCCTGTGCCAACTTCTTTGCAATGTGTTGCTGCCTTTAAATTCTAAGTTAATGATTATTTGCAAAAAAAAATAAAGTTTCTCAGTTTGAACATTAAACATCTTGTCTTTGCAGTGTATTCAATAAGGATTTGCAAATCATTGTATTCTGTTTTTATCTACGATTTACATAACGTGCCAACTTCACTGGTTTTGGGTTTTGTACAATGTATTTTTAGATTTTCCTATCATAACCAGGTATTTATTGTCGGGAGTTTGGCTTGAGTATAATTTTTAGTGTGAAAATGTTCACTTAAAAAAATAATTTTGATTGTTTTTACACATTGCTTTTGATGTTGAAATGTAATGATTGGCTTGACTTGGCTCATAAGAGGCCTTTAAGTACACCAGTGTGATAGAGCCCTGCACAGCAGAAAAGGATCTGAGGAAATCATGGAGCAGACAGGCTGCCTTTGTGCCTGATGTCCCGCCCTATCCCCTCCCTCCTACAGAGACTCCACCCCCCTTCCTGCTCCAGAGCGCCCTCTACAGGGATGACTGGTTCCAGAGATTAGGGCCCACAAAGACTGAAGATTCAAGTCCATGCAGCTGCCTGGGCTTTAGGGACATAGAACCTGATTCTCCAGCCCTTTTGGGTAAGAAAAGAGTTTGTTTACATCTGTAATTATAATAGTACGCTTAAATAATATCACACTACTCATGCTTACTGGCTCTTTCCGAGCACTGCTGCCCAAAGCACATCCCTGACTGCTTTGGTCCAAACCCTCCATAATGGTCTCTAACAGTTTAAATAATCCCATTTTCTACTGAGGTTTAGTGATCAGCAACAGGTGCTTTATCCATATCCAAATGTGAATTCTCTGGTAGAAAGCAGACTGACTGTACTCGTCTGTTACCTGGTGCTTCTGGTGCTTGGCTGCTGTCTAGTGGTTCATGCCTCTATGAGCTCAGAGCGTCTGTTGCTTCAGTGCTCACATCGCTCCAGGGGGGTCGACTGCAAGTCCCATTGGATAAAAGCAGCAGCTAGATAACTGTAATGAGTTTGCAATGCTAGCGTGTCGGCTTGTTGAGAGAGGAGCTCCCCCATGCTGTTATGTTGATTTCCTGTCGGAGTTTGTAACCTTCAGAAGTCACTGGGCTGGCTTAAAAAAGCAAGCACACATTACCTGTGCTGTACACTCTTAGTTTTTATTGAAAATGAGGACAGACGGGAAGGGAGAGCTCTTACAGTTTTTATAGGGCTGAGGTTATTTCTCCTGCATGTGTGCGCACTTCAGTGTATACACGAGGTTCTGGAAGAATGTGAAAGTTGAAGCATTTCCGGGTTTATCTGTGCCAGACAGATGGCACATCTGGGCACTTCAGAACTCAGCACCACTGCCTGTACTCAGCCTGGTATGAATTGCAGTTGGTGGCCGCAGCTTACCTGAGCTCCTGTTCTACAGGTGCGACTCCGATATGTCCATTCTCCCAGGGAAACTGTCATGCCCTACAGAAGAGGAGCTTCCTTATTGTCCTGGACCTGTCAGGGGTTGCTGGTGTTTTGTGTTTTTCTGAGGAAGATGCTATTGTATGCGTTGCAGGGCCTAATATTGACTCATGTCCAACGCCCTTTTTAAGTGTCACTGCGTTTGTTTCAGGATGCGGTCACACCGAGGTGCATCATGGGAAGAGATCCAGGCGGAGGTATTGGGAAGGGCTGCCAGCCCGCTGGTCCCGGGTCACTCGGGGCCGCCGCAGACGGGCGTGGCAAGGAGGAAGGAAAATTCGGCGCCGCAGGTGGACGGAGGAAGGTGGGAATACACACTGCCACCTACTGGTGAACAGCAATATGACCACACAACCCAGGAAATGGTCATCTGTCATTAGGGTCCTGTCAACAACCACAGATGGCTGAAATGTTATGATGAGGGGCTCCACTACAGTCACGGCAGCTTCAGGGCTGTCTCCAGGGGATACTATGAAGGAATCTTAACATACTCAGTGCTTCTTTTCGTTCGCTGGTTTGACAAATCCAATCATAATTTGGCTTAACCAGTATCATAAAAGATGTTTTGAACTTTAGCTGTGAAGATGTCCAAGTCTCAATTCATGGAGGATCCTTTTGGAAAGGAGCTTATTAATCAAAGCACGATACTTATACATGTTTCAACCCCTTAGCCTGAATATAACCTGCCCTGGACCAGGTCAGCTGTGCAGGGTAAGTTGACAAGGCGATATGCCCTGATTTATAAAAAGGTCAGTTGGCATTGAGATGAGAAGAGCCCTGGTACAAACCTCAGGTTAGCCTGCTGACCCCATAATCTCTCTTCACCGTCTACCCCTGGTCTTCCTCCTGTTGTGTATATGTATATCCATGGGCAGCTCCGAGAGATTCATCATTATGTGAGCTGAGAAGCACAGCCTGCTCTGACAGGAGTGCTGATCTATACGGTGTGGTGCTTGTGGTTCTGTGGATGGAGACGTTTCCTTGTCTCTTTTTGTCAGAGTCGTCCTACTGCCTTCCTCCTACACCAGAGGACAGTCCCCCTGACCTCCTGACCCCCAGCGCCACTCAGAGTCACAAACACACTTCACAGGTAGCCGAGTGATATATTTTTCTATTATCCGTAGAAGTAGCACATTTCTATATTCAGGATTATGGTAACTACTTCCTTTATGTACTCTGGATGACGGTGACTGACATTGTGTGGGTTGTTGGTGTTGGTAGTCAGACTTGGGGAGTTTCATTTGAGAAATAGTGACATCTGGTGGTGGGCTTTTTGTATTTCGTAAAAGATGGAGGTGAAAGGCATTGATGTGGTGGAGTTCCAGGCTGTTCAGATGTCTGAAGGTTTGTTTGAGCTTCTGTGTGTGCGGGTCTACACACATGTACTGGTGTAGGTGTGTTTGTGTGAGTGAGAGTGAGTGTGTTGTGCGCTTGCGTGTAAAGACGGAAAGCTCACCGTCCACCACCTTCTGCTTCAGAGCTCAACGCGTCAGCGACTCCATAGCGACTGCTTCTTCGACTTCGACGATATCGTCATTCCCATGTCCTTTGCAGTCAGCAGCAAAGTGGCACAGCTGAAGTACAAGAATATCCTCACACCCAGGTACTACTGAAGTGAAAATAATCATTTTATTAGTGCTTCAGATCCTCATCATCCACAATCATTAGAACTGAGCTGTTACCACACTGAAATTGGGAACCATTTTAAAGAGGGAATGGTTAGTCTTGGTGCTGCTACGAACACTGCAGTACTGTGGCCATTGTCAGAAATATGTTTGGCACAAAATATTTGTCTCGTGATATTGTAGGCTTTTACCTTTACATTCATTGCCTGATTTATAGAATTAACTCAAAATTGCTTTTGTTTGTCTCTTGTCACTAAGAATGTTATCGATCTCTTTAGCAGCGTTAGCTTGGCCTTAACAGAGGATTTGTCTGAATTGATTGTCTTATTGTCTTATTGTTATTAAAGCTTCTAGAAAAGCCTAAATTCATGATATCCGCTCAGGTTTTTTGCACTGTTTTTGCTCTCAACAGCTGGAGAATAGTTAACGTGCTTCCAGCAGAGGAGAAGGAGGGGGGTGTGCACGAGGTGAGACACTGGGGGGGCGGGGCCTGCTGTGTCTGTGAGCCAACCGTCCTCCCCTCCTCATGAATATTCATCCTGAGCAGGTCCCTTGGCGCAAAGCCAATCAACTGGGAGCGAGTTGTTTATACCACTAACCAAGAGCCTGAGGATTTGTTCTTTGTGACTGAAAGCTGATCTATTTTTAACTGAAATTGTAAATTTATTGGCAGAATTAACAAAATCTCAGCCATGGGTCCTAAAATACCGATTCTGGGAAATGTTCTGTTTTGGATAGAATTTGTGTTTCAACCAGCAAGGAGTGAGAGTCTGTTTCCTTATTCACTGGGCTCAAATGTAGTAATGAGTGCATAACAAATCCCAGCTATTTAACTCACAATACTGCAATGTATGTGGAGCCTCCTCAGCCAAGCACTGCTTTAGCCCATTGGGAAGCACTGCTTTAGCCCATTGGGAAGCACTGCTTTAGCTCATTGAGCAGCACTGCTTTAGCCCATTGAGCAGCACTGCTTTAGCTCATTGAGCAGCACTGCTTTAGCCCATTGAGCAGCACTGCTTTAGCCCATTGAGCAGCACTGCTTTAGCTCATTGGGAAGCACTGCTTTAGCCCAATGTGAAACACTGCTTTAGCCCATTGAGAAGCACTGCTTTAACTCATTGGGAAGCACTGCTTTAGCTCATTGAGAAGCACTGCTTTAGCTAATTGGGAAGCACTGCTTTAGCTCATTGGGAAGCACTGCTTTAGCTCATTGAGCAGCACTGCTTTAGCTCATTGGGAAGCAGTGCTTTAGCTCATTGGGAAGCACTGCTTTAGCTCATTGAGGGGCACTGCTTTAGCCCATTGGTAAGCACTGCTTTAGCTCATTGAGAAGTACTGCTTTAGCTCATTGGGAAGCACTGCTTTAGCTCATTGGGAAGCACTGCTTTAGCTAATTGGGAAGCACTGCTTTAGTCCATTGGGAAGCACTGCTTTAGCTCATTGGGAAGCACTGCTTTAGTCCATTGAGAAGCACTGCTTTAGCCCATTGGGAAGCACTGCTTTAGCTCATTGAGAAGCACTGCTTAAGCTCATTGGGAAGCAGTGCTTTAGCTCATTGGGAAGCACAGCTTTAGACATTTTATTGTGGTTTGGCTGGCAGACCTGTTTTTCTGACCCCCTCCCCCCCCTCTCCGTCTGTCAGGAAGAAGTTTTGTCGGATGAGGCCTTTACTCTCAGGCATGAGGTCGGAAAGCGTCAGGAACGCCTTCGATGGTCTTCCTCGGCACGTGGGCGGAATCGTCAGAGTTGCAGGTGAGCATGTTACGATTTGACTGCCAGCGACTGCTTATTCGCATTCACGTACAAACCTGTGTGTAAGTCAGTGAGGGATAACATCACTAACTTACTCATTTACTTACAGTATGTACCTATCAGCTTTGATTATTTCTCATGAATATTCATTAATCAATTGGCACGGAGGTTGCATTTATGCAACCTTAATTATGCGCAATTGTTTCGCTTTATATACCTGTCTGTTTTGGAAAAATTGTTTTACGCTTTCTGAAAATTCTGTTCTTGATTTCGTTAAGCCAAGAAAGAATGATCAATCGTATTGAATTACATTATATCAAGCTTAAAAAATATTTGGATTTCTCCTTTTACTTATACTCTCAGGCGACGTGCAGCCTAACCCAGGACCTACTTTTAATTGTGTTACTCAGCCTGATGAATTCAAAACTAGATCTGGTCTCGGTATTATTCACGTCAATGTTCGAAGCTTGCTTTCAAAAATTGATCGAGTCAGAATCTGGGTCAATTCAACCGACACAGATATTTTTGCTATATCTGAAACATGGCTTAACAAATCTATCTCGGACACGGATATTTTCATAATGGGTTACAATGTTTTTCGCTGCAATCGCCCCAGGAAGGGCGGTGGCATCGCTATTTATATAAAAAACAAATTCCATTGCAACCACTGTATCTATTAGCAGGCAGTTTGAGCTCCTTGCCCTGAAGCTTGAGTTCATGCCGGGTCTGTTTATGACTGTAATCGGGTGTTATAGACCACCATCAGCCTGTAAAGAAGCCCTGGGTTCTTTAACTCAACACTTATCTAGATTTAGTTCGAATGAGCTTCTTCTTGTTGGAGATCTTAATATTGATTGGCTGTCCACGGCTTCAGACAGCTTTAAATCTGTGATTCTTTTAATCTGACTCAATTAATTGATGGTCCAACTCGTCCTAATATTAAATGTCCTGAGAGATCATCCTTGCTTAATTTAATTCTTACGAACGCCCCACATAAATTCTCAGACATGGGAATCTTTGCAAATGATATGAGTGACCACTGTGTCATAGCAGCAGTTAGAAAGGCTAAACTCCCAAAGTCTAAACCACGACTCATTCTTAAAAGAGATTTTAAACATTTTTGTGAACAAGCCTTTTTTCGTGAACTGCCTCATTATGATTGGGATAGAATTTCACTTATTGATGATGTGGAACTGGCCTGGAAGTTCTTTTATGATGGTTTTTCAAGTATTGTAAATAAACATGCCCCGCTCCGCCAGTTCAGAGTGAAAGGTCGAAATAATTTATGGTTTTCTCCTGAGCTGAGTAGTGTCCTTAAAGAAAGGGATGTTGCCTGGGCCAGGGCAAGAAAATCTAAAACAGAAACAAACTGGCTCCATTTTAGACAGCTTCATAATAAGTGTACATTTTTTATAAAGAAAGCTAAATCTGATTATTACCTCTCTGAAACTACAAAAACATGAAATGACCCGAAAAAGTTTTGGAAAATAATTAAACAAAATTCTGGCCATGTACCATCTAGTGAACTTCCTGCTTACATTGTTCACAATTCCTGTACTCTGACTGACAAGTCAGCCATACTCAATTGTTTTAATGAGCATTTTATTTCTTCTGGTTTTTTATTTGAATCTTTTTTTCCTGAAAAAATAAACTCTGTTGTACAAATAGACAGTACTTCCACAAGCTCATATAGGCCTACTGATTGCACATTTAAGCTTATGCCTGTATCTGTTGCTGAGGTCCATAGAGAGTTAAGGCACCTGGACCCTAAGAAATCAGCAGGCCCTGGTAAGCTGGACCCTTATTTTCTTATGCTAGCTGCTGATTTCATTGCTGAACCTTTGTCTTTGATTTTTAATCTTAGTTTTATTAGCAGTGAGATCCCAAAAGTCTGGAAATCTGCCTTTGTTCTTCCTCTTTTGAAAAGGGGGCAACCATTTGACTTAAATAACTATAGACCGATCTCCAAACTTTGTGTCCTAGCTAAAGTATTTGAAAAGCTTGTGAGCAATCAATTAAAAGAATTTCTAGATTCTAAGGGCATTTTATCAAATTATCAGTCTGGTTTTAGGAAAAAACACAGCACTACGACTGCCGCTCTTAAAGTCACAAATGACATTATTGAGGCATTAGACTGCAAAAAATATTGTACAGCACTTTTTATTGATTTATCGAAAGCTTTCGACACAGTTGACCATAGCATTTTAGTCGGCATGCTTCACCAAATTGGATTGTCTAAGTGAGCAGTAGCTTGGTTCTCCAACTATCTGTCTGCTAGAACGCAGTGTGTTCAAATAGCAGGGTCCACCTCCTCTTTCTTAACAGTATCCAAAGGGGTGCCACAAGGTTCTGTTTTAGGACCTATTCTGTTTACCCTTTATGTTAATAACCTATGTGAAAACCTTTCAAATGCTAATTATCATTTTTATGCTGATGACGCCGTTATTTATTGCTGTTCATCATCTGTTATACAGGTCATTAACTTTCTACAGTCTGCATTTGATATTGTTCAGTCCCGTCTGCAGAAACTAAAATTGGTATTAAATACAGAAAAAACTAAACTCATGCTGTTTTCTAACAGTAGTGAAATACCAACAAAACTTCCAAACATAATCACTGTTCAAGGAAGAGTAATTGAACTAGTTTCAAGTTAGAAGTATTTAGGTATTCTTATTGATCGTCAGCTAACTTTTAAGTCCCATATTGAAAATCTAGTCATTAAGCTCAAGGTAAAGCTAGGTTTTTACTCTAGAAATAAATCCTGCTTCTCCTTTCCAGCTAGGAAATATCTTGTGTCAGCTACTTTCCTGCCTTTGCTAGATTACGGTGACTTATTATATATGAATGCTTCTGCACAATGTTTACGGTCCCTGGATACTAGGGTTGCACATCTCTCTGTGATAAACGATTCGATACGCATCTAGATTCACAGGTTACGATACGATTCAAAAACGATATACTTTTATTACAGACCGATTCGATACGAATCGATACAGTGTAAGAACGATACGATTTGATTCTACGTTTAATATTTGTTGTAGCCTGGAATCCATACTTATCAAGTGCTGGTCGCTCCCAACGGTCACTGACTGATCAGTCTGGCCTCAGTCGTATAGCCAGCATTTAGCCCTTACGTCACTGATGAAGTGAATAAATTAATATTCATGTTTTCTGCTCTTGGCGAGAACCACCAATCGAATATGAGTTAGCTGGCCAGCAACGGTATTCGTGAATGTTATTTGACATGAGCTTAAAAATTAGATTATGGCTTGCTTGCGTTTACTCTTGGAGTGGTTGTTAGGTTTTGAACAGGATAATGTTTGGCCATATCTGCATTTTGTTTATTTCAGTGGGATTCCCAGTTATAATAACACCGTGGCTATTCTTACGTGACCATAATCCATTGCAGGCAGGCTATTCTTACGCGACTCCCATTCGGGCATGCGCAGATTGAAATTGTAGTATGACTTAGCACAATTTTTGTCAATCATGTCAATTTGGCGGCTGAGCTTGTACAAGGGCCGAAGGGTTAAGCCCGTAACCATGGCACCGGTAAATTGAAATCTCGTCCCCGGGGCTTCTATACTGAGCAACAAAAGAAACGCAAGTTAGCTACTTAGTTAATGTACTCGAATGATTACTCCGTCAAAGTGACCGCAAAACAAAGAAATGTTTGATGAAACGAGTGTAAATGTGCACGCGCTAGTAATAAATTTGATTTTCTATAATAATTACGTGCAAACTTATTTTCCGGTCTGTCTTTAACTAACTTGCGTTTCCTTTGTTGCTCAGTAGGCTATACTTGCTTCACCAAGGTTGGGCAATCTTGTGGTAGCATCCGGAACTAGGCCTTTAATCAGATAGGAGAACTCTCGTAAAAATAGTCACACATATTTACATTACGTGAGCAGCAGTCACGCAAACCATCAACTTGTGTCTAGCTATTTTTACAGGAGAACAAGAAAGGTAAGAAAATTGTCCAAGTCTGACAATTTCAATCTGCGCATGTCTGACCGAAAGTCACGTAAGAATAGCCTGCCTACAATGGATTACGGTCACGTAATAGCCACGGTCTTATAATAAAGGCTAAATTAAATAATACTCAAATTACATAACGTATTTCACTGTAATTGGCATTAGCTATAGCTCGAAGGGCATGATTGCATCAGCTAGATTAAAGTGATATACTCCACCCAAAAACTATAATTTGTATATCAATTACTCACCATTAGATGTCTTGAACGGACGAAGTTGTTCTTCACCTGGCGCAACTTTATGGCCATTGGAGAGTTTTGAAAAATTATCCAAATTCCTTTTTTGCTGGAAGCAAATGGGGTCACGCAGTTGCAATGGGAAAACTCCACAAAACATCTGTTGACAAACTTTCAAACCATTGTCCAACGCATCGTCCTGTATAATCCAGGTCTGCTTTGTCCACTCATATCCTCACAACTCTAGAAACGCGGTTATTTTTTTGCTAAAAATAATAAAATACCAGTTATGCTTCAAGTAAACTCGCGCATTCAACGGAAGTCCCGCCTCCCGGCTCTTTCATTGCCCAGAGACTCTGCTGCCACTCTGATGAATACTCGCATAAACACGAGCCGGGCCGGGAGGCGGGACTTCCGTTGAATGCAGAATGGGGTATTTTATTTATTTTTAAGTCTGTCTAAAGGGGGGAGGGTGGCACCCTTGCGACCAACGAGATGTGTGAAGCTGCCAACCGATTCCAAGTCTCGCGATACCCGATCCATGACTCTACAATCGATTCATCTTGGAATTCATGGATAATTCGTTTCGATTGAGGAGGCTGCTACCGACGCAGCCGTATCTCTCACTTGTTAAACCGAATATCCGGTCGCATCGGTTTATCTTTCACAACCCTACTGGATACTGTCTATCACTGTGCCTTGCGGTTTGTTACTGGTTTTAAACATCTCACCCATCATTGTACTTTGTATTCTAAGGCTGAGTGGCCATCTCTGTATGTACGTAGGCGTACCCATTGGTTGAATTTTATTTATAAAACTCTCCTTGGGCTGGTCCCTTCTTACTTGTCCATATATCTTTTTCGAAGTGAAGGCCATTACAACCTCCGTTCTCAAGATATTTTGCATTTGACTGTTCCGCGTGCTCGCACGGAGCTTGAAAAAAACTTTTAAATATGCTGCCCCCTCTGCCTGGAACATCCTTCAGAAGGACTTGAGATTGTCAGAACTGATTTCTGTTAATGCTTTTGGTTCAATTTTAAAGGATTTAGAATGTGAAAGTATGAGAAACTGTCTCTGTGCCTAATTTACTTATTTATGTATTTATTTATTTATTTATTTTTTTAATGTTTTGATATCTGTGTGTCATTGTCCTTGTATGAAACTTATATGTGTCCTTTTTATTTATGCTGCCCTCTTGGCCAGGTCACTCTTGAAAAAGAGATTTTAAATCTCAATGAGTCTTACCTGGTTAAATAAAGGTTTAATAATAATAATAAAAAAATAATTTGTCCCATGGTGTCAGAATTGTATACAAAATGTTAATAGCAAATGTACATCCGTATATTCATATTTCCATGTCCACCTAAATTTTTCATCATGTTTATCACATTGTATGTATGAATAACTTTTTTTAAATTGATATATGTAATTTTAGTATTTTTGCTCCCTATGGTTGTTCAAACACCTCACACTTGAATATTTTATTGGGAATATTGTATGATTATTATAAAGACTGACGATGATGTTGGTCGGCGTGCTCATTTCCCATGGCTCGGTCTGTGGTTAATATCTCACTGGAAGTGTTGGAATGGGCCTTACCAAAGCTGTTGAACCATGGGACTTGTAGTTAAATATAATTATTCCTTGAAAGGGTTGTGGCCTCTCACTGCAGGTCATCCACCAGCAATGGTGCAGCAGACCATGGGTCCCTGCGCCGTCCGGTAACACGGGCAGACTGGGGCTCCGTCCTCCCAGCTACTGACACCGAGGACAGCTTTCAGGAATATGCAGTCAGTATTGTGTGTTTCTGATGCACAGTGTGAATGCTTCAGTATCTCGTGTGTGTTTCTGATGCACAGTGTGAATGCTTCAGTATCGTGTGTGTCTGATGCGCAGTGTGAATGCTTCCTCACAGTTGTCGGCACAGGTTTAACTCGTTTTTCGATGTCACTGTTCTTGTACTAACTTGGGATGGAATCTTCAAGACAGTCTCATTTGGGAATTATTGTTCTGAGGCCTTGTATCGTTTCAAAGATTTGGGCTCAGCCAATAACTTACATTGCTTGTATTACCACCCTAGCAATTCTGAAAGATCATCATTTGGCCCTGATCCTGAGGTCAAAGGTCAATCTGAGATACAAACTAATTTGCATTATATGCATTCCTATCAATCCATAATAAAAACTTTAGCTGTAAATGTTCTTGGGATGCAGAGCATTTTCCTGTTCGACCTTGAACCCAAGGTCAACGGTCAAATCGAAGGTCAGGGAATGATGCGCAATGTGTGACTTCCTGTCAGTCTCTAAGAAAAAAACGTGCGCTCAAAAAAAGAATAAGCTAGACAAAGGGTGTTTTGTTCTGTTTGACCTTCAAGCCATGGTCAAAGGTCAAGTCCAAGGTCAGAAACTGATGCTCAACATGACTTTCAATGAATGCCTGATGCATATGTAAGCATTAAATGCAATAATAAGCGAGATACAGAGCGTTTTACTCTTCGACCGTGAACCAAAGGTCAATGGTCAACTTCAAGATCATCAACTGATTTTGAATATAATGACTCCCTGTCCATCTCTAACTCAAACCAGAGCCCTAAATGAGACCGTCGGTGAGACATGAGCCACCTTGTATGTGTTTGTGCCATTTAGACCCCTAATTAATTATTTGAGTCATTGTCCAATTTCAACGAAAATCGTTGGGCATCGATACCTCACTATTAGTAATGCCAGTGTTAGATATAAATAAATTTGGTTGATGTGGTGACCTGCAGTTTAATCACAAGAAACCTCTATGGATCGGTGACTGCAAATATGGTTTCGATGGCGGTGGCTGAACAAACGTAAATCAATAGTACCACCAACTTCGTCTGTGTAAACAATAAAATGCTTCCCCTCATGTTTTCTTGCTGATTGGTAGTGGATATATATGTATGTGTAAATACATACACACTAACATACACACACACACGCACACATACACACACATACTATACATACCACATATGCACACAATGCTAGACTTTTCTGGGGTCTGTACATTGAAATAGTACATTTAATGGCTCAGCCATCCAGCAGTACTGTGGCTGGGCTATTTTTAAATCCTAAGCCCTGCTCTCTGTGGGGAAATGGAAGCGGATGTGCATTTCAGAATAATAGAGGTTTATCTGACAGCTTGGGTGCAGGTGCGAGGTTAGGGAAACATGCTTTTGTCGTCTGTTCAGTGTCATTCTACAGAGTGCAGATTCTCGTGTGCGCCTCTCTGCACTGTTATTACTTGAAGAGCAGCGTGGAGATTAGCCACAATTATGCTAATCAGTGCAATTGTTCCTTGTAGGTTTAGATTCTGTGCTACTTTTAGATATTTTCAAGAACTAAAAATTAAAATCTATCCAGTAACAATGTTTTCTTTGTGTTCTGTGTCTATTCTGTTCTATATTTATATTTCAGATAAGTCGGTCGGGCCCAATCTCAATGAAGTTATCTACATTAGGCTTGTTTCACCATGATTTTCTGATTTTGAACATAGTTGAGAAAGAGGTCTGATCCTAATTATAGCATTAAAGCAATCTGTACCATGTAGGTATTGCATTATTTATGAATTCCATTAGTCTAAATTTGTATGTGTGTGTGTGTGCTTGTGCGTACAGCTACTCGCGTTCATTACTTGTATCTTTGAAATGAGGTTAAAGAATCAATTACTGGTAAAACTGTAGGAAAGACAAAGGCTTTTCTAGTCATCAGAACCCTTACTTTTGATAAACATTAAAGGATTTTTGTCATCCTGGGAGAAATCCTACTTTAATTACTAATAAAACACAAGCATAAGGTAAACTGCCCCCTGCTGTGCAGATCAATGATGCGTCTCTGTACTCTGACCCCAGGTCCCGCTGCCATGGGAACGGCGGACTTTCCCCCTGACTGCGGAGGATGAAGAGGCCCTGCTGACTGACGGGAGCGCGCTCGCCCCTCTGCGCTCAGGCAGCGAGGAGATCGACTCATGCAGCGCGGACTCCTGTTCAGAGCGCAGCCTCTCTTACGCTGACTGTTGCACCGCAGCACCCTCTGCTGGAGGAAAGAGGAAAAGCAGGCTATTGGCCAACATGGAGATTTAGTTGGAGTTTGCAAAGCCCGCTGAGATTTACCCACAGCACCAGGATGAGAGCACAGGTACCATGCCGATTCCGTAGCGCACTAATGATAATTATCATCGCGGAAGTGTATTTGGTTTGAGTTGTTACCTTTGTACTTTTTTGATTTGAGAGAGATGCTTGTTTGATATGTTACCTGGTTTTCGGAGATGAGGCGCCTCAGTACTTTACTTGGAGCCTCTTTTATAAAGTACAGGAATGGTGGTTTGTATTCCAGCAAAAAAATTACTCTGAATGGCCTGTTAGCAGTGGGTGCAAACATAGGAGACGATTCTTCTTGTCTGTTTTCCTGACATGTCTCTTTTTACAGGGCTTTTCTGGACCATGTGACAGAAGGGGAGGAGCCACCGTCTCCTGCATGCCCTGAATGCAAACACACACTGAGAAAATGACTTCAGATTAAACGTCAATATGAGGGGTCTACATCTGATGAATATATTTTGTACTGTTTTGAGAGAGAAGAGAACATTGGTTTTTGTCACCTGCTCTTGTCCCAATCTTTTTGCTCCTTGTGAAAACCATTCTTAGACTGGACTCTTGCGTTCTGCTCCCTCTCAGATGTTTTGTGTCTCTCTCTCTGAGGAGACTGTATGTTTTGTGTCTGGTTCTGCAGAAGAGGCTGTTCTGACCTTTTTGCTTCATATATAATCTGTGGTTTGCCAATCTACTCTTTGAAAATCTCAGGTCTGGTTTTTTTTTTTTATTGTGATGGCTGTGTATATAGTTCATCTGTTATATTTATTTATTTTTTATATTTTGGTGATGTTTTAGAAACTTGGATAAAAGTTTCATGTTTAGATTTTTTTTTTACTTTCATGTGATTTTTTTTTTTTAAACACCTTTTTCTTCCAGTTAGGATAGATATACTGGGAAATAAATGATATACATGGAACTGCTTTAACATGAAAAATATTGAGAAATATTGGCTGCTGAGTATCCTGGTCATTTTGGTTAATTTTGGACAGCATTGTAATGTTTATAACATCACTTAGAAGATGCATATTGATTTGAGCATGGCCGCTACATTTAAGCGGTCTACAGCATTTTGCTCTATATAGAAATGGTCTGTGGTGCCTCATCACTTACATTATAAGCAACATCAGTCGACTTTGGAACCCCTATAGGCTGCTTTAAATGATTCATCTGGTTGTATTGACCACAGACTGTACAGTCAATGGTTTTTACCTGTCTGGCAGTATTACTGCAGTCTACATTATGACCACAAGGTGGCACTGCGCTAAAATGTATGGTCACAAGACTTCTCTACACCTCACCATAAGCTGTTAAAGATGATGTATATGGCCGAGATTAATTTCCATACCTGCACAATTAGTACAGTTCGCCGTCATGAGTGTCACTGGGTTCTCTTTTTGGCACATTTTCTGAATTAACATATTGATACAGTGCTGTGCAGTGCAAAACATTTGCTGAAATCTTGACTGTTCTGTGCGCATGTAGTGAAAGTTGAATCAAATATTGGCACTCTACTGGTTAGCAGTCTGAATAGTAGGACTTGCGCTACTCCGGTCTATAGTGATTCCTGGAGGTGATCCATCGCAATCCTCAAGCTGTGCTCTCATACAAAATCCTGCAGACTGAGCGGTGTTATAAATTATTGGCTCAGTTCTGTAAGGGTTAAAAACCAAGTGCAGTTTGCACTATTTACTGCCAAACAGCTGTGAATATAATATCAACACATTGATTATTGTGCTAGCACTGGTCACTTTCACCTTCTATCTGTGAAACGTGCGATCAGCCAAATTTTATCAGATACCTTTTTTTTTTTTTTTTTTTAAAGATGTAGTTTCATCTGTGCTGGCGATAAGCGGATTTATTGGCTGGCAGATGAATGCTCATATATTGGCATTTTGAGATCATTGGCATCGGCAAATAACTGCATCAACAAGACTGATTTTGTGCTCCCATGTGTCAATCAAATCGTCTTGTAGCCATGGACAATTAGCTGCTGCTGCTGGATGTGCCTGAGAGAAAAACGATAAAACTGAATTAATAACTTTCAAAGCTCAAAGAATTTAATCAGTCATTAGTGTCATACGCAGTTTTAATTGTAATATGATTTGATTGCGTCTGATCATTAAACCAGAGAGACGATCGGACAGAAATCTTTTGAAAAGCTTGGCATTGTGCTCCACCAGTGCTAGGGAGGGCCAAGCTCAATATAAAAAATAAAAAGAAAATTATGATGTCGCCACGCTCCCTAAATATCCATGTCCGCTTCGGCTACCAAAAAACCCACATCCGTTGACCACTAATCCCTACAGCACTGGCTGCTCCTGTTTTTTGAATTGCATAAGTACATATTCAGAGATCCAGCCTGCCATTTCAGGAGATACATTTTCATGCGTCATACAAATACTGGTGCAGGAAAAATTGGAGACGAAATAGGAAACCGCTGAACCACGAACAGCATCATGAAATGATCTGCGAATGGACGACTGGTTGTTCTGGTAACAATTCACTCTCACTAAAGTGTTCATTAAACTGTCCCTGTTAACCCATAAAAAGTGACAGATACTTCCACACCTGATATACAGTATTTTTCTGCTGGTGCTGAGAGGACAAAGCAATAACTGAAAAAACTTAACTTCATCAAACTACTATACTCCAAAGTTATCCTTTAGAGCGCTAAATGCAGCTATTATTGCTCAATGATGTAAGATATCAAAATCAAAGCTCTTGAAAACTCATCGCGTGGCGACTGCGGGAGCTCTTTTAAACAAGTCGCTGCATGATAGGTTTTCAACAGCACAAAATAATTGAATTTATACGTATTTTTTTTATTTATTTATTTTAGCGCTCTAAAAGTTAACCCAAAGAGGAACACCCTTATTTGGAAGATTCACTCTTGGATGCTGAAATGCTTTTAGTGTCTTCTGCTGGCATTTATAATGGCTGTGTTATCCTGCACTCACATCAAAGTGACTAGAGTGACCAGATGACCGGATCGCATTTATTCTTCATGTCGTTGGCAACGAGCAGCGACTGGCGCCATGGTGACAGCGATGGACGCAATGCATGTGAGGAGCACATCAAATTGAGCTCAGTTAAACTTCATGCAATTTAGCAGTTACTCACTGAGGCAGTGACCAATGGCAAAAAGGTATGACGCAAACTTGATGAACGCTTCGCCCCCAAGCAACAGGAGATGACAAGCTGCAAGGTACCAGAGCGACTGCCGTCGATTTGATGCTTCTGATGTGAATGCAGGGTAATCACTGACAAATGTACAGACTAAAAAGTGTTTTATGTACATTCCTGCATTTCGAGTTTGCTGCGGGTCCTTTTAACGCTTTGAGCGCTGAATAAATTTTCAAGGAATTAAAAATGTAGTTATCCTGAGCTGTTGAAAACCTATCATGTTGCAACTTGTTTAAAAGAGCTCCCGCAGGGGAGCTCTTTTAAACAAGTTGCCGCATGATAGGTTTTTAACAGTATCTGATTTTGATATCTTACATCATTGGGCAACTATAGTTGCCTATAGCGCTGAAAGGGTTAAAGATGCTTAATATGAGGAAATTTGCACTCATTTTTCTCAATAACAAATTCTGTATTTGGCTTCAGTTTGCTGACAAATTGGTAATTTTGCTGCTAAAATGTATGTTAAAGACGCATCTGAATATGCATGACCCAGAGACTGCAGTGTCCTTGTTTGACTGGTGCTGCAGAGTGTAAGATCCACCCAATATGGGTGCCATGTAAAAACATTCCTTTTCTGTGGTATTTCAAAAGGTCAGAAGCATTGCAGTCCATCTCTGGACCCTCAATCCCCCTCCCAACACACACACACACACACACACACATACACACACACACACACACACACACACACACACACACACACACACACACACACACACACACACACACGTCACACACACACACACACACACACACACACTCACACACACAGTCACTCACACACTCACTCACTCACTGCATTTCTGATTTATTTTGTTGTCCTACATGCTGCTGCACCTGTTATATATCTCCTCAGTTTGACTTCATTTTTACCCTCTCTGTGATTCTAGCTGATGGTGTATTGTCCTCTCCTCCATCTGTCCGTCTGTCTGTCAGTCTGTCCTCCCTTCACTTGTTACTGCTCTAGCTGCTGAGCCGTAGCAGGGTCGGCCCTCACATTTACACAGGTTACGCTTATTGGGTTTCGCCAGAAGCCCATTTGATGTCAAGGTCATAGATCCGATTTTGACCCTCATTTCTGTACATCAAAGGTTGGACACGCTCACTAGTAAAGCACGCCGAGGGGGTATACGGTGCCGATCGCAATATAGCCTCTATTTTTGAGCCTTTCCAGAGCTGGCGGGCAGAGCCAGACAGACTGAGTCAGAAAGACTGCAGTAGAGATTATTAGCTCTGTCAGTGTGTTTAGATGCAGCAGAAGAGGTCAATTCTCTCTCAACTTCGCAGCGTCAAAAGAAGAGCTGGACCTTCAGTAACAGAGATATGAGGTTCTGGAAGAGCTGGACCTTCAGTAACAGAGATATGAGGTTCTGGAAGAGCTGGACCTTCAGCAGCTAAGATATGAGGTTCTGGAAGAGCTGGACCTTCAGTAACAGAGATATGAGGTTCTGGAAGAGCTGGACCTTCAGTAACAGAGATATGTGGTTCTGGAAGAGCTGGACCTTCAGCAGCTGAGATATGAGGTTCTGGAAGAGCTGGACCTTGAACTTTAGCCCATCTTGTTGAGAGATGCCTTTGATCAATATGCTGCTAGCTGCACACCATTTTTTTTTTTTTTTTAGGTCAGTGAGTCTTTCTTGTCCACTGTGGCACACATTGCTGCCACAGGCCTTGTTTTCTCTGATGCCTGAATGTTGAGCTGGTCGTGAGGTTTCCCTGTAAAGGGGTTCAGTAACCCCAGCTCCCCTGCTGAAAGCGCGGTCGAGTCTGTCCTGGCATCGAGTCATAGTATTGATCAGCTTTGATGCACTGACCCACGAGTCCCCCTTTAATCTGAGTGAGCGATGGGACATGAGCGCTGTGTCCTGCCAGAGAGGACTCATCCCCTCATATCGTATTAAACACCTCAGGACCCCCAGGCTGTGCTGTGTATCGTTACACAGGGGTCTAGAACAGGAACTGCATTAAGGCACACTATAGGACTGAGTTCTTTTTTCTACTCATTCCCCTGTTGCCATGGCAACTGCTTGGTCTCGGCACTACTTTGTCACTGCTGGCTGTGAGCTCAGGACAGTGACGAATAGCGGACGGATGTACGAGCGACAGCTTCACTTCTGCAAAGCCACTGCATATGGTGCGATACATAAATAAATAATCAATTGCGGGGCTGAATTAAATCAGGCTGTGGATTTTTAACCCCGATGGGTGTAAAATGAAAATATGAGATTTAAACTTTGGCTGCGTGTTATATTGCCACTGGCACAGTGGTGATGTCAGTACCTGTGGTTTAAAGCAATGGAATTCTAGAGCTGGGGTGCAGAGTTTAATAATAGATAAATAAATAAAATCCCAAAAAACCTAATCTCCGATAGGTAATAAATATGTGCCACTCAATCAATGTGTCATTATTTAAAAATGAGCAACACTAACGACAGCTTTGGGTGGAAGCCATGAAAATGCCAGCACAGGTATTGGTGACTGTTCCTGAATCAGTCCCGTGAGTGTAACGTCTGTGTGACTCCCCTGTTACTGGGTATGAGGCTCTGCTCTGAGGTCAGATGACTGTAGTGAAATTTAGAGTGATGCACAGAATTGACAGTCCCTGTTGTTACCAGTGGCAGCTCACCGGTGCCAGAGGACTGAAGCTCTTCATTAACTGCCCTCCCCCATCTCCATCCCCCACCCTCTACCCATGCTCCTCGGCAACAGCTACGCCGGTCGCCATGGTGATGCAAGCACAGCGGCTGGACAGATCCTCCCCCTCTCTCCGTGCACAGCTGGGTGAGGACTGGAAGGGGGAATCCGCTGGCCCCTCCCCACGCTTCCCCCCTCCTGTCCATCATTTCCCCGCTGCTCCACCCCTCCATAATCACATGACCTGCCCAGTCCCTCAGTACCACTCCTGCCACCATTCACACCAGCTGCTCGTCATTCCATTTTGCACTAAGTGCCACAGGCTCATAATGCTGCAGGTATTGTTGGGGGATGTATGGGTAAAATCTGGCTGAGGGGTGCTGGCAGACAATGGCTGGGCTCCACTTAACATTTCACGGCAGCTGCACACTGACCCTGATAAGGAGAAGCCCAGATATAATGCTAACTTTAAACATTCTCCATCCCAGAGGGTGGGAGAACAGGAGCAGGTAAGTGCTTTACCTGAATATCCACAGAATCTTTCCCCCCTTGTGTGCGGCTGTTAGCTTATTTCCAAGAAAAAGCAGGGACAGCTACAGGATGGATCCCTTTCATGTCACACTTATCGTGTGTTGTTTGGATGTTAAAGGAAAGAGTTCTTCACATACAGCCATAAAGTTCTCAGTGGATTCTCTGCCCACTGCATAAAACTGGGAGAGACTGGAGCTTTACGCCATGACTGAGGCATTGGTGAAACCCTGACAGATCAGAATGCAGAAACCTGCTGTTAAAATCCCACAGCGCCATAAGCACACTCTTTGTGGACTCCGTGGTTTTATAATTTCCACTGACATTACCTCTCAATGCCATTTTTGGGAACAGTAGCTTTTCATGTTTCGAGAAAAAAAAAGTGAATAAACTCTGGTCTGGTTTTATGTTTCATCTATGTAAAGAGCAATGCGGGAAATTATCATTAAGCTACAAAACATCATTTTCTGGCTGCTTTAAGAATATAATCATTTGTTTTTAGGAAGGCCCGAGCCTATGAATTATCCAGAAACCCATGAAATCAACAGTATGGGCTGCACAGCTGGCTATAGCTCAGGGCAGTGCATTTTTCTAATCTGCCAAGTAGTCCATTTAGGATATCCATTTCCCCATCTCATTAGGTACAAGAGGACGCGCCAGCTGGGCAACGGTATGATAAAAGCAAATGATAATGGGCGTGATTTAGTTTGCTTTTTAAAGACCAGTAAAAAATGCCGCCAGATGTGAATAAACCCTGTTATCGATTTCCCCCACAATTTGTAAGTTTGAATATACGATTAATTTCCATTTTTCTTGTACACACGGATAATGACGGTATTAGAGTTAAACGTATTTAATTGGAACTTGAACTCAAAACGCGGCCCACCAGGTTCATAGATTTACGCTACACGGTTTTGCTACACTCATTTACTGCTGTACGCAGACTATGGTATTTACGGTAGATGAATGTTGATGGGAGGGGTTTAAGCTCAATATTGAAGAGCTTGTCACTAAAACCCTAGAGGTAGTTCTGCATCGAACCCGTTAGCCTACATCGAACAGGTATGTTTAAAACGCATATTTATTTAAAAATACGCAACATTACTTCTTTTTGAAGTATTTGTATTTAGGGGATCAGCTTATTTGTTTATGGTGGTTTGTGTATTCTCCATCAGATCTTGGCGCATTAATCCGAGATATTGAGTATTGAATAAAAGGCACATTGTCTCCAACTGGATGGTACTGTGACCGTTCCTTTGAACTGAGGCAGGACGATAGGTTTTCTATCGTAATTTCATTTTGGGATTCTGCGAATTCCATGAGGCTTGTGAAAGAATGTAGTCTCTGACCTATGTGGATTTATCTCAAAATATGATTGTGGGCTTTGCCATATTTGACAGTTGAGAAGTGAAATAAACGTCCCGGATTGCGACTTGAACAATGTCACAATCAACAGCCTTTGCAGAGCGCTTGAAGTTTCAGAGACTGGCGAGATGCGCGCAGAGCAGAAGGAGTGCGCGCAGTAGCGCTTGCGGTAAAGCGGTGCGCATTGTTCAGGTACCGCAGAACTGATGCTGAAACCTGCTCGAGACGGGTAACTGGTCAGGCTGTCAGTCTGCGAACATTCTGCATGCGGCAGGAACCTCGAAACGGAACGCATTCGGACAAGAAAACGAGTTTTGTCTCGGTATCCATCAAACCTTCAAACGTTCGACCGTTTTCTTTTTTTTTTTTTTTACTGAATCGAACGAATCATTATCTCTGTAAAAACCTCCACAAGACACAGTCACTTGAATCAAAATAATTGAACCGAAGTTCCTTATCGTAAATCTGTCGCCAAAGTCTATATGTACGCCGGCAAACTGAGGGTTAGGCCTGTATTCTCCGAGCACATTAATTGATATTAGATTATACATCTCTGACTGTGAAGCAGTCCAATCCTATGTGCACTTGAGGTTCCATTATGAACTGAGTGACTGTTGCAGACTGAGGGAATGGACTTGTAGCAAATGCATAATTCATATACCGCTTGGCTACTGTATGTGCGCGTTGTGAACTGTAACTTCAAAGGTTAAACGTAGAAAGACAATCCAGCGTGAAAGACAAGTGCATAGGTGAAGTAAGTTATATTGCTTTCAACGGACAGTGCAGGCAAGCTGTCTCCGTACAATTTATTTTTATCGTCTTTCTCCGGAGCGGTGCGCTGCAGCGTTTGACTGCATTCCAAACATCAGTGGGAGGGGCTGACTAATTTCTTCTCAAGAGTTGCCATTCATTTTGATAAAGATGGGAAATCTCTTTTGGCGGATAGGTGCGTAAGAGGGGCGAGGCTTTGTAGTAGCGTAATCACAGCTTGAAGATGATGCGTTCAATGGGCGTGCCGCTCCACAGCTTCGTTTGTTTTTCAAAATTGATCAATCATTATTTTTTTAAATCCTATTTCTTTCACGTCGTTATTGGCTGTAGTCCAGAATTTACATCTCAGGCTGACATCGTAACTTAAGAACATTTTATTATTTTTTTTATTATTATTATTATTATTAATGATAATTTATTTATGGATCCAGGATTTTTTTGAAGGATTCTTCAGCACTGTGAGATGGGAAAATGTGGTATTTGGAGTCTTAGCCATTAGTACACATCCAGCGTGCAAGCTCCCTCAGAATTTCAGATCCGGCCAAGAAATCTTCCCATCATATAGTCGCGTACTATGCAGACATAAACAATTTGACATGCATCCAGGGATATTTATGCATGTATGAAGTGTTGCATAACGTGACGAAAACCAGATGTTGCGATTGAACCACAAAAGCTGTCAGATCAGCAGCATCATAATGGAGCTCGTTCAGAATCTTCAGCTGCTGTGAAAACATCCAGCGAAGTCGGAGTCATCAAACTGCCAAATGAGTTCTGACGATGTGCCTCAGGAAATCCATGCAGGCTGGTGTCCGATTCCCGGATCCCAGCGCGGGAGATGTGATTACATCAGCATCGATTGAGGTTGCCGTGGTCGCACACGTCATAATTGGAACAACTTTAATCAAAACAGCTCATAGACCGTTCCGAGCCACTGAAACAGAATCTCTCTGTAAAGGAATGGCTGGAATGTTAAACACGTCGCACAATGTCACCTTCCATCAGACTGGCTGACAGCTGAGACTCCTGTAATGTTTTCTGTGTTCAAAATTTCAGATATGGAAAAAAGTCTGAGGTTTATAGAGCCTGCCTTTGGATTTATTTTGAGATTTCATTTATGTTTTGTGAAAAATGGAATGCACAAAATGGCTGCTCTTGTAAACAATATATATTTTCCTTACTCCATTAAAAAAAGGGAAACTGGTTGAGTTTTGGGCCGTCCGTGAGATTTGTTAGCTGTTATTTACGGTATTAATGTGTGTCGGGGACTCAGAGGCCGTGAGTGAGAAATTACTGCTCTATGATTGGAGGGGGACCAGGGGCAGCAGCGTGAACCCAGCACAATGACCCCACTGTTCACCGCCAGCTGACGAAAAGCTTTCCACTTCCCGCACAGCCACCAGTCTGTGTGTGATGATGCGAAGATTCACTGAATGATGCCCGTGTATGTGTGTGTGTGTGTGTGGTAGCTATGGCTATCATTCATACATGAGCAGGAGGACTACGGTCGTGGGATTTGTGTACTGCTTGTGTGTGTTTTGTGTGCGCTAGTTTATGATCTGGGTTAAATGCTGTCATTGGGTTGTGACACTTCCTAAAAGTGTGACTGATAACGCTCTTCAGATAGCTGACGGAATCTCCTCGGTCCGGGAAGATAATTAGTCTCACGCAATCCCCTCAGGAGTGACCCAAGGTGACTCTCTTCTGCCGAACACCCTCTCCCCCCTCTGCACTTTAGTTTATTGGCCTCACTGTTCTTGTGCTGCTATTGATTGAGCAGCCTTGAGCAGAGCCAGTGGTTTATGCTGTCGGTCGGTTCAGGGACAGAATCCAAGCTGGCTCACATCCTGCCTTCTTAAATGGCCCAGGACACCCCTAAACTTTAGAGGTTCTCTGTCTGTCTCAGATTTGGGGACACTTGGCATAGCTTTTGTAAATTGCTGGTAATATTACATATGATGCAAGAGAGTTTGCACATTTAAAGTCTAATAATACCAAAAGTGCTTCTTCAGCAGTAAATGCATTCCAGTCAGTGGAAGTTGTAGGTTTGTTATAAACTACTGTGCATTTGCTGGTCTGTCTGTCTGTCTATATCCTTTTTCTTCTCTTTAAAATGACCAAATAGAGGCCATAGATCAGGCCTGTGAGATGTCAGTCACTCTAGTGATTTGACCGTTTTACATTATGTATGAACGTCTGCTGTCTAGCAATTTCCAGCTGATGATGAATTAATGATGAGCTGATGAAGTTAAAATGACAAATTTAAGAGAGCGATGGTTATGTCGTCAGCCAAAGCACTTAAATTTGTACGAAGGAAATTCAACATAATTCTCTTTGATATGGGCTACCATTTCTTGCTGGGTTCCCATAACACAGAGGAAAAAATAATCAAAAAGGCTTACAAATTTTATGATATTTCATTATTTGTAGACATGTGTAGCATTTGATCATTTTTGAATGCAAAGCAATGCACTCCTGGCATAAAGACCAGCTCCCTCTCTACATATGAGGACCGTATGACCCCTAAATGACTCTATAAAGACCCATTGCTAATGCTCTTATCTCAATAATAGTTTGTTCTGATTACATTAGGACTCAATTATAAACAAATGTGACTGTACCGAGACATATAAAACAGAAATAGCACTGTTTCAAAGTACTGATCATGAACTCACGGACATAGAAAAACGCAACCCCTGGAAATGTTTCCACATTTTTAATCTCTAGTTCTTTCGGAAAAAATTGTATATCCATAGCTCTCTGTCGAGCAGATTGAAATATACTGATTGACAGTGAACTATATTCAGTGATGCATAAAGAAAAAAAGACACAAAAATATTGACACTCACAGGGTGTTGTGCTTTTTTTTTTTAAATTTGGCATCTCCAATCCCACCCGAATCTGGAATGCCCAATTGGTGAACTATGTACATGGCTTGCTCGTATGCGACCCCTTGCTGCCAACTCAGGAGAGCGAAGAAAGTTCACGGCTCTCCTCCGAAGCACGCGCCTGTCAGCCACTGCTTCTTATACACTCATTGGTTGAATCTTCGCAAGTTCAGAACGAGGGCGGAGGATACCCGGACATGACCAGACTTAGAATCTTCCTGACGAGCGCCCGTCTGGCCAACAGGAGGCGCTTGAGCAACGAACAAAGCTATTTATTTATTTCCCTTTTCCCGGCAGTCCCTTCCCAATTTGAAACCCTGTAGCGCGATGGCCAATTGTGCGCTACTCTGAAAAAGCTGCCGACCACTGCCGGTTGGTACGACCGGAGCTCGAACCCGCGACGTGATAGTCACTTCTGCACTGCAATGCAGTGCCTTAACTGAGTGAGCTATCCGGCAGCTACCAGGGTGTTGTGTTTTTATGGTCATGAGTACAGGTCGCACATTGTAAATATATGGAGTTAGCTCAAGAGTTAGTTGAAGATGTTCTTGGAATAGGCTGATCGGGACAGGAAGTGTCCGCTGTGGAAAATGTTACTCTCCTCTGTGATTGACGAGGGCACAGCTTTAAGCTCCTAAGTGGGCGGGGCTACAGTGCAAGGTGCACACTGAATTAGGCCAGTTAAGGTAATCTGATTGGCTGTTAAGGAGTATGAATATGTGCATTACAGGTCTGCGACGGCTTGTATTCCCACTCCTGTCTTACGGCTTTGCTTGTATATGCTGCACCTGACTTGTCTGGTCGTATAAAGCGTGAGGAAGGGTGTGTTACAAAGGCCAGAGTGTTAGCAAGCTCGGTTAGCTTCAGCTTGCAGTCGGGTTATGGGGCAGCGTTTGTGTTTGCTGCAGCGATTAAGGATTATGGATGGGCCTCGCCTGAGCTCCAGCAGCGCATTTGATGCCAGCGTTCAGGTAGAGAGCCCGCCTCTGAGGGAGCGCGGCTTTTAATCACGCATCAGACTGAAAAAAGAGAGAAACCGTCGCTCACAGCTGTGAGGCTGCTGCCTCCATACAGCTCAGAAAGCAGCGTGATGAAGAATACATGCTTCAGTGTGATGGTTTCTCTAACGCACCTCACATCACTGCCGCTGCTGAAGGACGTGATGAGACAGAAGCGGGCGTTCTGGCTTCTCGCCCTCGCTGAAGAAATAGGCTGTCGCTGCGAAGCGAGCCAAGCGTGCTCCTTCTCTCCAGTGGCTCCCGCAAGACCAGCAGGCTAATTTCAGAACTCAGTCTGCCGAACCCACGCTCTCAACTGCTGGGTTTCGCCAGTCCTCTTCTGTCTCTTGCTGCTTTTTTCAGACGTGACATGGATGAAAACAAAAGGAGGAACTGAGATTAGAGCCTTCAGTTTTTGGAAGGTTAAACACACCCAGTTGCACCCCTTATGTGTGTGTTTTTACACCCACGCCAGGAGATTTCTGAATACTAAACGTCCTCTTACTGAACTCGTGGTTTCTGAGATACCAGTACTGCTGCTCTCCCACCATCCCTTCGTCTGAGAGGCAGTTCAGAAGGCATAATGACCAATTAGCAGTAGTAATTGTTCAATTAATTGCCTGGATGGGGGAAAAAAAAAAACAGATGGATTTTGGTTCTAGAGTCAGATCTGAGTATTCTGGGTTTGTGGCTCATTGGTGAGCCATTTCTTAGCTTCATGTCTTTGTTCTGTGACATCATGCATAGGTCAGCACAGAGGTGTGAAGTGAAATACTCTGCTATGATTGGTCAGCAGGTGACACAGCATCACAGTGATGACTATATGTGTTGTGCATGTGTCACATTTTATAGCTAACGCTTAGTTGCCATTTGAGTACTTGAAAGCTTGACTGACAGCTGTGTTTTCTTGTCTAACAAAATACTCGGTGTGCTCTCATTCCCCAAGGGGACCTTGACTTTATGGCTTGTAGATCAATGTGAGTCATTGTATCCACAAGCCACCATATGTGATCTTTTTGTAATCATTCACACGCAGCGTGTCTCATCATTCACTCACAATGTGAGTGTTTATAAAAGGTGTTTTAACACCTCGTGTGATGTTTTAAGAGCCCCGGAGTTTTCTGGATGGACTCAGGGCTGGCTGATTTAAGCAGCGTCATTCTGTAGGCAGAAATAGCTGCCTCCAGGAACAGGAGTTATTCCAGTACTGCAGCTTTATGTAATCTGTGGCAGTTACACCCCTAATCTGGACCTGGAACCTTCTCAGTGTCCTGTATCATGTGATCTGTGGCCTGTGCCATTACTGTAGGTAGAGCTGGAGTGTGAACATGGCTCCCTCTGTGTGTTTGTGTGTGAGAGAGCAACGCTGGAATCGGTGTGTGTGTGTGTGTGTGTGTGTGTGTGTGGGGACACTGTGTCTGTGACACCAGGCTGTTAGGTGTGGCACAGCACGGCACTGTGCACCAGTCTTACCCACCTCTACCACCTCCTCCTCCACCCTCACAGTTACGCACCGTAAGGTCGAGGCACCACCTGTGCGGTCGGGCATGCGGACGATCGCTCATCCCTCCAGCAAGTTCTGGGGCATCCTGGCAGGTTTACAGGGTGGGCCTTGTGGGTGGGTCACATGGGCACCGTGTCCCGCTCTGTTATGCAGGGTCATCCTGCAGATCTGGCCCCTGCTGCACTCCCTGTTTAATGTGTAACACACTGTGGTGTGCGGAGTGTGTGGACGTGATGACAGCTTCCTGATGTGGACAGGAAAAGGCTCCATTTTGGCTCTTTCACCAGCTGATTGGCCCGTGGGTGCTGAGTTCTGCCTTAACCCTTTACAGGGCACTAAAAAATGCCCTAAGAAGCACAGTGTAAAAAAGTACCGCGCGTTGGGCGTATGTCCCTAAATAGTCTAACCATCACTTGCTGTAGACTTAGGTGAAAAGGGCGTATGATCAAATATGACCTCACCACCAAATTTTTTGTTTTTCACGCAAAATCTCACTAATTTCTGGAAATCCTACACAAACAACACCTATCTCAACTTTTAGCAAACCTTTTCAAATTTATAATGCGCGAGTTTTCCTGTTTTCTCACGTGAGTAATGATGTTAGGTCCTTGTGAGTGGGACTGGGTAAGGGCACACAACCGCACTGTGAGAGGTCTGGGGAAGAAAAGAAGTTTGAGATGCTCTAGGCCACTGCTGATTGGTCGAGTGATGTCACTGCCTGTGATATAGCCTGATTTTCTCTCATTGGCTGGGAGAAATCGCCGCTGGTCTACTGCCTCACAGAGGCATGGGGGCGCCACTTTGGATGCCGACTGAAGTTACCAGATATGGTTCCTCGCCCGATAAAGGGTTAAGCTAATAAAAACAGCGGACAGCAGTGATATTCCCCCCTTGAGGTAGTCGGCTGAACAAACGTGGTGAAATTCAGAAGCTTATCTGCAGTCATATTTCATCCGCGGGCCGGAGTTTCCACTTAAAAAATGTAAGAAAAGGAAGCTGGGTGAAAAATGTCGGTTGGATTGGTTGTCAGACAGAAGCTGCTGAATTCCTCTCCCAGTCAATAAAAGCAGCTCTTATCAGGAAATGCGATCTTTCTCCCATCACCTTTTATTACAAACTAACATGGCGGAACAGAGAGCTACCCCCAGCTCAGTCTCACAGGTTTTTGTGTTCACACCCCGGATGAGTCTCGTCGGTGTTGTGGACTGCAGTGCAGACACTAGCCAGACCCCCTCAGATCAGCCCCATTCCTTGAAAATGAGATGAGAAGTCAAGGGGTTTAAATGGATAAACATAATGTGTCACTGGCCTCAACACACTCCCAAAGACCTACTATCCCCAGCCTCAAAGATGGCGTCCCTCTGTCCGTCCATCACGCTTTTTTTCTGGGCCAGAACTCTAAACCGTTCAATATTTCTCAACAACATTTGATATCTTATTGTGTAGATGTGCCTTTTCAAACTTACGTCTGTCCTCCTGCACGTCTGTCCGTTCCTCCAGCTCGTGGTGGGGGATATGAGTATTTGGTGCTTGTTTCCTTTAAAATGGCTTTTTTCCCCCCTGGAAATTAGTGAGGTCACGAGCCTCCAAGGAGATGCAGTGGTGCGGTTGCTTAGCGACTGGTGCAGTGCGGACACTAAGTTAGCGTAGCAGACCTGGGACCGAGAGGTGCAGAGTCAGGATCCTTGCCATGGCTTTTACAGTGAGTTCATGAGAAAAAACTCTTTAAGGGGACTCATAGTTAAGCAAACATTTTTCCAAGATATTCACTTTTTAAAATAAGAATTATTATCAAAATAATTCTATTAAAATTGCAACTTAAAAAACTGAGTTTCTGTTGCGTCGCATCAGTGGTTGCCATGGCAACGGCTGTTTTAATGAATATATAGATACTTATAACCAAACACTGTCTAGTCTGTGTTTCTCTAATTTCAGCTGTAATGTGAAGGAAAAACACTCCTAATGTCACTACAGAGCTTTTTTTTCAGGTTTCTATGTTCTACTATTGATTTTGACCCCCTAAAATCAATTTTGGCGGGAAACAGCTAATTAAATATGCATATTTTGATTTACTCATATCCAGAGATGCATATTGCAAAAAGAGCTCTGTACAGACATAGATCATCACAAAATGAAGAAAACTGCCAAATATGAAGTTAATAGGATGTACAGTTGCTGAGAAATCTGTATTTTTAGAAAAACATGATTTTAGTTTGGCAGTAATAATGCGACCGAAGTTTGACAGTAATGTTCTCAGGAGGAATACATTTGGTATTTTGTTATTAGTGGTTTTTAGGATTTTTTTACCTCCTTAAAAGGCACCAGCCTCATAAGTAACTCCCTCTTCTTCAATCTGTTTCTTCCCTAGTTTTACGTGCTTGTCGAGTGTCTATTTGTTTCTTTTTTTCAAGTTCTAGTGCGCATTTTTCTCTCTTTCACACGTTTTCTGTCCATTTTGTGATAGCCTTTCATTGAGTGTGTGTGTATTCCCGTCTTTGCATTGACTTTGAATGTAATTTGTCATGCAAAAAATCCATTTCGCGTCCGGTGTGAAAGCAGCTTTACTCTCTCAGCACCACCCAGGTGTATGATTGGGTATCAGGGAAACCTGATTAATGCCAGCAGGTTCTCTTTGATGCACGAGCTTCCCATCCAGTGGGAGTGGCAGTACTCCTAGTTGCTTTATACTAGTTGCACCGGCCTGATGAGCCATCTTGGCTTGGAACAGCCATACCACTATTCGATCTGCTCCAGCCGCGTGGCTGAAGCTAAGCAGGTGTGGGCTTGGTCAGTACTTGGATGGGAGACCACCTGGGAAAACCAAGTTGCTGCTGGAAGAGGTGTTGGTGGCCAGTAGGTTGCGATCTTCCCTCTGGTGGAATAATCCCCATTGCCTCAGTGCAGTGATGGGGACACTGTACTGAAAGAGACACCGTCTTTCGGATGAGACGTTAAACTGAGGTCCTGACTCACTGTGGTCATTAAAGATCCTATGACACTCATCGATAAGAGCAGGGGGTTCCCCGGTGTTATGGCTAAAGTCCCAACCTGGCTCTTTCGACCTGCCACCTAATCATCCCCTGATCTAATTGGCTGTGCAAAATGCCCTCTCCCTCCCCACCTCAACCCCCAGGGCTCCCTTGAAAAAAGAGATTTCAAATCTCAACAGGACTTAAATAAGGGTTAAATAAAATAAATAAAACAGACCTCACCATTATCTCACAAGAGCCTCCACACAAAATTAAATAAGTAAAATCTCATACTTTTTTTTGCTATGGTGGGCTAGATGCAAAGTTGACCTGCTAAATTGCCTACAGTAGACTAATTTTACCACCTCAGCCAAAATGTAGGGCAGCTTGCCCAAATGTAGGGCAGTACCCCAAAATATCTCAGGCTTTTACTGTACCTAACAAACTCTCATTTAAAGGCCGGAGAGAATTTCCCGAGCCAGCAACTGGGTTTATGGGCTTGGTGTCGTACAAAGTATAAGCCTCTGGAATTCTGTTACCCCAAAGACAAAATAATTAATTTATTGCTTTAAGAGCTGCATTTTTATTTGCCTTTTCTGTTCTAAGAATCATTTACATGAGAGTGGCTTTTCTTGTCAGTTTGAGTTTTGAAGACATATTAAACCCGAGGAGGAGTGATCGAACACCCTGTTGGTCGTAGAATGCTCCTAACTGGGTGAGTGCGACCTGTGACTTATTTATTTTTTTAATGGAGTTCTGTTTCCACTGCTTTGATTTTTCTTAGATGGCCAAGTCTGGCATTAGCTCTGAGACGGTCATGCTCGACGGTTGGTATGTAAAGGTGAATTTGGCTCACATTCTGTTCTCACAGAAATCAATGGCTGCTGGTCTCATATAGTGGAGAAATATCACCCATGACCCAGTTCTGATATGAGTTTGCACGCTGGAGAAATTGGCCATCTGTTCTGTCTCCTGCAGCTGGAATGAAACGTGTAGCCATGTGTGGATGAGCTACAGTACTTTCGAATTACTGAGCAGCCACATGTCTGAGCAGCTTCGTATAAAAGGAAATTTCTGTTGTTCCAGGTGTCTTGTTGAGCAGTGTTGAATAAGTGAAGCAGCCTTGTGTTTATAAAGTTATTGCTCACTTTTGAGTGTTTTTGAGGTGCCCTGTATCATTGAGCAGTGAAGTGTGGAACTCTTTTAATAGTGAACTGTCAACTTTGATCTGCCCTGTATTAGTAAATAGTCCAGTTTCAGAGCTGCTCTGTAATAGTGAATAGTCCTGTTTCAGAGCTGCTCTGTAATAGTGAATAGGGTAACAACATCCTTTACTCCAGCTAATGAACTATTCTGTCAACTCAAATTTAATGTTGAGGGGGGAGTTAATTGCCATTTGATTTGTTTCTGACTCAGTGTGTGTGATTGGGCTAATGCCTAGCGGGATGACGGGGGGGGTTGCCTTATTTAACTCAGAATAATCTGTATCGCCAGGATTTAGCGCTCAGTGCTCCATTCATAACCTTCTGTTTGATCAGATGACTGTTCTTATCAGAGACATTAGGATATGGTGGTAAAACTTTCCATTCACTTATTGGTCATAACCTGATTTTTTCAGGAAGCCCCACAGAGCATACATCGCTGTATTGCCAAAAAGTGGTTTAGCTCTCTTAATACGTAATAGGAGCGATCTGATATACAATACGGCACATCGCCTGGCGGATATGACGGCAGAAAATCACGTGTCAAATGTCAAAATATCGACGAGTGAACTTCCGCTCATATCCGCGCATGGTCGAATGCTAGCTAATATAATGGCGATTTATAGCGTTTCGTTCCAAAACATGAACTCCGGCTTTGACTCGTTTGTAGCGTTTATTTGAATTTTGCGGTATTTTCATGTTCATATCTGTGTATCCACGATGGTATTCCACTGCGATGCTGCGCAATCCTCATCGCATTTCGTCATACATGCATTGGCTTGGCGAAGCTGGTCTTATTACCGGAAGTGCGGATGTCGACAAAAAATCCCCTTCCTTCATCTCATTTCCCGATTTACGACAGTTTTGCGCTATATCAGATCGCTCCTATTCTTTTTCTTTGAAAATTGATCGTCCCGCAAGTCAGTTGTAATGCTATACTGGCATACTGGGACTTGCAGTCATGGAAAAAGATATTCATACTTTGAGTACCACACACACATCAGTGTTATGTAGGGGAGAACTGGCACTAGACGAACAGTTAGTAAATACACCCAAGCGTAATTTATTTCCTGTAGGTTTTTTATGACAAGTTGTTTGTTTTATTCGTCATAGTCCTGATCATTTGACATATTATCCAGGCTGTGACACATCCGGAAGTTTGTCATGTTAGAATTTTTCAGAGTAGAATTAAGTCTGGTTTAACTGTCTGAAGAATCATTGTCTGGATGGTAGTAAAGTATGTTTCTCTTGTCCTTCCACATGAACAGGGAACATATCTGTCACAACTATGAGTGAAGATGCATTTTAAAAAAAAGAATGTATGTAAGTAATACAGCAAATGAAACGTTATTTTTGAGCTGTTACACTGTGACGTTTTCTTTAACAACTATACTGTTGTAAACATTTGATGAAATTGAAAATTGAAAGCGAAAATTAAATGTAATACTTCCCTAAGATAAAGTACATAGTGTGGCTGTAACACGTTAACAATGATGTTGTCAGGCATTTTTACTAAAAATAAGAATAGTAAAACCAAGTTTAAACGGGTGTTACCACCCATGTGCTACTTTTGCCCCAGCTGCTGGGGTTGAAAGTAACAATGCACAAATTTCATTCAATGTCAAATTGTACCGAAGCTGTTCCACATTTGTGCTAAATGGCACCTAGTATTGATGCAACACACTTAAGTTGTTGATGACGATGAAAATTAGTTTCATTCACGTTATTTTTTTGAAATTATGGTTTATTTTAAGAGTTACAAGCATAAAATGTGAAACAAGCATTAAAATTATTCTTATGATTCTTGCTAATGCCAAAGTGTTAATGAATGTAGTACATACCTAACCCTTTTGAGTATGACAACAGAAGTTAAACTGCGAGCATTTTGGTGGACAGAATATTGCCATATTTCCAGAATGAGTCCTCTGTCTTTATGGATCTAATGAAATGTAGGTGAATTTTGATAGCAGTCCTTTGATACAGGACAGTGATATGCGTTAGCAGAAATCACCTGCAGAGTCTGTCAGTTCCATATGCGCATAGACTGAGCATCCATTTTGTTGCATCAGCAATTGATCATGCTGTATTGAAAGATGCCATCATGCTGTGAGGACACTGGTAATGGACATCGGGAACATGAGGTCATTGTCTGAAGAGGGCAGTGCTTTTCGCTGCTGTTCTTTGTGTCGATTGGTAATTGCGAAGCCTGTAAAAAATTGTTGTTTGGAAATAATTTTTGTTCTTGGAGGGCGTTATCCTGGCATTTGAGGCTGGCTGTTCGCATTTCGAACGGGAGCACGGGGGTGTTTTAATGGCGGAGTTTTGATTCACTCGAGGCGCTTCGGCGAGGGCAGTGGATGGGGGCGAAGACAGGAAGTTGAGGGGAGCAGAGCGTGGGCTGTCTTTTGTGTGTGTGTGTGTGTGTGTGTGTGTGTGTGTGTCGGGGGGGCAGGCAGTGACTCACTCGATATTCAGCACTAAATCCCTCTCCCACCTCCACCTCCATTACCCATCAGCCTTTGCCTCTCCTCTCCTCAGGAAGAACAGAGGAGCGACTCTTTCATCCGTCTGTCTGTGGGGACAGGAGAGGCGCAGGTGGGGGGATGGAGCAGCTCTGGGCCTCTGCAGCGGGGTGGTGGGTGTGTGTGTGTGTGTGTGTGTGTGTGGGGGTGTATGTGGGGGGGTTACACAGGGATTGAGTAGGTTGGCGTGGCATCTCGACAAGAGGGCGTATAATTGCAGGCGCCCGGCTGGAGCTTTGAGCTCTGTTCTAGCTTCCTGTGGGGGGGCAGATGGGGTTCAATATTAGGGAGGGAGTTGTTAACACCCCCGGAAATGAGACAGAACAAACAGACAATCCGACAGATGAACAGCGCCACGTCCTCAGCCTGTCTGAGTGGAGGTTTTTGATGTGAATCTCTCCGCAGTGCAGCTGGCGGGGAGCGCAGCGCTAACGCTACAGGAGCGGAGATGAGCACAGTCCTCCTCTCTGGGAGATTTCACTGCGTTGCCTCATCCCCAGATGTGCGAGAGACGTGTCGGAGGAGCTGGAGTCTGACGCGTGCTGAGGAGCAGGGTGACGGGCTCGCTGGGCTGTGTGTTTTTAATCATGCTGCGGGAGAGACAAGCCTGACACTTCCTCTTCTCTACTGACACTGCCTTTCCGAGCCCCTCTCCCGCTCTGTGTGGCCTGAGCACAGTTTCTCTGCCGGTCACCTGGTCACATGTATGTTTCCTTACCCGCTGCGTGGAGTCATATAGATGGGTGGGGCTCCTGTGTGAGTCACACTGAGTCCTTTTTGGGGTGGAGATTAGGACCAAAAGGGTGGAGCCTTCTCTTCTGCTCCCTTGTGTACCAAATCAGATCGCTGTCTCAGGCCTGGCGCGTGGAAACTTTATAGTGCAGGGAGGGTTGAATCAGATGGAAGATGAGGTGTTTATACTCTCTGTGAGGACGGTGGGGTTCCCCAGCCCGGAGGCAGGCTGGCTTCTCATTGGCTCGCCTGGAGCCTTGTGTTCGGCGTTCATTGTGCCAGGGCCATTAGAGAAGTGATGTGAGGTTGTGGCCTGTGTACCGAGCGAGTAGGAAAACAGCCGCATGAGGCCTGCAGCTCAGGGTGCAGCAGAAACCTGCAGCCAATCATAGCCTAAACTGCACCCAACACATCCGGAGGCACCACGGTGCAGCTGAGATGCACTGAGACCAGCCACAGCACAGTCACCCACTGCACCCACTCAGTACCCACTCAGAGCTGTCAGGGGAGCAACAGCTGCAGCAGTGCATTCTGGGTGCAAGTTAAGTGAGCAGAATTTACTTGCAAATGAAGTGCGCATATCCATGAACAGTGTTCTTATTCTTGTGTTATTGCTGAGTATATATGTACAGAGTGTGTAATTTTCAAGAATTAAACTGTCATTTTCGTCCCAGAAATATTGTGCAGCTTTCTTTCAGGAACAAAGAATTGAGCGTGAAGGTGAGAATGCTGTCGGACTTATTCACTGCAGAAAATGGCTCTGCATATTTTTGAGATAACTTTCATCGTGCTCATCTTCGGGCAAATGGGACCAAAATGGGTAAATCGATTTAAAACTGTAGCAGCCCATTTGTCCAAAGCTGCCGATTAGTCCTAAAGGAGCAAATATTGTTTACTTCTCCAGAAGTTGTTAATGTAAAGTGGATCTGACCTGTGACTCTGAGTTTGCTTAATATCTTTTTGCTCAGGTCCATGGGTCTTGGAGTCAGAAAATTTGGCCCAGGCCATTTGATGGGACCCGTTTGGTTTGTTTTTGTGTGCTTGTGTTGGCTTTTTAGGTTATTTCTGAACCCGTTACATTAATTCAGTCACAGTGACTCTGCGATTAATCTCGATGGTAATATTTGGTGAGGCGTTTCTCTCACACAGCCTCTGTGGGTCTGGAACGTGATGGATCATGATGTTTTGAGTATCCATGTGGTGCCCATGAGCTGCTGACATGAGTAAAAGCGCAGCAATGACCATGAGCTCACTTTCATGCGTGATCCTTTCATGAAGAGCCATTCACCTGTCTGCGTCTCTTGGTCGGATTATTTGGTTTAACTTGCGAAGACTGATGACATCATCTTTTATCTCCGCCCACACGCTCACGGAGAAGTGGCCTTCAATCCCCACAAAGGTTCGCCGTGTTATTGCTATAGCAACCGGTCATTAAATTAAAGTCGTGAGTTTCAATGCCAGCACTCAGATCGGAGTGAAATGATGAAAGAAGCCTCGGGAGAATAAAGAGACAGACGTCGACTAACGGCCCAATGAGCTGCAATGTCTGTGGTATTTGCATCAAACACTATAACGCCTGATTTAACTGATTTCACCTCTGCGGTTTGACTGTTGAGCTGAAAACTGGTTGGGCAGAATGGTTTCCTCGGTAACAAAATCATCGTGATTGATTTTTAATCCCTTCTTTTGCTCACAGACTCAAAATATTTGAATGATGAAGATCCTTATTGAGCAGACTTTGTTACCCTTGCTGAACATTTTGCTGTGAGCAAAGCTGATAGGCGAGAGCACACATGCCAACACAGAGAAAGGAGAAAGTGGTAGATTATTGGACACAATTGGGCAGTATTCCCCCCTGGTGGTGGGGGGGGGGGCTACCAGGCCAGGAGCTTTTGAGATCAAAATGGCCTTTTTCAGACACATTCTGAGGTGAGATTTTAGGCAGAATTTATAACTGAATTTATGGAATAAAGCACTTTAAACACTGAACAGACAGACAGTACAGCTTTAAAGAAACCATATACTGTACCAGCAGTCACAAATGCTTTAATGGAAACCAAAAGTATAGAATCTCAATCATATTAAGTTATTGGGGACATCATTAGGTTTAATTTCACACCCAATTCATCACAATCAGCCAACTGATTTCCCTACAAAAGACTTTAAAAGAGTCTGTATGATGATCATCTGCTATCATAGGGACTGCCGTGTTTCAAGGAAGGAACCCCTGCATAGTGTGGCGTATCTGTGGACATAAACAATCTTTCCCTCTGATCAACCCATTGTGCTCAGAAAGGACTGGAAAAGGTCCAGGTAAGATTTTTCATCCTATTCTAGATCCAGAAAATGATTGGCTGCAATTATGGTGGAGAAGTTCAATCCTAATATTTTACAAAAATAATATCAATGTAGTGAGCACTTGTTGCCAAGCAACTTTGCATACTGTACCCAACTATGCAGCAATTTAGACTAAGCGTGGATGTAAAACACTTGAGATATTAGTGCCCAGTTATTTTCAAATTTGTGCGGCATTTTCGGAACTAATATTAAAAAAAAAATAAAAACAAAACATTTTGCGGCAACAGTTTCAACCTGGTTTAGACCAGCGCCGGATTCATAAAGACTCATCAAGTACCACCCGAGGCAAAGAGTTCAGCAGCATAATTCCCACCGCAAATAATGACAGCCCTGCATGAGCTCTTCTGCCATTGTGACGCTATCTTCATGAGATGTATATGGTCTGAACACTCCAAAAAACGGATCTGCTTCTCTCAGCTGACTTTGCTCGTTTTATGTGTTTATCGGTATATAATTGTTTTTAACGTCTGTACAACGGCCGTGATTTATCTTAAAAATCGCACGTACACACTTAACAAAATGCATGGGACTGACCAAGACTTGACGGGCCGATACACTCGTACTGTTCACTCCATGTAGAGCTGAAAACATCGTCATTTCTTGCCTTTTTCTTTCTAGTACATTTCTCCGACATTATGCAAAAAATTCTAGGAAGCTGGTTTAAAAAAATCCTAAAGAGCTGAACTTCCCACCTTCTCCCTCGTTCCAAAAACAAACTCCATAGAAAGTTCACGAACGTAGTATCACCGTCTTTTCCTGCTAGTGTTGTCACCTTATCACAATGCGGCCTGACACGGGGTCCTCGAAATGCGCGCACTGCCAGAGGTTCGCAGTTAACACAGCAAAGAGCGGAATGTACTTGACATACACGCGCGTCTTATGTATGTATACATCCTTCTGAACGTCCGGGTTGGCGATTTTAGTCATTATTTTTTGAAACAAATATTATTTCAAAAGTAAAAAATAAACTCTAGATTAAAAAATGTGAAAAATAAAGTGTGCACACGTACAAATTAATAATTCATTGAAGTTCATTAAAAGCGGTAGATTTCAATGGAGGGCGATTTCAAAAGCGGTAGGTGGATAAAATTCCCCAAAAGCGGTAGAGTTGGCATGTATGCGAGAGGTTGTTTTTGTTACTTGTGCTAGTGATTAAAACCTAAAATTACTTAAATTTTATCTCCCAGATTTGAAGAAGATTTTCCTGCCAATTGTTTATCACGAACCTTGACGCAGACATAAGTAATTTGAAATATTAAAACCGGTGGATGAAAATATGATCAGTTTACAGGGATGCTAAGCTGTGCCACACACACCGCCAGAACGTGGCGCTCAGTAGGTAGACCAACACTACAAATGCTACATGTCACTGTACCGCAGGACCTGGAGTTGAGAAGTTCTGCGTTAGAGTGAACAGAAGCCCTGAATAAGGTCTTTTGTTTTACCCGGATTGACGAGGTGCAGGTGTTCGCAGTTCAAATGCTGCAGCTTTACCGAAGCTGAAAAGACCGTTAAATTCACAGTGGCTGTTCCGCAGAAAATTGCGAGCCGTTCAAAGATTATCCGGCGAGATTCTATTGTTCACTGTGCGCTGCCAGGTCTTTATGAAGCGGGCGGAGTCTATTCCTCTCCGGTCAATACGACCCAATAGATTTGGGCTCCAAGCTCTGTTTAAGCGACTGAATGTGCTGTGAGGCTCTGACAGGGGGGAATCACTTGATTACCCTGCTGTGTGTGTGTGTGTGTGTGTGTGTGTGTGTGTGTGTGTGTGTGTGTGTATGTTAAAGCTGTGAGCTCAGCGAGATTTTGCCTTTTCGCTGTGAAGGGACTCCCCTGGCTGTTCATTTAGATGCTAATTTCAGGCCATCTGCTGCAAGTAGGCCCCAGGGGTTACAGGATCTGGGACTGTTCTTGAGAGCCTGGTCCCCCCAACACTACCCCCAGCCCTAAGGGGTCTTGATTGATGCGTCCTCTCAGGGTTAAGCCCTTGCTGCTCCGAACACCCAATCCCTCCTCACGCCTACTCCTGCAAGGCTGTGCATCAGGTCGATTGCTCTCACTTATTAATGTTTGTGGTGTGTGCTGTAACTGCTGACGTGTGGATGTGTCTCTGCCCCCCACCATATGTTGATCTAGGATGGCATGGTGCAGGGCGTGGTGAGAAGGGGTGACTGTGTGTGTTTAGGAGAGCAACAGACACAGCCCTGCTACACAGCTGTGCTGCAGAATAACAATGGATTTTGTGTGTGTGTGTGCGTGCATGTGCGCGTTCAATGATATACTGTACATCAGAGCGGGTGAGAGAGTGAGATACAGTCTCAAATCCCCCAGAGCTCAGGCAATGCTTGCTTTGATTGTATGGTATCTATGGCAACTTGTCATCCACCAATCACAGCAGAGCGGATAGGGCAGCCTCTTAGGACATGAACATTCATCCAGTACTGACAAAAGAGCAGGAGTGAAGAGAGAGGACTGAAGGCAGCCCTGAGCTCGATGTTTCTGACTGAAGTGAACAACTGAAATGGAAGCAATCCTGAGGGGAGGTAATTAAACGATAAAACACAAGTATTATGAAACATTCATCTGCATTCATATACAGGCCGTGGACTCGCTTTATATACTCTAGTTTAGAAACTAGTCCTACTGTGACTTTTGACATTTTCAGGTTTCAGCAAGAAGGGAATCTCAGAGTTAATATGCTCTCCATCCTGAAAAATATCCCAGTTTCAGCAGGAACGTTGTCCTCCTTGTTTGCCCAGTTACCGTTCTATCCGAACGCCGGCCTCGTCCGAGAAAATGACTCCACAGGTGTGGTGTTTAATGCCGTCTCTGTGTTGGCCAGTGTCCAGCTCCTTAACAGAAAACTGTCTGCTCTTCAACCACCAGGAATTAATTTGCTTAAACAGACCAGAGTTATGCTACACACCCTTCTACCTGATTTGCCCCCACCGTTCCCTCAGAGAGCTGGGCTGTTGGACTGTTGCACAGATGTGACATCACTGGTGCTGTCTGTATGTTGGACTGTGTCCAGCTCCTTAACAAAGAACTGTTTACACTTCAACGAACAGGAATTAATTTGCTTAAGCCGGTTATAGGTTTGCTGCATGGAGCAGAACTCTTGGCTTCCCTGAGGCCTGCGGTTCCTCTCTACAGTGAGGTGACTCTGTTCTGGAGCTGACTCTGAGGACATTACTGCTGAGCTTAAAACTGCTCTCCGCTCCTCTCACACTTCAGAAACTGAATCAGTGGGGTATCGCCTCCAACATTCAGATCCAGGAGAATTATCCTTAAGGGATGAGGTGTCTGTCAGATTGATCTGAGGACTGATTTTTGCACTGCAGCTGAGGGTTGTGCTGCTTGAGTGATGCTGCGTGGGCGTGCAGGTGGTCACAGAGGTGCAGGAACAGGTTGTTTTCAGCTTTGTATCTCCTGCCTCCAGCCTGCGAGGCTTTGGTTATGATGTTACACCAGTGTTGATTCTGGCAGCTCCTTGACTTTTGAGTACAGAAGATCAGGGACTCGGTCTGGGGGTGGTGGTGGTGTGTGTACTTGGGGTTCCTATTGGCTGAGGTCTATCGCTGGGAAGTTGAGTGAACGTTGCTGGTAGCCATGGAGACTGACTCCTATTTCCTGTGACCATGGAAACAGTGATTTTGCCGCTTCTCTGTCCGCCCACATCTACAGTGCTGTGATTTGCACAAACGAACGGTATATTCATCAGTATGAAGGAGCCCTCTCTGCATTAACCTCAGCCTCTCTGGCTTTTGAGCACATTTGCAGCTAATGGTACGTCGACAACAGCAGCTGTTATAGTCGGTCACGTTCTGAACCGTTCCATGACAACCCATGCGTTACACGCCTGGGTGGAAGCCAGTTCCTTAAACAATTCCATCTGTTCTGTTCAGCTATTTTCCCTGTATCTTGGCGTATAAACTCAGCTCTATTTTAAGCTCTCTCCCCCATCCCCTGAATTCATGTTTTATTTGGGTCTGCGGCACTCAATCCTTTTTCCTTTGACGTTTTCTCCAAACGCTCCCCCCATCTTTGAGAAGGAAGTCATTTGTAACGCACCTTGTTAAGCGCTCACATCCTGAGCTGCGTCCGAGCGGCGGGGAGTCTGCTGTCGAAGGGGCCTCTCAGATGTATCACTGCCATTTCCTGTGAGATGGAGGGAGCCAGCGGCCACCTGCTGGGTTACAGGTTACCCAGCCAGATTCACGAGAGACAAACCAGCTTAAACACAACAAAAGAGCAACTTCAGCCCTGTTTGCTGGAGATGTGATGCTCTTAGGTTTTAAAATGGATTCGTCCAAACATATGTTGTGTGTCGCGGAACAGGAGCACGATTATTATCTCGGCTGAGGCTAATTGCGCTGTGCCCTTTGTTTGCTGCCCACACATGAACATTAATGATACGCTACGACTCTCCTCTGTAATAAAGCTGTGCGAAAGAGCCGTTTGTGTGCGCACATAATTTCTAAAATGCTTTTTGGTAGTTTGTACATTGGGTCATTTTCAAGCTTAATGTGGATTGTGAGGTTTTTTAAACATTCCTCAGATGATGTGAGATGGAGGGTAACTGTAATGGGGAGTCGCATAATTTGCACCATTGTGGCTGCGGGGGGGCAGAATTTGACATTCTGCTTGCAAACAGCATGGTCTGCTAACGTTTTCTGAGGGAAATTGACATCAGAGCTGGAATCTTCATGGAGAGTCAAAACAAAAAGAAAAAAATGACTTTTCAACTCTTGTTAATTCAGAATTTAAGTCCACTGATGGGTAAAATAGTGTCAAAAGCTATCCTACGCAGCAGCAAAATATCTAGTGTTGGGACTTTGAGATTCGCATTCCTCTATGAACTTTGTAGCAGAGGTTTTAGGTCAGCTTTTCTCCAGGGGCTGTATTTAGCAAGTGCTGGAGAAACCAATGACTCAGCCTCCTTGATATAGCTTGCCAAATAGAGGACCCACTCCCTGCATCGTGGGTGCCTAATCCTGACTCACTTTAGCTTTCTTAATTGATCTAATTTCCTTTCTCCATTTGTCATTGTAAGTGTTTATTTATCTATTCCACTGTTTATTTTAGTATTGCTAGGCACCAATACATATAGTTCCTTTTGAATCTTTCCTCAATTTTTCTAGGCAAAAAGAGTATAAAAACAGAGTAAAAACATCTCGATAATCAATCCCTGTTATACTAGAAGCACTGACGATCGCTGAGGTTGTGCGCCGTAGCCTCAGCGGTGTTTAATTGATGTGGGAAAACTTGTATGTTTTAGTGGCTTTGTTTAAATACTTGGAGTAATGACTTCCAGATTTTTCCTCTGTAATTCCCCCCACTGACCGTACTGGCTGCTGCCCTGTCATCTACTGCTTCCTGACCAGAGGCAGATTTTCCAAAAGGACAGAACATTGCTTCTATTCTGTTTCATTTTCATATCAGTTTGAAGTTTAATTTTGCTGTGACAGCCGTGCAGGTTACAGAAAAGGCTGTGAGAGCTTTGGTTCAATTCATGCCAAGAAACCGTGAGCAGCTCCTCCGGTGAATATTTTCGTGTCTCCCCTGCTTCAGGATCCTGTTTGAATGATGTCAGATGAAGGGCGAGAGTCTCGACTCCCCGGCCCCGTGTGTGGTGCGATAAACACGCCGAGAGAAGCCTAGTAAATTGTGTCACATTATGCGCTGGTGTGAAAAGCCGCGCGGTTACGCTGCGGTACAGCCGCGAAAGCTCTGCTAAGCATTTTCCGGCTCCAAAATCACTCTTCTCCTCTATCTGCCTTATCCACCAAGAGCAGAATAGCGGGATGTTGGGATATTGCTGGATTATGGATTGCAGTGTGTGGATTACCGCTGTATGGCAGAGCACTGTGACAGGAATCAGCACAGATGGGATTAACTGAATGGGGCAGCCATACAGTTACCACGGTACCCCGCTGTCAAGCTTTCCCACCACTCAGAACTCTGGGGTCACCCTTAAATCCTGACCTTTGACCTTTTTTGTGTTTCGTTCCAGCTCACTCTCTTCCCTGATCTTGCATTCTCTGGCTCTGCGTCTCACCCTGATGCTTGGGTTTGTGGTGTCAGCGATTCTTCCTCCCTCTCTCTGTCTCTCTCTCTCTCTCTTTCTCTCTCTCTCTGTCCATCCAGCTTTCTCTCTCTCCATAAGATATCTGTCACTCTGGCTTTGTTTACTGGCATCTGTTTTCTTTTCTCACCAGCAGCAGTAACAGATGGTGTTTTGGACCCGCAGGCTCCCACACATCTACCTTGTTTATCTCAGTTCATGTGGATTGTGTGTTTATGAGCGATATTGCACTATATCAGTGCAGTTGTCTTTCTGCTTAGCTGTGTGTCCACTGACACTGGCTCTTTCATCAAGCACAAGACATGCTAGTCTTCATGAAATTTCCTTGTTAAAAGGTAATTTATTCCTCATGAACAGTTCCTTCTGTTATTTAGGGCAAAGTTCTCTTTCTAATGTACTGTGACTGACACAGGGCGGCACGTTGGTGCAGTAGGTAACACTACCGCCTCACAGTGAGAAGGTCATGGGTTTGAATCCGGCCTGGGGCCTTTCTTTGGCTGTGTTCTTGTGGGTTTCCTCCGGGCACTCTGGTTTCCTCCCACAGCCCAAAAACATGCGCGGTAGGCAGATTGGAGACAGTAAATTGCCCAAAGGTGTGTGAGTGTGTGAGTGAGTGATTGGTCGTTGCACCCTGCGATGGATCGGCGAGCTGCCCAGGGTGTGTCCCTGCCTTTCTCCTAAAGTCGGCTTGGATAGGCTCCAGCTCTTCTGCGACCCTGATGAGGAAGAGGCAGTATAGATGATGGGTGGATGTGACTGAAACATTTTCTTGGGTGAAGTATTTAATAATAACATAGGTGAATGAAATGGAACTCGTGAAAATGCTATTACATCAAGCCAACAGCGCTCTATGGTCACACATTTCAGTTACGTTAGCATTTGTCCTGAGGAGAGCATTTAACCCGATAATCGCCCTTCAGTGCTACATGTCTCTGTCAGGGCTCATGGCTGTACCTGTCACCCCTGCGTCTGAAATGCGGGCTGTGCGAAGGCGGCCATGTTTAGGCTGCACTCTGACGAGACCCTCTGCTGTCCGAACTGATGTGTGATGCTGCCCGTCTCGCCTCTGGGGTGAAAGTTGGCGGATGTTCTGCTCTCTCCAGTGAACAGAAGGTTTGTTTGAGCTCTGAGTGCGCCAGGCTTGTTGAAGGGGGTCCTTGTTCCTCTCTTCCTGTTCCAAACGGCCTGCACTAAAACCAGCTTCTCTCCAGAGAGGGGCCCTGACCTCCTGAATACTGCTCTGCATCTATGGCTGCAGGGGGAGGGGCCATGGGGGGGAAGTGCTCCTGACCCCTGTGATGTCATAGAGACCCAGCCTCCACCCCTCCCTCACTGCTGTGCTGACAGAGGTCAGGGTCACACTTCCTGTCTGCCAAGCTGACAGCTGATTGGTCATGAGAGAGTTGTGTCGTAGGGCCGGGCTGGACCGAATCCAGCCCCCTTTTGTAGGTTCCCAGGTTCTGGGCTAGAAGACAGAGCAGAGCGTTTAGCTAATCCTGTGGCCCAGTGCGCTGAAAAGGGGGCCATTTTTCAATGGCATGTGGCCGTCATCCAAGCCAAATAAGAAAGGAGGAAAAAATCAAATAAAACTTTGAATAATAGTTTATTCTGGGTCTTGTGGTTCTGCTTTGCTGAGTGTTGTCACCATTGAGACGCTCCAGATGTTATTATAGTTCTGGTGGAAATCTAAATATAGAAATATGGTATAGAAAACTACGTCAGTGTGGCAGAACGGCGCATTTTATACGTGTTATATTGCTAACATAAATCTCTTCATCGCCACGTTTTCATTTGCTGTTGATACTGCACTGTTTGAAATCCAGTGGCTGTTATAGAATTTGCAGCGAGTGTGTGCTTTTGCCCAAAATTCCAATAACAGCCGACTGTCGTGAGGTTGAGAGGGCTGGGAGTAATTCAGTTGAAATTTTTATTGTTTAATTTGTTCGCCTTTCTCTGGAAAAATGTTGTCTGGGAAAGAGCAGGACGCTGGACGATTGGAATGAGTGAGGGTCTTACATTTTTCTCCGTAAATCTCTCGGTGCCCACGATTATCGCGGTTGATTGGTTTATTTATTCAGTCAGAGCTTAGGCAATGCACCCTCCTGACCTCTGACTTGTTTTGATGTGATTACGGCTGACCTGTTTTCCAGAGGTCATCAAAAACTGCCGTTTCAGTGACGTGACTTCACGCGGACATGCTTTGAGTAGCTTATAGATCCGTTGTCCAGTGCAAATAAATAACACTGCCTCGTTTGATATCTCATCAGATTGAGGCTTAAGGACTTAACTATTGGTTAATGACATTGGGGCAGTGGTTTGTATAGATGGTATATTTGCTGGTATCGAGCGTTCCCTGTAGAGTTCAGAGGTCACGGTTTGTTCAGTCATATTGTATTTCAGATTTCAGCAGTAAGTACATGTAGGGTGGTGCCACGTTCAGATGAACTGGTGTTCTTCAAATTTTGTTTCATACACTCACACTCACACACTTGCTGGTGGCTTGTTCCTGACTGGCCCTGTGTTCTGCAAGGCCTGTACCTGGAGGCTTAGAAGCTGTGGTTTAAGCGGATTGTGGTGAGATCTGGGTCAGACGGCGATCTGTGCGCTCGCCTGTTTAGAGCTGAGCATCACTGTCAGCGGTTTGGCTGCCTCCTCTGGTCTGAACATGGAGTTTGGGTCTCTGTTGGGCTACGGGTCGGTGGTTTGTTGTGCTGTTCGTATCGTACAGCCTCACTGGAGAAAGCGGAGCACAGCGATATTGCCAGCGCATCGTGTGCTGCGATTGAGCAAACCGCAGCTCTGAGGGAAAGAGGATTGCGCGGTTTTTCCACAGGCCTGAGTCATAGCGCACAGGAGGCTGTTCGCGAGCGTGTGCTGTTTGAGTTCGCCGCGGGGTGTGGGGATGGCAGCGCTCCCTGACACACCCTGGCACTGCCACATCACAGAGAGACACACATTCACTTGCGCAGACGAACTTATCTGCACACAAACATACACTCGCATACGCACATGCACACGGATATGCACACACACACACACACACACACAAACACGTGCCCAATGTAACCTCAAACTCTCATTGAGTACATTGACTCATGAACACACTAACAGGCTCAAGCACTGCCAAACAAACACACACTCGCGCAGGCCAACTCATAAACACAACCTCAAGCAGTTTATGCTGCGTACACACATCCCTGCATGTGTGTCTGTACACACACACACACACACACACACACATCCCTGTACGTGTACATCAAAATAAATGGGTGCAGGCACACATGGACACACACACACACACACACCCCACTCACACAGACCACACATGAGCGCGCGCGCTCACACACACACACACACACACACACACTCTGCCATTCTTTACATCCCCCTTTTCTTCTCTCTATCCCCCTCTTATGATCCTCCCTTGTCTTCCTTCCCTCTCTCCTGTAATCCCTCTATCCCTCCCTCTCTCCTGTAATCCCTCTCTCTCTCGCTCACTCGTTCTCCGGCTCTTTTTTTCACTCCTGAATTTTTTTAGCTTCTGTAGAAAATTGGCCCCTGGGAGAAATATTTTAGACGCAAGGAATTTCCTGTGCTGTTAATACCGTGGGGAAACGGGGCGGAGGAGAGAGAAAATAAGAATAGGAGAGAGTAGAAGGTGAGGAAATCGGAAGACAGATGGTAGGGAGATGCAAGGAAGCGCAAGTGTGATTGTTACTCACTTTAGTGTTTCATATTTTCTACCCATTTATCTGGACAGAAATATGGTTACCATTGAAATCATAATCTCTGTGCTGTGAGTAATTTTGATGTGATAAAATGTACAGTGTGCTTTTTACTATAAAATTCACCTGATATTTTGGCCGCATATGCCAGGTGTATTTCATGTCAGCGGAGCGTATTGAAGTTAAATGAAGTGTAGAGTGTGGAGGGAGAGACGGGCTGAGAGATGGGATCTGCTGTGTCAGCGTGAATCTGCAGCCTTCAGCTCTATCAGACCCCAGAGTTACTGCCACAGCGCCGAGACACTGTGCACTGAGTGTGCTACTGCCTCCCTCGGCAATGGTCAGTGTATATCTGTGTGTGTGTCTGTGTGTGTGTGTGTGTGTTTGGAGGAGTGGGGGGTGAGGGTGGAGCGAATGTTTGGGATCCTAAATTAGAAGCGGGAGTTTCTGGGAAAGAGATTTGGTGGGGAGGGAGCCCCTTTGCCCAGGGGCCTTAACAATAGCAATAGTGTTATTACTGCTGTGCACAGTGACTGCTGCGGAGTGGGGATTAGGGAGAGAGAGACTGGGGGAGAGACAGTGGGGATTAGGGAGAGAGAGACTGGGGGAGAGACAGTGGGGATTAGGGAGAGAGAGACTGGGGGAGAGACAGTGGGGATTAGGGAGAGAGGGACTGGGGGAGAGACAGTGGGGATTAGGGAGAGAGAGGCTGGAGGAGAGACAGTGGGGATTAGGGAGAGAGGGACTGGGGGAGAGACAGTGGGGATTAGGGAGAGAGGGACTGGGGAGAGACAGTGGGGATTAGGGAGAGAGGGACTGGGGGAGAGACAGTGGGGATTAGGGAGAGAGGGACTGGGGAGAGACAGTGGGGATTAGGGGAGAGAGACTGGGGGAGAGACAATGGGGATTAGGGAGAGGGACTGGGGAGAAACAGTGGGGATTAGGGAGGGAGGGACTGGGGGAGAGACAGTGGGGATTAGGGGAGAGAGGGACTGGGGGAGAGACAGTGGGGATTAGGGAGAGAGGGACTGGGGGAGAGACAGTGGGGATTAGGGAGAGAGGGACTGGGGGAGAGACAGTGGGGATTAGGGAGAGAGGGACTGGGGGAGAGACAGTGGGGATTAGGGAGAGAGAGACTGGGGGAGAGACAATGGGGATTAGGGAGAGGGACTGGGGAGAGACAGTGGGGATTAGGGAGAGAGGGACTGGGGATTAGGGAGAGGGGGACTGGGGGAGAGACAGTGGGGATTAGGGAGAGAGAGGCTGGAGGAGAGACAGTGGGGATTAGGGAGAGAGAGGACTGGGGGAGACAGTGGGGATTAGGGGAGAGAGACTGGGGGGAGACAGTGGGGATTGGGGGGACTGGGGGAGACAGGGGATTAGGGGGAGAGAGACTGGGGGAGACAGTGGGGATTAGGGGAGAGAGGGACTGGGGGAGAGACAGTGGGGATTAGGGGAGAGAGAGACTGGGGGAGAGACAGTGGGGATTAGGGGGAGAGAGAGACTGGGGGAGAGACAGTGGGGGATTAGGGAGAGAGAGACTGGGGGAGAGACAGTGGGGATTAGGGGAGAGAGACTGGGGGAGAGACAGTGGGGATTAGGGGGAGAGAGGGACTGGGGGAGAGACAGTGGGGATTAGGGAGAGAGGGACTGGGGAGAGACAGTGGGGATTAGGGAGAGAGGGACTGGGGAGAGACAGTGGGGATTAGGGAGAGAGGGACTGGGGAGAGACAGTGGGGATTAGGGAGAGAGGGACTGGGGGGAGAGACAGTGGGGATTAGGGAGAGAGGGACTGGGGGGAGAGACAGTGGGGATTAGGGAGAGAGGGACTGGGGAGAGACAGTGGGGATTAGGGAGAGAGAGACTGGGGAGAGACAGTGGGGATTAGGGAGAGAGGGACTGGGGAGAGACAGTGGGGATTAGGGAGAGAGGACTGGGGAGAGACAGTGGGGATTAGGGGAGAGAGGACTGGGGGAGAGACAGTGGGGATTAGGGAGAGAGGCTGGGGGAGAGACAGTGGGGATTAGGGAGAGAGAGACTGGAGGAGAGACAGTGGGGATTAGGGAGAGAGAGGACTGGGGGAGAGACAGTGGGGATTAGGGAGAGAGAGACTGGGGAGAGACAGTGGGGATTAGGGAGAGAGAGACTGGGGGAGAGACAGTGGGGATTAGGGAGAGAGGGACTGGGGGGAGACAGTGGGATTAGGGAGAGAGGGACTGGGGGGAGAGACAGTGGGGATTAGGGAGAGAGAGACTGGGGAGAGACAGTGGGGATTAGGGGAGAGAGACTGGGGGAGACTGGGGGGGAGACAGGGTGGGGGGAGAGACAGGGGAGAGAGACTGGGGGAGAGACAGTGGGGATTAGGGAGAGAGGGACTGGGGGAGAGACAGTGGGGATTAGGGAGAAAGAGACTGGGGAGAGACAGTGGGGATTAGGGAGAGAGGGACTGGGGAGACAGTGGGGATTAGGGAGAGGGAGGGACTGGGGGACAGTGGGGAGGGAGGGACTGGGGAGAGACAGTGGGGATTAGGGAGAGAGGGACTGGGGAGAGACAGTGGGGATTAGGGAGAGAGGGACTGGGGGAGAGACAGTGGGATTAGGGAGAGAGGGACTGGGGGGGAGAGACAGTGGGGATTAGGGAGAGAGACTGGGGGAGAGACAGTGGGGATTAGGGAGAGAGGGACTGGGGAGAGACAGTGGGGATTAGGGAGAGAGGGACTGGGGGAGAGACAGTGGGGATTAGGGAGAGAGGGACTGGGGGGAGGGACTGGGGGAGAGACAGTGGGGATAGGGGGAGAGAGGGACTGGGGGAGAGACAGTGGGGATTAGGGAGAGAGGGACTGGGGGAGAGACAGTGGGGATTAGGGAGAGAGGGACTGGGGGAGAGACAGTGGGGATTAGGGAGAGGGACTGGGGGAGAGACAGTGGGGATTAGGGAGAGAGGGACAGGGGGGAGAGACAGTGGGGATTAGGGGGAGAGGGACTGAGGAGAGGCAGTGGGGATTAGGGAGAGAGGGACTGGGGGAGACAGTGGGGATTAGGGAGAGAGAGACTGGGGGAGAGACAGTGGGGATTAGGGAGGGAGGGACTGGGGGAGAGACAGTGGGGATTAGGGAGAGAGGGATTGGGGGAGAGACAGTGGGATTAGGGAGAGAGGGACTGGGGGAGAGACAGTGGGGATTAGGGAGGAAGCACAGTCACTCTGACAGGAAAGTCTCGGCACATCCCTCTCCATCCTCATCATCTCTGGAAGATGCACTTAGCAGAACTGTCCAGGCCCCATCGCTGCATCCTTTAGAGATTATTCTAGCTGTGACTGAGATTTACCTGCTCAGAGACCTCAGCAGTTACTCCCCCTTAAGATAACAGTCCCCCTCACCCTTGTGAACACTTAACTATGAACATTTAGAGGCCATAATTCATTGGAAGTTGGACATGAAAGCTAGTTTTTGGAAAATTAATCTCAGGGGCTGCAGTATAGCTTGGATGCCAGGTTCCTGTTTTTATTAGCTATTTGTGAGCTAAATCTATTCCAGGGATGAAATGTACACACCCTCGCCTGGTTTTGAGGTTTTGACAGGGTGACCGAGGTTCTGGATTTTCACTGTTTGGGCTTTAATTCATTTCATTTCTGCTGATGTGGTCTATTTGGTCTCATATGATACCAGGACAAAACTCACATTGACAGGCAGTCCCATCCTCTGTTTCTCTTTATAGTCTTCTATTATTGGTCAGTGTCTGAGTCGCCCTTTAATGCCTCCAGTTGGAGCCCTACTGAGTGAAGGTTTTGATTGGTTAAAAATGACTAATGGCTTGTTTTTTAGGAAATGGGTGGGTTCTGTACCCACCTGGTCAGGCTCATGGCACTGTTATGAGGCAGAAAACCATCTCGCAAGCTTCTCCCCAGCTGGCCGAGAAGTTTACACCAGCTGTGTGTCTGAGGGCGATATGGTCTCAGGGTTTGGTGTCTGGCAGACATTTATACATGCCGATCAGCCTCATTAACAGTGCAGGCGTGTGAGATTAATGCGGGTTAGTGTTTAGGGCGATGCTTATTGTCAGACAGGAAGTGACCCGGGGGGGCACTGGTCTGCCCTAGCTATTAACTCCTCTCTTCTTCTCTCCTTTTCTCACTCCCGTTTTCCATCTTTTCCCCTGTAGCTGTTGGGCCATTCCAGCCAAAGTGGTCCTGGGTCAGAAAAATAAAATTTTGAATTCTGTCAATGGGTTACATTTTTTTTGGAAACTTAGACATCTAAACCAGTAGGAAATTAAAACTTTAGTTTGATTCATCACGTGTGCCATCCGTGCCACATCATCAAATATAAGCCACTTTCAAGATTAGAAAAAAAAAACAATGATAGATTTTTTTCTCACTTTTTTATCATTTCCAACACAAAAAATACAGTCACACAGTCTTTTACTGAATAGAGGCATACTTTAATCAATGACAATTGCTCAATGTCCGACTTACTGACGATTTTTGAAAAATTTCTGATGAAGATATAGGGAGTTCTCTGTGTAACGCACGTAACAAAAATTACCCTTTTATCTATGTAGAACAAACAATTGACCATATTTGGCCTGCATTTCTCATATGCAAAGGTAGAATGGGTGAACAAAAAAAATAAACCAAAGAAATCACTGAGATTTTCATATTTTCCTAATGGAAATTTGCCTGAAAGATGTGTAATGCACGTAACGTTACGTGCGTTACAAAAATTTAAAGGTCATTTTTCACAGAAAAGAGTGACAATCTTTGTGATTTCTTTCCTGCTTTCAGCTTGTGTGCATGTTGACATTTGATTTATACAACAGTATTGAATTCATAGAAAATGTCTTCCTTGCCACCTGCTCCAACCATACCTACTGGAACTGGTGTTTCCAGCTTTCTCAAAACATCTAGACAAGATTACAATTTGGGTTAAAGGGGACCTATTATGCTGATCCTTCTTTTAATACATATAGGTAATGTTATAATGGTGGATGTCCATACTCAACCTCTGAAAAGTTTCTAAACATAAGATACAGGGGTTTTGCCGTAATCCAAGAACATGATTTCGTGAACGCGATTTCCTCTCTGAACAGCTCCTCCCAAAATCCTCACGAGCTCTGGGCAAAACCTGACGTCAGGTTGTGCCGTCCAATTAATACAGACTTAGCCAGAGCCAATCACGGCGCTGGACCTGCCCACACCAGAAACTATTCTAGCAGGCACTAACAACCGCAGATCATACTATGCCTGAGTAGCGTCTACACTTTTGGAAATACAATGGAAGAACCGCAGATCATTTGAGGTGCAATTTTGTCAGTATCTCTCCCAATGCTACTTGTCCGTTTACATTTGGACGCGAAGAAAAGAACCTATTTCTCTTCCAAAAGACGATGCCACCAGTAATCAGTGGGTAGCTTTTTTTTTTTTTTTGCAAACAGCAACCCAAAGGGAACGTTAGCTGTTTGTGCTCAGCATTTCACCAAAGACAGCTTTGTCAATAAAGGATAATTCAACACAGAATAAGTGTTTCAGCTGCTTCTCAAACCTGAAGCAGTTGCATCGATCAAGCGCTCGGAGCCACAAGCTGTAAGTAACAATATAACAGCAAATAATGTAAGTGAAGCTAACGTGTTATGGGTGGCTAGCAGGACCGCTAACAATAGTTAGCAATAACAACTGGCCTCAAACGCAGGCTTTGAAAAATATCTGAAGATGAAGCCTGGATCGGTAGCGACTGTCCGTGACTCACATACGCTGAAGCTGTAAGTTGCTTTTACTGCATAAGCCGACCTGACGTGATAGCCAGTTGACTGTGGCTGTAGCACTGCGGCTAACGTAGCCAAGTTACTGTTGCTAATGTTCGTGTCCTAAATATGCAAGAGTAATATCAGGAGACATTCAACATAAACCTCATTTGAAGCCAACTTTTTATTCTTGATTGTTATTTGGATGCTTGGTACAACTGTCCACGGTAATGGAACTTGCTGTCTGTAAAACCTGTAGTGCAAGGGTTTGTCTCTGTGGTTGTTATGATCGCTCGGTTACCAGTTACTGCATGTTAGTTTGCGTGCCGCCGTGCTAATTAAAAATGCTCCTGGTTAACTTATATGCAGTAATTTTGATCGGTATGCTTGTGTTACTTCGGTAAGCATCAATGTGGCAGTTTCATCATAACGTTGCCCGATTGTAGCCGCTACAGTTGAAGCTAACCGGAGAGGTGCCGTATGTGTTCACAAAGTTGGGCTGAAAAGGCTGCAGTTAGAACAGACATAGGTTTTGCAGAGCTTGGGATACGTGTTTGGGTTTGTTTACGGCTGCTTGTGATCGCTTCACTTATCCATGACCGGGATCAGCCGGATACTTCAAAAATATCTGGGCTAGCTCTCTGATGCTACCGTGAAAGCAATCGCCAAACGCAGAAGCTCTAGCATGTCTGGTATAACAAACAATTTCTCTGCACTACCGTGACATAATTTCATCCCCCTTTAGAAATTGTTGTGGGTAATAAAATGCCGAAAAAGGCAGAGATTGAAGAGGAAATTCTTTCCTGTAGAAGATCGATTCACTAGCTCCACATAAGCAACTTATCCACGCTAACAGAACTTACTGCCTGCAAAACCTGTATTGTGTTCATAACATAACCGGAGGTCTCTCTAGCTGTCGCATACCATCCATAAAGCTGCTTTCACATCGCACGCGAAACGAATTTTTCGCGCGACAGACTACATTCAAAGTCAATGCAAAGACGTGAATACACACGTTATGGGCGCATTAAGCAGCTTTCACACCGGACGCGAAACTAATTTTTTGCGCGACAGATTAAATTCAAAGTCAATGCAAAGACGCGAATACACATGTAATGGGTGCGTCAAGCCGCTTTCACGCCCGGACGCGAAACGAATTTTTCGTGCGACGGATTACATTCAAAGTCAAAAGTGACTTTGAATGTAATCTGTCGCACGAAAATTTCGTTTCGCGTCCGGTGTGAAAGCGGCTTATCGCGCCTATTTTCCATGAACAAACGCTGGTCATTCCGACGCAATAAGTAAACCATTACCACCCTCTCCTCTCCCTCTTTGATCTTCTCCATCCCTCCTTCATTCTCTCTCTCTCTCCATCTCCTTCCTGTGCATAAGCTTGGTATTATGATTACAGGGCTCAGCCTGATTCAGAGCGGCTGGGTGTCTGTGACTTGGATCACTGCCTCGTCTGACCGGCGCATTGCAATCCGGCCTGACCGCTAATGCTAACCCTGCGGCCACCGATGCGTCATCCCCGCTGCTGCAGCCTGCGGTCGGCGAGTGGCGGGGGGGAGCTCTACAGTTCCGTCTTGCCGTTAACGAAGCGGGTCCAATAACAAATGCTGTCACGACACGACCGCATCGAGAGACCCGCGATTCGTCAGTGCCGTAAAAGCGTTTAGCATCGGGAGTCCAGCGAAACATCACTGCATCCTGTCAGCGGTTTCTGTTTAATGGAAAACTGGGGGGCCTGGGGTGGTCTGTGGTCCTTGTATGTCAGGATTGGGGGCTACGCTGAGTTGTGCGGTTTCACTTTTCAATGTTGAGACACTTGTAAGAAAGAGCATATTACAAATTCTAAAGCTGCTCTTTACAATTAATTTGGGCACAACCTCGAAGCAGCAGTGCTGGGGATTAAGTCACTGTAAATTCTGACCAGTCCTCATCAGTGTTGATCAGAGCGGTTCATATCCTTTTTGATGTCACCAGATGATTTTGAACAGGAAGCTATTTTTTCACCAAGAATTACTTTTTCTACCCGAAGAATAGCAAATGTGTTTATGCATGCTGTAGAGGAGACTTACATTATGGTACAAAAGCCTGTCAAACGCTGTATTGCGGTTTCCCAAACTCAAATAAAAACAAGTACAGCCTGTCCCCTTATAATTCTGGTGTGCATCGCTAACTTAGCCACTCTGCTAGTGTGGTATTGGTCGGATGTGTGCGGTTGAGTTTATTTCCAGAATACAGGCCTGGACGTCGTGTCATGGTGATTGAGGACCAGATTTGTGTGGCCTTGTAGACATAATTTCCCCGTATATGACCAGGGCTGTCAGCCTTTGCAGAGGCTTGAATTCACTTTTATACCCGAGAGTAACCAAATGGCCTCGAATGAGAGGGAGTGTGATGCTCTGCGTTGTTTAGAGAAAAGAAGCAGGAAAGCTTGCCCGGTCTAATTTTGGGGTGTGTCTTAACCCTTAGAGCGCTACCTGCAGCTAATGTTGCTCAATAATGTAAGATATCAAAATCAAAGCCGTTGAAAACCTATCATGTGGCGACTTGTTTAAAAGAGCTCCCGAAGGGGAGGGTTAGGGGAGCTGCTCCTGCAGGGGAGCTCTTTTAAACAAGTCACCGCATGATAGGTTTTCCACAGCACAAGATAATTGCATTTATATATTTTTTTAATTTTATTTTAGCACTCTAAGGGTTAGTATTTTACAATTCAGGTCATTATCATGAGATAACAAATCTGATGACTTCTCAGTATTCAAATGTTTAGGATTTATTTATGAAGCGGAGTTTTCCCTTTATTTCTTCTTGTTATTTGTGAAGCGCGGACAGGAGCCCTGCACAGGATTTCACTTTATGCTTTATATTAATTTCTCCTGCATGTGAACCTGAGTCAGCATGTATTGCCTCGCTGTGAGTCATAATTTACACATTTCCCTGCTTTGTTTCTTTGGGGGGGGATTGGGTTCAGAATTTAAAACATCCAATCCTGGCTGCATGGTGATACTTTATTCATCTTAATTCTGATGTCAAATATCAACTGGGCTTCTCCGTAGGTCAGTCAACACAGATCTTGCATAGAGTAAATCAGTGGATCGTGATGTTAATGACACTGCTGCTTATAATGGTCATCACAGGAGGATGATGGTCGATGGCTGGAAACTTTTTCTTGTCTTGGTAAAGCTTAAATTCTGATTACAGATGCTTTATTTTCAGTGACTGGCAAAAAATGCATACTGTCATGCGCTTGTAACAAATTGTCAGGGTGTGTGCTGGCCAAAAATTTCACTTAGCCACAGTGGCTAATCACCCCAAAGTTCAGTTAGCCATAGAGAAAACAATTTAGCCACACATTTTGCCTTAAATTTTAGTTAGAAACCTTAGAGAACTTGGATTCAGTCATACAGTGTGCGTACACAGTCACAGAATAAGAGCACAGACATCCAGAGACTAGTAGGTATGCATCATCTTGTCAGCGACACCTGTACTATAGTGTTCTGGCCAGGCTCTCTTCCCATCAGGGTGGTTACTGGCAGTTACAAGAAATTTTCAAATAGAGTGGCAATGAAATTTGTACAGGCTGCAAAATGCATTAAAAATCACATTTTTAAACTGTGATTAAAATTCAAACATGGACGGAAATCCATTACACATTTTTGAACAGGTAGGGACGACCCTGTTCAAATTGCGTGGTGAGAGAACACTGCACTAGTATCCTGATTACTGTCGGTGTTGGCTTTCCTGCAGCCGTAATGTGGTATGCATGCTACTAGAGATGAAAATAATAAAACAGAAAGTTGTTCAGAAAATGAGATTGCTGCGTATTTTTCACAGAAAAATAGTTACGGAACTTGTATAACTAATACCCACCAAAACTTTACGACAAACTGCACAAAGTCACATGGTAGCAATATTGTGGTGACGCAGAGCTGGTTCAAGTGCCAGCTTTGCAAGAGCGCCGGGTGAGTATTAAGGACTATTAAGGCCATCCTCCAGTCTAATTATCTGGCTGCTATACTTTAGACAAATGGGAACTTGATCGATAGACGTCCAATATCACTTTGATGACAAAAAGTCGAATTACTAACTTGTTGAGAACCACTGTCGATTGAAGACGTTATCCAGGCCATTAGTGTGCCACACACACCTACATCAACCGTCTCATTGCTTCTTCGAACAATGACTTTATGCTACGATAATTTCTTAGCCGATTTCTTCCACTAACAAATTTAAAAATGGTGGAGGTAATGCGCTCTCCGAGTGCCTTTGAGTCTGTACTGGTTGCCTTGTCCCAAGTATTCCCTGTGAGAGGCCTTGGTTTGATTACTTCCAGGAAAGTGGTTTTGTTGTATAGCTCTCTTATCCTCATGCATTCTGAGATTTAATTCTCTGCAGGGTTTGTGTTAACGCTCTGAAGGGGGGGATTTGGATAATTAGATCCCCCCAGTCTTTTAAAAGCCTTTAATGTGACTAGAATTTTTTTTTTTTTTATTCATGCAATATCTAAGTGGATAAAATTTTCACGGATTTTGACTTCAGTAATCACCGTGGTACAAAGCCATCTGAATTAGGATTATCTGTGCTTTATCTGTGCATGAAGTCAGCATCCCTTCATAAAAGGGCTTGTACTCGTCGTATTTTGGCTTACTTTATCCGTTTCTTCCCACAAGAGAAGTGACAAAAAGCCACTGTCACATCTCTCCAGTGCTGTCACTGATGGAGTGGCCACACTGGGGTGGTAAAGACTGCGGCCTGTACATCTCCTCACAGTGATGTGTGCTGGACGATGTGAGGAATGTGACTTAAACACTGAGTGGATGTTTAACACTTCTGTACCATGTGACTGGTCGGTAAGGAGGGAAAATCAATCAGCGACATCTCTGTCCCGACCCTCGGGCCCAATTATCTGCAGACAGTGTACCCTGGGTACTGACTCCCCTGCTGATGGACTGTTCAATTAATGGAGTAATGGCGCCTACTACAAACAGGGGATTATGGGATTAGTAGTGCTCTCACTGTCGAGGGACAAAATTAACATCTGGTCTTAGCACTTACTCTCCCGAAATGACCTGCGATGCGGAGCGGGACCCGTAGTGCAGAGGGGGACCTGCGGTGCGGAGTGGATTCTGTTGGAACGAAGGTAATGGGGGTCCTGAGGGGAATCGTGGAGGGGGCGTGTCTAGAATACGAGTGACCAGTGACCATGAAATATTTACCTGGCGGTGAGTGTGTAAGAAATGCTATCAAAGGCATCTAGCCATGAAAGCATCCTACACAAGGTCCCCAGTGCTGCCCAGCCACAGCCCCAGTGCGCCTACAGATTCTGTGTTTGAGTGCTTCTGTCTGGAGGCAAGTTTACTCTGTGCAGCACTAAGTAGGAAGTAAAATGCTCTGAGAAAGAAGCATGAACATGTAGCCCAATGCAGTGCAGATTTCCACCTAATGAACTGCAGATTATTTACTTTCCACACGTCTCCATTTATATCTGTGAGATTTGTTCTGTGCAGCCTCGCCCAGCTCTGGACACGGGCAGAGATAACTGCAGTTTAAGGCTACCATGAGGGCTGACAAATTAGCTTCATTGATAAGTTTTATTGAGTTAAAATTGAAAATCAGCAGATGATTTTCCAAACAAATACTCTTCCTCTCCTTTTACTCTTTGTGTTTGGAATAGGATGTCTGAGAGAAATTTCCTAGATGCCGAAAAGGAAGGTGAGGATCAGAATATCCCTGTCAACTGGGTTTAAGAGATTAGCGTCTGGTGGCCGGTAATTAAGCAGATTTTACTGAGACCTTAGAAAACCGGATCAGACTGTGGAATTACTCGCAAACCTAGAGCTCTGGTGTGTCCATTCTTCACATGAGGAGGTCCTGGAGATTGTGTGTTGAAAAAATGGAGAAAAAAAAAACGTGCATCAGTGGCCAAGGCTGGTTCTCACAGCTGGTGTTCACTCTCGCATTTGTTTGGATGGGCGAGAGTTTGGCGAATTTGCCCTTATTGAGAATAGTGACCTGCCAGGTACTTGCTCCGTCAAACAAAGCACTTCCTCTGTGGTTTGGTTTCAATTGGCTGTTGCCTGAAAGCATTTTATTGGTTTCGGGGTCTCGTTGATGACTGAGAGGTGAGCGGAGCTGAGCTGCGGAGGTTTTTCACTGCGGCCAATTGTGTAAATGGTTGCATTTATCCTTTAAAACTCCATGGCAACATGAATCATCGGCTGCTTCTCCAAAAAAATAAATTATTAAATGAAAATGCTTGCACATTCGGTGTGGTTGCGTAAGAATTATTGTTCAAGTTTATTCTCCAGCTTTTTTTCTCGCACAAACATTGTTTAATTTGGTCTCTGTGTTTATTGATGACGGTTGCTCAAGCGGAATTGATTTGAATCAAAGCCCCTTATAAAGATATTTATTTTTCTGTTCCTGATCCAATGCAGTAATCTCTTCAGTGGCAATGTACCTTGATGAATAGGGCAAGAAATACCATTGTCCAGATTCTGCAGTGATCTCCTTTAACCCGTGTGCGGTTCTCTCGGCTGTCATGCACACGGTGGATTGTTTGAGCTTCCAAAGGAGGGTCTGTTTTCTTCAGAATGTTCATGACACAGATTGGCCGTGAGGAAGGTCAGATGAGTACTGTGAGTAGGTGCAGCACTAGTTAAACTCAACAGGAGTGGTGTGAGGAGTGTAATTAGTCCTTTGGGTCCCACATTGAACACCTTTTAAAGAAACTAAAGATAAACTTGGGTTCTTTTTTTAGGAACAAATCTTGTTTCTCATTCAAAGCCAGGAAACAACTTGTCGCTGCCACATTCTTACCTCTGCTAGATTATGGCGACATTATTCTTTACATGAATGCCCCCACCAGATCTGTACAGATGTTGGACGCTGTTTCCCATGGAACGCTAAGACTCATTACTGGATGCAAACCCCTCACTCATCACTGGATTTTATACTGTCTGGTTAACTGGTCATTGTTATCCACACGCAGATTAATGCACTGGTATCAATTTATTTACAAATCTATTCTTGGACTGCTGTCATCATATCTATCCTCGTATCTGTCACGCAAACAGTACAGTCATAATCTTCACTCACAGGCCTTTATTACCTTCCATATTCCTTCAGTCCGCACAGAGTTTGGCAAAAAAGCTTCTTTCATTCTGCCCCCTCAACCTGGAATAAACTTCAGCGAGATCCGAAGCTGTCGACTCTTGTTCCACTTGGAGATTTTAAATGGATTTTACAAGTATTGGAAAAATACTTTGAATATTTGCTCCTGTTTTTAGCATTAATATATGTATATATTCTTTAAAAAATCAGTTTTACATTTGGTACTGTTATTTCCTTGATGTACGTACTGTATATATGTATTGAAACTGCTTGTTATTTGTTGACACGTAACTTTTAAACATGTCTCTCTTGAAAATGAGACCTTGTGTCTCAATGAGGTGTACCTGTATAAATAAAGGTTAAATGAAATGAAATGAAAAGAGAATTCTTTCCTGTCCCATGGAAAGAAAATGAAATGATTGAGACACACAATTGTGGCAGCGTTGTCTGAATTACCTCATTTATTTCAGCCAAAAAACCAACTTTGACATCTGTGTACATGGACCATCCATGTGAGACAGTCAGTTCATTACCATCAATGCTGTGGCTTTGCCATTGGTTGAAGGGGAGATGTGGTCTTTGCGACTGTATGGTTCTGACACATTAAAAACACCAGCACCATCTCTGCACAAGCATTGTCAGAGTTAACAAAGGAACAGACTTTATTCTTCAGTTAAGTTACAGTATATCTTTAACCAAAAAAAAAAAAAAAAGTTAAAAGGAGTCATCAGCTCTCTACAGTTTGAATGACTCCAGGAGAGAATGTACGCTATACATCCCTCATGATGGGAAATGGCTCTTTACTTTTTAGAGTCTGCAACAACAGTCTGTACAGATTACCCTTAAATCTGCCTTCAGAGATTTTTTTATTATTTTGACTCTTTAATTGCTACTTAGTTACTATTTTTACTTGCGGCAGGACTTTTTAAAATTGCAGCATTAGGCAGCACATAGCCACTGTGTGTATTTGTAATATAATTCTTTGGGACCTGCCCCTCTGAAATGGATGTTGAAGGGAAACTCCAGATGCACTATGGGACTTTACCTGAACATGCGTCAGTAATACCCACAGTACAGATAACTCACCTCGCCTCACAGTGTGTCTGTACATGGCCTATGGGGTGATGCTACTTCGGTTGTGCATGTATGGCCACTGTACTGCTGGATTAATGTTATAGGGATATACTTGTAGGACTCCACTCTTAGATTTGCTCGTACACTTACAATCTCAGGCTCCCACCATTTTAAGCTTCCTTTGGTCATGTTTGTCTGAACAGGACAATTATAGAACGTGCTGTGTCGTGGGGAGGCCATTGTTCTTGTGGTTCAGGGCCCTTTCTGATGTGCCTTCAGATGGCTGTGGAATAGCCTTGAGTGTGATGGATACGGATGTACACTGTGTGTACAAACCTGAAGTGCTTCTGTATAGATTCTCATTCATCTTAAATCCCTACGGCATAAAGACTCTGTCCTGAGCCCCATTATAGAAAAGAGTTAGGGAGCCTAAAAAGGAGCGGTTTGGTAGCCGCAGAAGTGGGTTGTCCAATAGACTGCAGTCTTGTTCAATCTGTATCTTCACCCATTCTCAAATACCCCATTAAGTTAATTGATTCTCGAGTTTGTTTACTGGGTTTTAATTCAGTCTTGCCATGCTGCTGTCGTATTGGATCTGAGTTCTGTGCTGCCGCTGGGAGTCAACTGATCCTCACTCGCCTGTCTGAAGAGCGAGCTGTACGCACTTTCCCACTGGCTGTACAGCTTCATCAGTCTGTGGTTAATGCACCAGCCCATCTCACTCTCTCATGGTGTGGTGCACCGAGGCTGCTGTGTGGGGGCTGTATGGCCTCTGCCTGCCTGGCTAATGCTGCATGACTCATGTTCAGTCCCTGACCGGCCTGTGGCTGAGGTAAACAGCTCCATCCGCTAACGAATGCCCCGTTCCCTGCGTATGCATTCATAAACTCGCTCAGGCTGATGTATAATACCGTAACCTGAAACACCTGTACAGTTTAGCTCACTGTATCACATATGTAGTGCACACATATGGTCGTGCTCATTGTGATACTGACTAACACACAAGGACACGTGTACACACACACACACACACACAATACAATCAAGCACATACAGTATAATGCAGCTAATACTCATACACTCATACCACAAATGGTAATCATTCATGTACAATAGGCTACACATTTTCTCACACATGAAGGAGCGACCCTAATTCTGTGGCTGCGCTGATCGTATCGCTGATCTGTGATCCTATACAGGCTATGGACTTGCTGCATAAACTCTTGAGTAAAATCCCCTTTGCGGTGCCAGAACTCAGATCCAGCTCTGATGTTCGGTCCTGTTTGGTTAGTGGACAACACTCGTGAGTCGATCTGCCCTTTTACCACAGCTCTTCGGTTGGGCTCTGCTGGGCTGAGGTAAATTTAGGAAAACGAACATCACTGCAGAGAGAGCAACATCTGATTCTTCTGTGTGTTTGCGTGTGTGTTTGTGTGTGCTGTCCGCACGTGTGAACGTGCAAGTGTTTTTGCGTTTTATGTATATCTGCATATGTGTGCGTGTGAGTGTGAATGTGCACTGTTTGTGGACATGTACGTGCCTCGCATTTGTGTGTGAGGGCAGGTTTGTGCTCACTTGTGTGTGCTTGCATATAACTGTGTGTGTGTGTGTGTGTGTGTGTGTGTGTGTGAGAGAGAGAGCGAGAGAGAGAGGAACCATTCTCTCAGCCCTGACCCATCTTCCATTGATTCCCTATAGGAGGAAACTGGATTAGCGGATGTGGAGGAGGCAGGACTAGAGCCCCTGCTGAGAGGAGAGAGGGGATTGGCTCACTTATTCTCTGTGCTTTTCTTGCCTATAGGTAGATCAATAGAGAGGAATCTCAGTTTTGCCCTGCTCTTGTAACAAGCCCCACCCTCAGAGAGACCTACTTCTGTATGAACGAAGCCCCGTGGAGCGGCATCGTTCTGTCAGCACTGAAAATGCCCTCTGGAAATGTGGAAATGTGTCACTCTTCTGTAAACTGGTTTCTGTGGTGTAAAACCTGTGTCACCAGATGACTGGATTCAAATGTACATTTTTTTTCTTTGAGCATTATTACATTCAACTTTTACTTCATACTTAGAATGTTTATATAAGATTTTAAATCAAATGCTGTCAATTTGAAATCTGACTAAGAACATTTCAATTTTTTTTTGCACTATTCAGTTTGAGTTGAGTTCAAACCAGAGTATGAAATGATCTCAAATTCAACTCCCCAAAACTTTCAGCTCTCTGAGGGGTTTGCCTGTGGACCACAAGAGGCTTTTAGTTTGTGAACATCCAGTCACTTTTTAACTGATATTATCAATTTGTCAGTGAGTGTATTCTCATTGGTCATCCTGGTGGGAACAAAGGAATTCTGGGACATTCTGTCAGACTCTAGGAAGTCCATTACTTGTGTAATGCAGTGATTACACGTGAACCATATTCACGCAAATTATTATCACACTCGCATTACTGAATGTGAGGCAGTAATCTGAGTTTCTGCATTGATATTTAAATAACTAGCTACCAGCAGGCTAATTTGTGGTTGTCTTTCCTGACCCCAGTCTGTACCCCCAAAGTGACATCTGGCACAACTGTGATCCTTTTCTCTATGGGGGTACAATGTGGCTCTGTGACCATGGAAACAATCACCATAGGTACTGTGTTGAACAAAAATGCCTTTGCCCCCCCAAAAAAAAAAGAGAAACACAAAACCCACACAATCTCCTGCAACAGCTGTGATGTCCAGTTTCAGGCTTGGAAGTGTGCTGTTGCATTCCCATTGCAGCGCCACACGGGCCCCATACGTGTGAGGGAGTGAGGAGGTGGAAGGAGGGATGGGACGAGAGAGAGAAATAAGAAAGAAAGAAGGGATTTGTTTGCTGAGCTGGTGCGAGCAAGTTCCTCTTTGCAGCTCTGAGCCATTATTGGGCTGTCAGCCCAGGCCTGAATGCTGCAATTACTGCGCAGCACTGCACGCCCCCCAAACACTCTCACCCTCCGCTGCACCCCGCAGAGCTGCACGCTTCTCCTGTCCCCTCCCCTCCCCCAAACCCTCCATCAGCCTCTCAGCGCTGCTGGTAGAAGGTCACTGGTTACCACTGCCTGACAAAGCTGGCCGAACGTTTCTTCTTCAGTGCTTTATAAACATTGCGGGAAACCGCGCGGCTGATCCTGACCGTTGAGCTGAACACCCTGCAGAAAAACTATCTGGGTCCTCTAGTCTAAACGTGGCTCTCAATCTTTGTCCGGGGGTACCCTGTGTATGCAAGTATTTGTTCCAACCGCAACTGTGAGCCCTGTTCATTTTCCTTCATTTGGTGTTTGGGTGTATTTATGCGTCATTATAGCAATAATTGCTTTGCAATAACGCAGTAATTCCAAAATTCATACTGGGGCCGATCACTCCAAACGTGCTTCGGCGGCGTGGAAACTCCAGTCGCGTCAGTCCTGATTTTTTGAAGCCTACTTTCAGCATTTTTGTAATGTTTCTTTTCTGCGATCGCGTTGTAAAGCTCTTGCCGCTCGCTTCAGGAGCATCCTGAGTAAAGTAAACGGCAGTGACTAATTCCACCGGTAACGTTACGTCCGGTGCGGCGTTTTTTTTTTTTTAATAACCGATAAGCGGTTGACTCTGACGGTTTGCTCTAAAGCAGCTGTAGCCGCTTTCACACCGGACGCAAAACGAATTTTTCGCACGAGAGATTACATTCAAAGTCAATGCGAAGACGCGCGTATTTGAAAAAATCGTTTCGCGTCCAGTGTGAAAGCGGCTTTACCGGGAAAATAAAGGAAACTGTTCGCCATATAGACCAACAAGCAACGTACAGTCTTCCACCATTGTACTGGACTCTGCGATGCGGTGCGTTTTTCCATATTAATCAATTATGATGCAGCTTCACAGATTCACAGCACATTTACTGTGAATGATATTTGTGGTTGTGAATAAAAAACGAAAACCAAAAAGCCAACGTTGCAATACCAGTCTGCTAGTGCCGCATGTGAACTGGGGATCTGTTCGGGATGTGTTTCGATAGTTTATGTTGTTCATACCAAGCCAGCACAGTTTGACGCCTGCTGCAGCCAGTTAGCTTGCTAGCTACTCATCTAACTTTACCTGAAAACGAGGCGTTTAACGACAAGGTTTGAAGTTACATTTCGCATCGCACCTGCTTAACTTCAGATATACAACTTTAGCTTGTTACCTGGCAGCAGGTTTTCAATACTGCCTGAAGACAACTGCACTTATCCTGCTAAGGTCATTGTTAGCTGGCTGTCTGGCTGTTGCCTCAGCATTACCTTTAATAAGACATCACTACGTCTTCATGGACAGTTTTTGAAGTAACTACTATTACTCGAGCAAATGAAGGTACACACACTCAGAGCTGCGTGAAAGCTGTGGCGCTAAGCAGCCTGTTTTTCATGTGGCTCTGTAGCTGGCGACTGCAGACGTGCAGAGTCCTACTGTATAGCACAGGACCCTGTGATGCTGCGCGATTTTGAATATTAATTTAGTATGATGCAACTTTGCAGATTTTAAGCAAATTTTAATCTGCTCATCTGCTACACTAGATCTGTTAATGTGCAAAGTCATAAGGTTATGGGTAGTGCCAATCTTGAGATATTGAGTATGAAAGGATCGCGACTCACTAACCCACTTGCTCGATTCCATCATGGCCGTGTTCGCCCTCTGTCGCAGGGAATAAGCGCAATATGCCTATAGAAATTCTATTCTTGACATTATCTGCTATTTCTAACGTAGTATAATTAAAAAGTTTCAGAAATTACATATTGAAACTATCTAAGAAGAATAAGAGCACGTAAGAATTCTGGCATTGTGATTCTAGTGTTGCATATCCCATTCTCGCAGGAGTCCCCCAGGACTGAGTGGAGGAGTGAGGGTCGCCTGTGTGATGTGATGGATTATGGGAAACACTATTTGGTTGCATTAAGAGGATGTATGACCTCTGTGGTTGCTGGAGGATGCCAGTGTTCGGAATGGGCCGCAGCTTTCCCGTGCAGTGATGCAGCACGGCTGCTTTCCTATTGGATGTACCTTGGGTTTCTTGTTCTGTGGTTTTGGTGAATTTGTGTTCTGCAGGCATTAGCCTGTGACTGATGAGATGTGAGACTGAATGTATGGAGCTGTGGTATTTTCATCCCAAACTCCAGCCCTGCTGAGATCTGTGGGGTCTTACAAGCCTCTAGAAGTTTCTCTGAGCGCAGGTGCTGGCTTGGGTACAGGTAACTGGGGTACGGTGTTTGCAGTGTGGGGTATTGGGTTTGCGTGGTATATGGGCAACGCACTGCCTCTGTTTGAGTGTAAATATACAATGGGCACAGCATTCCCATTCATGTCGTGCCTCCATCTCTCTCTCCCTCCCTCTCTCCCTTACCCCCTCCCTCCCTCTCCCTCCCTTTATCGCTCTCTCTTTCTTCCTCTCTCTTTTCTCTCTCTGCAGGTCTGTGCTTCCTCACCCTCTGTGCTAAACTGAAGCTCCTGTCTCCTGTGGAAGGTACGTCTGCTTTTGTGTTTCTGTGTGATAGAAATGCTGCATCACTCTGTGTGTGTGTGTGTGTGTGTGTGTGTGGAGAGCGAGAGTGCAACAGCTAGTGCTCGTGTGCATACTGATTATTGTTTGTATGTGTGTGTGTATGTGTGTGGGAGAGAGAGAGTGCAACAGCTTGTGTTCGTGTGCGTACTGATTGTTTGTGTCTGTGTGTGTGCGTGTGTGTGTGTGCGTGTGTGCGAGCGCACACCTGTAAGTGCACACCTGTAAGTGCATGCCCGTGGTTGTGTGTAGCAGGACTGGCTCAGATGCTGACGGCTGGTTCGGTCCGGAGAGCCGCCCTGCTGTAGCTGTAGCTCATTGCTATGCACCTGCCGTCTGCCTCACTCTCCTCCTGCTGCTCAGCTGAGGATCAATCTTGACTGTGTCTCACCTTAGTCTCTGACGTCAGCCGTTCCCGCCCCACCTGCGTGTGTATGTGTGTGTATGGTGTGTGGGGGCACGTTGGTCTGTTTACAGTGAACGGCAGGAGGGGTAAACATTGTGAGCTGTCAATATTGACTCTTTGTTGTCAGGTTTTCACATTTGTATTCAGTGGCTGACTGATGGTTTTCGCATTGATGTGGATTTCCACTGGGTTATGCTCCAGTTTGACTGATGGACTCGGAATCGAGATGTCAGGGTGAGAGCAGAATTGGAGCAGAACTGCTTCATGCTTGGAAGGGAATGGCGGAATCAGTATGTAGCAGCACGTAAGGAGTATGAATTGACATTCTGGTCAACAGAACGCTCCTGTTTTGAGTTATATTGTGCATTTAGAGGTAATGAGACCATTTATAATCTCATGGAGTGAGACTGGGAATACTGGTGCTCAATATGAATACTGTTGGTGTGTCCGTATGTGAATTTCTGACATACGCCGCTTGCTCGAGTGTTCTTTGTTGGATATTTCGGATAAAGCTGGATATACTGACCCCTCCAATGCTCATTAATTACTTGGAGAAATGATGTCAATTGTGCAAGAAGGAACAACATCTTAGTATTATATCAAATAAATATTTTTATGATAATGCAGTTTGGAATTGTATGTTATAAGGATGCTATGAGCCAGTGGGAGGTGATGTGAGTAGTGGCGAGGCCGTCTCACTGCCCATATCCCTGAGCCTGTATCCAGTCGAGGATGAGCTTTGTGGTCTTTTTCCTGACGCAGGGACGGTCAGCCCCTTGGCGACCCGTAATGCACCATGCGCAGCAATCCCCTTAAACAGGTCTCCTGCTCCTCTGCTCTAATCCCTCAGTTTGTTCTCCCTCAGGCTGTGGGGAAAGGTCTCCTCTCTTCCCAATCCCTGAGCCTCACCTCCCTCACCTTCATCCTCATGGCTGGAGGTCCGGGCCGTGTTGAGTGGTGGATGACTGTGAGCATGGGCTGTAATTGCATAATTCCTGTGGGGGGAGGAGTCAGGTGCGTAGCACCGGCAGTGTGGAAGGGTGGTTATGTTCTAGTGGAAGGGAAATGATTGGCTGCCCCCTCGCTCTCGGCACACACACAGACCAAGCTCGTGTGCCTGTACAGTCGTGTCATTATCCCACCAGTGTGTGTTCTGTGCTGGTGACAGCTCTGTTAAGATGTTGCCGTGGAGATGCTGAGGTGGGGACTGCAGTGTTTTTGCCCCTGAGCTGCTTTCGGGGCGAAAACGCTGAAATTCAGGAATCGCTGACTTCTAAACAAGCATATTCCTGCCACCGTCTACCTGAGCGTACCCCAAGCAGCGCGGCCTGTTTACCTGATTCAGTCTCGAATAAACCAACCATCCAGGAGGTGTGTGACAATATTGATGGCGTCTGGAAAACAGTCCTGTCTATCTGTGTTTTTTCTGCTGTGGTATACAATATTGTACATATATTCTCTTCTCAAAAGGAGACTACATCATAGATGACATCATGCCAGTTGAAGTACTGGCTTGCAAATCTTGGTTTGGGCTTCATGAAATTAAGTTTTTTGAGTGTATGCCATTGTTTATGAATCAAGTTTTACATAAGGGCAGTGCTTTGCCCAAATATAGGAAGGATATAGATTTTGCATGCAAATGATTCTATTGAAAACCTCTCACTGTTGAGGACAAAACTCTCACTCTGAGTCTGGTAATGATGATGCACCTCTCATATGCAGCCCTGGCATCGTTTCTATCTGGAGTCTTTCAGGATTGTAGTGGGAGCTGCACCATATGTGTTCATATGCTTCGTGCTGATGGAGGATGGCAGTAGAGCAGAGTAATGCTCGGAGCGTGATCTCAGACACTGAGTCAGCTTCGCTTCGCTTCGCTAACGGCGAAAAGCTGTTATCGCCGCCCACCTGCCCGCCCCCTCTCCAGCCCCCCACGCTCACTCGCTCTCCACTGCCGTCTCCATGGAGACTGCTACTCTGCGAAGGTTGGCAGGTAGCGCTGTGTAGCTACATTGCTTTCTTTTACCTCGTTTTGCAGCATCGGTTTGTTTGTCAACGTTTTTGTGTGTGTGTGTGTATATGTGTGTGTGACTGCAGAAAATGGAAAAAAAAATATAGAAATTCATTTTTTTACTACTCGTTTGCTGCCTCAAAAAAGCTCTTTATGAGTCTACAGTTATGTGTCCTTTTTATTTGGGGTGTTATACAGACGTTAGGAACCATTATGAAAATGAGCACTTGCTGACTTGATTATCATATACCTGTGTTAGCCAGAAAAGAAGCAAAACTTTTCAGTCTCAGAAGTTTGGGACTACTTATTCAAAATAAGACGATGGAGTTAGCTGTTAATTTGTTTGGTCAGTAATGCATAACATTCTGATCGTGCATATCAGAAATACCAATATGAATGTTGCATTTAAGTACTTTGGCAAGTAAAATAATTCAGGTTTATGATATTGTGACACTACAGGCATGGTTCCTTTCTAACAAATTCCTCCTTTTGCAAACTATGGTGCAAAAGTGCAAACTTCTTTGCTTCCAAATGTACGCTCCTACACCTGCTTTGTACTACCTGTGTCTCAGTGTGTTTTCTTGAGTGCAGGTCATGCACCGGTCATAGATGCTGAAAATCCGTTGAGTTCCTACTGCTTTAGTGCTGTAATTGAGCAGATAAAGTGAGAGCTGAGGTAGTCAGGTTTATTCCTATGGTCGACTCAATTTAAATTCAGGCAATTCTGGAAATGAATTGCAGTTCAGCAAATGAATTGCAGCAAACTCGGGCCGGAATGCCTGCAAATTACTGCCATTTTTCCCCATTCGCAAATTGAATTTCAATTAATTTCTGCGATTGACTAAATGGAAAGTGAATCGTTCTCAATGCGTGAAGATTCCCCTGACTAAAAGATGTCGAGCATCTCATGAATACGTTTGCAGCCAGAGGGGATGCTGGGTAAATCCATCTCTGTATGGAAAATAGCAGCCAGACATTGAAAGTGAATTCTGTGGTACATCAGAGTATCTGATAACTGCAGATTTTAGCTTCACTGACATTATGGCTCAGAGACACGGAGGGTGATCTTTAGTAGAGTGAGGTGTATGTGGTGTTGGGCTACTTCAAGCTACAGTTCTGGCCTGGGCCATCGTGGCAGGGTCATGTGTGTCTGCCTTTTGGTCAGAGTATGTCTGACTCTCGTCTGAGTTTAGAGGGTCCTTCATATTGACAGATTTGTGTAACTGAAGGTCTCTCGGGACTCTGCCCAGCAGCTGTTTTGGTTGTTGGATTTGCTCGTTTGGGGCATCTGCTTCTCTCAGTGAAGGATGTAGCGTTGGTGCTAAAGTGGCTGAGTGCCAGACATGGGTGAGAGTTTCGATGTGTGATATTTCCCTTGCTGCTGAAAAGATGCCGGCACGGGCACCTCCTCCAAACCTGCTTTTGGAAATGTGTAAACACAGAAAGGCACAAAAACAACCTCAGTGAACCTCTTACTGCCTGCTTTATGAGTGTCCCGCTGGCTGATGACACACGCGAGGGGCACAGGCTCGGGCTTTAAGGGTTTTTAGGTACAGGCGGTCTGAGGTGAAATGAGGGAGGGTGTGGTACGGGGGGAGGAATCAGGGGTGGAAGTTGTGACCTCACTTCCTCCAATACAGGGGTGGGAACCTCACCCAGGAAGGGCCAGTGTGGATGCTACAGACTTTCTTTCCAAACAAGTAACTGTACAACTAATTCTAGTAATCAAGGTCTGTGGCAAAATCTCCAATGGTTGGTTGATTGGTAGAATCAGTCATGCCAGTGTGCAGATAGAACAAAAGCCTTCACCCTCCCCGGCCCGCTCATGATGGGGCTCCCCACCCCTGCTCCAGTGCCTGCTGTGGGGGTTCTCCTCATGTTTCAGAAAGGTTTGGGCGCTGGCTTTCAGTCCAACCAAGAAATTTATGCACCCGATTCCTCTCGTGTCGTGAAGAAATATCCTACCTGTACTATCTACTGGAACAAGACATTAGACGAACAAAGCATCTTAATCCGGACATTATATGCTGCAGTATCTGTTATCTTATGTAAATAATACAGAATAAGGGAAATTGTATGTGTTTTTGTAATGTGTGTAACAATAATGACATAAAAGTATGTTTTCTTTAATTCTAGCATAGGAAGGATGGAAAGAGAACCATAACTTTACTGTGTTCATGTCTTAATGATAATGTGCCACATAGATTATTTGTTAATTGTATGATGCACTTGGTTTGAGAATATGGTCGTGCTTTTGGCAGCAGTTTGGTAAATCGGTAGGCAGTTTGTCCCTGAGCTGCAGCATGTAGTTTTCGAGCAGCCCGCCCCCTCCTGTCTCGGAGAGAGATGCTTTGTTTCTCGAGGCTGTTTGCCAGAAACTGAGCCGCTTCTTGGATGAGACTGTTTCCATTTTGAATTCTGGTAACCGCCCACCCTTAAGCCCGAAACGCAGTCTCTCGGCCAACCATCTCAGCTCAGAGGAAGCACACCTCTCTCCTGAGTACTGACTCCAGTCTCATCTCAAATCCATATAATTATATGCCCTGTTAAGACAGAAGTACTGGATACGCTCGAGATGTGCTTGAGACCAATTTGTGGATTAGATCTTTCTTCCTGGTTTTCACTGTCACCTCCATCCTCATTCCCACCACAATCTTCCTGTTTATATTCAGAGGCCTGTTCAGTTTCTGATCCTGCATTTTGATTTGCTTCTGTGCCTTTAGGCTGTGAAACCCCAGTTTTTTACCCACCGTCCCTCTTGTTACTGGACGAGATGGAGCTAACAGGGATGGGTGGGGTTGGGTGGAGCGAATATCGCCTCAGTCACTCACCGAGCTTCATCACTGCTGTGGAGCACTTCCTGTGGGAGGGCAGTGCATGCCTCTGCGCCGTGATTAGGTGGTGCATCGATTGGCAGACCTTGCATTGTGAACGCTTCGCTCGGACCTGGAGAGCAATGGTCTGTTGGTCTCTGCTTCATCTCCAACTCTCCTATTATGTCTGCGATCTCTGCGGCTAATGTTCATTTAGAAAGAGTTGAAAGAGTTCATGTAACATTCATGTTGAAAGAGTCGGTCGGGGGCATTATGTTTTCACCCCTTCCGTCCGTCCGTCCGGGCGTCCTGTCGTAAACTTTTCCTTTGTCGTGCTCTAACGTGAACACAGCTCGACGGTGGTTTATGATTTTTGGTGGGGTGAATGGTCATACATAGGGGATGATGACTATCGATTTTGAGCTCGCTCCACCAACCAATATGGCCGCCACAGCAGCCATCTTGAAATCCTTTGTCGCACTCTAACGTGAACACCGCTCGAAGGAGGTTTATGATTTTTGTTTGGGTGAATGGTCGTACATGGGGGACAATGCCTATCAATTTTCAGCCCACTCCGCCAACCAATATGGCTGCCACGGCAGCCATCTTGAAATTCTTTAGCACACTCGCTGGAGGTTTTTGCTTTTTGGTGACCTGAATGGTCATACATAGCAGATGATGCCTAACACTCGCTTTCTGTACATGTTCTTCAACTGTTTCAGTCGGGGGCATATGCCACGCCTTGCGTTGCTCTTGTCGTTTGCTTGTTTCAGCTAGATTTTTTTCCTAACTTAATGGAGAACAAATAAAATTAAATAAAAAAAAACTTAATTTTGCGTCCTGTACACATTTTTGCATCAGCAGTGCTGGGGTCATTTGGACCTCAAGCGCCGTTGTTATATAAACCATGTTTTTGATCTTGTTTTAGCTGTACTGCCTTATACTGCTTGCTTTTCTCATTCATTTCTCATTCATTTCACAATAATTGTGTAAAATCAATGCTTGATGTATGAGGGGGGAATGGTTTTATTTGCTGGGCTGTTAAGATGGTGAGTAGAAATTCCTAAAATGGCGGAGAGAGAAACGGGTAACGCTTACAGCTACAGTCATTTTCTGTGAGTTTTTTTTTTCTTTTCTTTTCAAAATTCAAATTGACCACAATCTAAAAATGTTGGTTAATTTGAGGATAATTGGAGGGTTAAAATCTTGAACCAAAACTCTACCCCAGAATCCTGGTGAGGTCAGTAAGATGTGTAATTAGGTGTGTAAATGCGTTAATTGTGTGAGGATGGAAACCGTCAGTCCCTGCAGCTCGCCTGCACAGGCCTGTGGGTCCCTGGGCTAGACGGCGTGAGCCGCGAGCAAACAGCCTATATCCTCTGTGCTCTTTGACCTATGATTCAGCCACTGGACCCTTGAGCTTGTTAATTAAAATGCGCTTCTGAAAACAATCGGAATTTTCTACAGTGCATCACTTACTGAGTCTCCTGCCACAGAGCAGCTGAAGCCACAGTACATGTTCATGGCTCTGTCTGCAAGGGCTTCATTTTGGGATTCGCTCACTAGTGAAATTGAGAGTTTGTTCACTATTATTCTGGGTAGTAGAATGTGCTCGCCGCGGTATAGCAGCACACAGTCCCCATGCTAAGCCCCTTAAGCTAACACACCGTCCTGCACAGACATGTCAGACACGGTACTCACCTGCTGCACAGACGGGACAGGCTCACAGCGAAAGAATCTGACTTGTGTGTTCATGCATGTTCAAATATGTAAAGCTACACAGAAGCGCAGAGTTAGAACTTGGACTGCTAAGAAATGTGATGCCACATTGAACAGATTTTATTGAATTGGATTCCATATGAAGACCACAATGGAAAAATGATCAGTCACATTTCCACGTTATGGAGAAATGATGAATTAAAAATTCAAAACGATCTTAGAAACGAAGCACTGAAAAAATATGCAAAAAATATAAAATATATAAAAGATTATAAAATATAATATTATTATATATTATTATAAATATTATAATATATACAAAAATGCAAAATTTGGACTCTCATCGTTTTTCCTCTGTGGTCTTCATACAACTTTTTACATAGATGTGGGTGTACACTCCTGATGGATGGGGGGGAGTTTAATGAAAGGTCTGGGTGATGTGGCATCTGTTGTATCACGCTATAGGCAGATTCCACAGAAAGTGTGACCAATTGACAACTTTTATTTTTGAACCAATACAAAATGTTCCATCTCTCTGTATTTTCAATAAAATATGTAAAAGCATGGCTATTATTGTTCTTTTGTTACTTTAGCCTGAAAAGATTACTTTATTCTGGAATTGGGCGATATCAGGATGGAAAATGTCCCAGTTACTGAATCCAATGCATTAATCCACTTGTGAACGTTACACACTTTCTGTCCAGTCCCGTAACGATAGCAACAGGACCACTGTGAAAAGAACAGTACATCTACTACTGAAGGTCTGGCCAGGAATATGTTCCTCATTCTTTATTTTACCATGCTAGATACCGTTTTGAAATATCCTGAGCCCTATTTCATACCGTGAAGCCAGTTTTTGCCGCAAAATTAATTTCTGTCCGATGTGTGTTCGTAACGTTCGCTCTGCATTCCGCATTTAAGTCCCTATTTTATAACAACCGGTAGTCTGAAAGCGGGGTAAAGCGCATGCGCGAGCGGATGTTTACTTCCTGGCCTTCTAGAATTTTCACCAACTCGCGTTTGTGTCCCTCATCAAAAAAGTAAAAATTTCCGTCCACTGTAATAACGTTAGCAACAACCTGTAATCTTTGTACAGCACTGCTGTGAATGAGATTTGACGGCTGCTGGCAGGGTATTTAAACCCTTGTGCAGATGTGTCCGCCAGTGGACACGGAGCTGCAGATTTATGCACGCAGCTACAATATTATATCACTAGATGGCATACCCGGATCAGTTATTGAATTTTCACAAGCAAGCCGAGTTAGAACACGGTTTATTATATGGACGAGTTCACTCCAATCCCTGGATGGATCAAGCCAACCTTCGTTTGACTTAAAGGGGTTGGCACATCCATACTACAGGGTGGCCCAAAAAAGTGTCCATCCTTCCTCTCAGAACTCCAAGGTGGATGAGGAACTTGGAAAGGAGTGGGCAGGATTGACTGATTATCCAGTGTATGAATTTTATTGCCACAAAATAATCCCGGGTAAAAACTGTGCATTTCAGGTCACTGTTCAAGAGTAGATATACAGGCTTTAACAAAGCCCTGCTTATTGTGAATTAGCGGGTTGGTCACTGGTGTGCCTTCCTTTTTCTTTGCTCATCGTGCCATTATTGGCGTTGGCTCAGACAATCTTGTCACCGTTTGAGTTGCGTCCTGTGAAAACCAATTTTCCGTCCATGTAACATTAGCAACAAGACCGAATTTTTTAATTCACTTTTTTTACCAAAATTGCAGTGATCCAGGTCTAAAACTTCCTGTAAACATTTGTTTTTATGTTATCAATGAAATAAACCACATATATACCATTAATTTATAATTTTATCCTGTTAAGTACAGTGGGACCTGTTTGTCACACTTTCTGTGGAATCTGTCTATACAGTATACTTACCCCCTAATGTCAACAAACTCTGCTTTTAAAGCACTACAAATGTCCTGTAAGAATTACCCTACTAGCCTAATTTAGAGGATGACTAATTAATCAACTGGCCTGTACCAGTGTCTTTACTGATATGTCCACCCTTTACTCTTGGCAAGAGTTTTTGCACTGATGCTCCAATGTCAACATTTTTTTTTTCTCTGTCAGTATGAATGGTGTGGCCGAAACGTTGTGGCCTACGTTTCTTGCGGTGGATTGTTTCGATTTGTTCCGTCCGCGATGGTGATGCTGATGTTGTATTCGATTGGTCTGTATGTGTGTCCTCAGGGAAAACTTCAGCAAAACTAGTCTGGAACCTCTATACAGCTGCTATGGAAGATTTTTCAGTAGTTGTGCTGGTGTTCATATGCACATCTGTCTGTCTGTTTCTGTCTGTCTTTGTTTCTGTTTGTAGACAATTCTTGAACACAATAGCATGGTAACCCTTTAACCCTTTTGTGCTGCGTAAATTTTCAAGGAATTGTAATTATCCTTAGCTGTTGAAAACTTATCACGTGGCAACTTGTTTGAAAGAGCACCCCTGCGGGAGCCCTTTTAAACAAGCTGCCACATGATAGGTTTTCAACAGCTTTGATTTTGATGTCTTGCATCATTGGGCAACTATAGTTGCCTATGGTGCTCTAAGGGTTAAGATGCTATCATGAAACCTTACAGGTGATTAGTTGGTTTTAAAAGGGAGGCTGAGTTTGAGCACGGGTGTGGTCTGTGTACACACTCATTGAGCATTGACACTTTATGACGAGGACTGCAATACAATACAAATACCAGCATTGCTGTATTGACTGTTGCGATCCCAGCTGGTCTCTGGTTTGTAATGAGAATGATTGCTTCACGGCTCATGCTGTAATGCGTCACACACTGAAGAGGCGTGTGGAGGTACACCGCCTCCGCACATGTGCAGTCATTGGAGCGCTGCTGTATGAAGAGCTGGAGTTGGTCACGCAGAGCCGTATCGAGCTCCTCTTTGTGTTCCCTATATGTGCACATAATGAAGCTGAATGAGTCCGTCTTTCTTTCATAAGCGAGGGCTGTTCTTCAGCTGGGAGAACCAAGTGAGTCATCGCTCTCATGGCCGTTTGCACTGTCGTCTGAGAATAATGGTCCCCAGTGCTGAGCTGTGGCAGTGAGCTCGCCAATCGATGTGGTGTTGTGAACGCTGACGGCACCATGCAAAGCATTATTTAACTGAACTAAATAACAATATCAGGCTATGTGCATCAGCTAAAGCCAAATAACCAAGTGATGGAAAGGTATATTTTAGATATAGGGGGGCAGAACATTTGGTTTTTTTTTTTACCCTTAATTTAACCAGGGAAATTCCACTGAGTACATGTTTCTCTCGCTCAAGAATGTTCTTGGAGAAATTTCAGACAGAACAGTAGAAGGTGATGAGGGATGGGCAGAAACAGGGGTGAGGCCCCTGGAGCAGATTTGGGGTTAAAGGGCCTTGCTCGAGGGCCCAACAACAGAGTTCTTCCTAACTTCATCTCTCCAGATCAAGTCAGAACCACCAACTCTTCAGTTACCAGTCAAGCAACAAGGCTGCCCTACCGCCCCAGGGCGAGAGACAAACTTGCAAAGCCGTCTAAATGAACCCTAACACTGCTCATGTCTTAGCTGGATACAGCCTGGCTGCATGCTTCTGTCATTCACTATACTCTCAAACTCTCAAAAGTGTTTCATCATGTTCAGTGAAGTGCAGCCTTCTCTCATATTTATCACGCGTGCCAATAATTCTGCACTTGAGTTTATGTATCTGATCGAGAACAATTTTATTCCTCATCTCTTCCGTTGCCGTCACTTAAATCGGCTTATATCCCCCGCCATAGCTGCTGCTCCGCTCTCAGTGGCCGTCCGATAGGGTTTATCCTCTGAAATATGCTTTCTGAGCTGCTCCAGAGTCTCCCTCGCTACAGGTGCCACGTGAAGTTTTTACTGGCCGATATACAGGCTGTGAAGTCTTGAGCTTGTGACAAATTAACCCTTTGAGTGCTAAATGCCGCGATTGTTGCTCGGTGATGTAAGATATCAAAATCAAAGCTGTTGAAAACCTATCATTTGGCGACTTGTTTAAACTTGTTTAAACAAGTTGCCACATGATACTGTAGGTTTTCAGCAGCACAAGATAATTAAATATATATTAAAAAAAAAAAATTATTTCAGCACTCTAAGGGTTAACTTCTGATTTGCGGTATTTGATGCCTGTATCAGTCTGTCTGTTACTCCTCACATTCACAGGGAGCATGACTTTCTGAATACTGATCTTTGAACAGACGTTCTTGTGAACTCTCGAGGCGCTGTTTGAAGCATTTCTATATATCTCCACTGCCATCACAAAACAAATGTAATGCATTCTTATTTTTAAAAATCAAAACATTAAAAAAAATCACATAATATCTCAAATTTGCAAAAATGTGGATCTGTGCAGTTTTGGGCTGCGGTCTGCGCCCTGAGATTTGCTGAGTTTAGCTGCATGAGGTTTGTTGAGCCTTTGCAGATACCCAGCTTGTGTTTAGGCCGTTTCTTTGTAGATTTTCCTGTCTGTTTTGGTACATCGTCCTGTTAGAACATGAATCTTCCACCAGAATGCACAATTCATGCAGACTTCAGTTACTCTCAGTTATTCGTATATTTAGCGTCCATCTTTCCCTCAATAGTGACAATTTTGATCATAGAATTTTGGTCAAATCTTCAGAACCTGCCATAAATACCAGTTCTGTGGTGCTCAGAATGCACTGATTTTGTTGAGACTGGGTTGATATGGTTTGATTGAATTGTTTGGTGATATTTTGAGCAGTGATGTTTGCAGTTGTCCTTCCAGTCGCCCCCTGTTCCTGTCAGAGAGCGTGACTGATGGGCTCAGCTCTGTCTTTGCTGCACGAGGCACACGTTCTCATAGAATTTCACTCCTGTCCTGTTGCCACATAAAACAATTCTGCCATTTTTATGCACTTGCTATTTTTCGACCAACCATCTGACCCCTCTAAAACTCTGTGTCCTCATCTCGCTTTGTAAAATTACCTGGCAAAGTCCTGCATGTAGCACCTCCTGAGCAGGCAGATGCTGCTAATTTGCTTTCAGATTACTGGGAATGACCTTTTTAGATGCTTTTGTGATTGCGGTTTAGAGATTTTAGATCTATAGGCATTTTTCAGGGATCCTTGCAATATATTGTCTACTGCCTGTACATATTGTGTGTGTGTGTGTGTGTGTGTGTGTAAGGAAGAATTTCTCATGACTCATTGTCAGAGTAAGAGTGTTACATGATGGCAAAGTGCATATTTGATTTTCCCCAGTTTATATGGCCTGTATAACACATGTTTATCCCTACATGAAAATGCCATTTGTTTTGCTACTATCACAGGATCTGTCTGGTGATTGGAGTATATGGTATTTGTGTAACCCTCTGATTGGTGGCACTGCCACTGAAGAGCCATGATTTTGTTTCAGTGGGGTACTCAGTCAGAGCTCAGGAAAAAAGCTGCAATTCGGTTTGAAGAGTAAAATTGTACATCTAAGGACACTGCTTTACTGAGAGAGGTAACCCCTTTCAACCAGAGACACTTGAGCCCTCAAAGGGCATTTTCATTAATCTTTGAAAGACGGAGGTCAGTTCCACCAATGTAAAAATTCACGGGTGAAACAAATTGTACCTGAGCAATGTCCGTCCTTCGATCTGAACCATCCCCAGTCTGTGTGGAGTGGGGAATGGAAGGTTTTTTTGCCCAAGTGCCTTCTGGGAAATATAGCACTGACACTTGTGTTCTTAAAAGCCCAGGCGCTATTCTGCACAGCACTGACAGCCCATAAATCACCCTGCCGGTATCGCAGGGGGATTCTGCTACCCTTTTACTTCATACTAAGTAACAACAATAGTCCTGATCGTCCTGTGGCTTCCCACTGTGCATATTATCACTTCAGTTTAGCCGAACCGAGTTTAGCTATTGCTTAGTATAAGTTACAGTGCTGTGAAAAAGTACTTACCCCCTTTTAAATTTCTTTTATTTAAATGTATCACATTTAAATGTTTCAGATTATGCAAGTAATTTTAATATTCAAAAAAAAAACAAGGTAAGGAAACACAACATGCTGCTTTTAAATATAATTTAGTGCGGGTAAATAATTGTTCAATACCTATACTGCCTATATGAAAAATAATTGCCCCATAAACCTAATAACTGGTTGTGCCACCATTGGCGGCAATGACTGCAATCAAGCGTTTTCAATAACTGGAGATGAGTCTTGTAACCCTGTGGAGGAATTTTGGCTCACTCTTCTCTGCAGAAGTGTTTTAATTCATCCACATTGGAGGGTTTTTCAGCATGAACTGTTTCAGGTCATACCACTGCATCTCACCCAGATTCAAGTCAGGGCTTTGACTAGGCCTCTCCAGTGCCTTCACTTATTTTTTCCCCTGCCGCCGCGGTAGCGAGCGGAGCGGGGGACATAGTACTCAGCTCTGTCCGTCCGTCACGTCCCGTTTGTTGTGAACGCGATATCTCAAGAACGGTTTGACCGATTTCATTCATCTTTGGATTTACTGTGTATTAGTGTGATACGCCGACCCCAGTCGATTTTCGTGACCTGGCGGGGGACATGGCCACGTTTAGTGGCAACACTTGTTTATTTTAATTTTATTTTTCTTGAGCCATTCAGAGATGGACTGAGATGGACAGAGATGCTCCGTATCATTTTCCGGCTGCATAACCCGACTGTGCCTCAGTTTTCAGTCACAAACTGACTGCCGGACGTTCTCCATCAGGATTTTCTGGTAGAGAACTGAATTCATGGTTTGATCGATGATAGCAAGTCGCCCTGGTCTTGAAGCAGGAAAGCAGCCCCAGGCCATCACACTACCACCACCGTGTATGACTGTTGGCATGATGTTCTTAGTGTGGAATACTGTATTAGCTTTACACCAAATGTAACAGTACTCATGTGTACCAAATTTTTCACTTTTGACTCATCAGTCTTCAGAGCATTATCTCAAGTCTTGTGGGTCATATGGATGTTTTTTTGGCAAATTTGAGAGAAACGTTTGTGTTTTTCTTGGTCAGCAGCCGTTTCTGCTTCGCAACTCCCATGGATGCCATTTTTTCCCCAGTCTCTTTCTTGTCGCTGAACTGCGAACACTGACCTTAGCTGAGGCAAGTGAGGCCTGCAGTTCTTTCGATGTTTTTCTGGGTTCTTTTGTGACCTCCTGCGTGAGTTGTTGATGTGCTCTTGGAGGAATTTTGGTCAGCTGGTCACTCCTTGGAAGGTTCACCACTGTTGTAAGTTTTCTCCATTTGTAGATAATGGCTCTCAACGTGGTTCACTGGAGTCCCAAAGCCTTAGAAATGGCTTTGCTACACTTTTCAGGCTGATTGAGATCAACTTATTTGTTCTTGAAATTCTTTAGATTGCAGCATCATATGCTGCATTTAACCCACTTCACATTGCCAGACAGGTTCTATTTGAGCGATGTTTAGGGCTGGCAGTAATCATGCCCAGGTTTAGCCAGTGAAACTGAACCAAATTTGTTTATTTGGTTTATGTCGTACATCGGGGACTATTACTGATTCACATTGGGGCGAGTGAGGTTTCAGAGCTTTTTTTCAATAAATGAAATAATTATTTGGAAGCTGTTTTTTCTGTTCACTCTATCGTTTCTTTATATTAAAATGAGCTTGATGTGAAACAATCAAGTGTAGCAAATATGCAAAAATGGGGAAAAAAAAAATCGGGAATGGAGCAAATACTTTTTCGCAGCTTAGCCTGGCGTGATGCTGAATGAATCTTTGGCGTCGATGTTAACCTGCCTGTCTTATGACTTAGTCGGTCGCACATCTAAAACCCACCAATTTGCGGATCCTGAGGGGAAAAAGCCTCCTTTTGAACCATAGGCTGAGCATCAATACAGGACATAGTGAGTCTCTCTCCACTATTGCCAGTAGCTGAGCTGGTGTTAGCGGTGTGCGCTGAAGCACTAAGCCTTTGGAAACATCTTCGGGTTTAGTGTGACATTCGTCAAGCTAACCTACGGCAGTTGCCGATCGTAATTAATCTCTTCTGGCATGAAACCTGTAGTTCCTAATCTGAATCTTTGTCCTAATTTACGGCTCCCTGTGTCTCTTGTTGGTTTAAAATGCTTTCCTCTATATGGTCCTAACTTGCCATGGAGTCACAGACTTTCAGTTCTTCTTGCACAGGACGCCAGTGTCTCAGGAGGTAGCTTCATACTTGTCATCCTGCATGCATATGACCTATAACCTCATCTGTCAGCGAGCCAGTTTTCATGGATACAGAAGCCTCAGTTACTCCTGTATCTCCTCTTTCCTCAAAGCTCTTAGGTTTCAGCTCTTAGCTTCCTTAATTAGCTGATTGCTTTTCCTGAGATGTGATCTTGAGAAATTGCAGTCAGCAGAATGTTGTACTGAGGAGACAGTCCTGCTGCAAACTAAGTTTCATGGATATATAAAAATAACGTGGAAAAGATATGATCAAATTGTGTCCTTAATATTACTTTCTGACAGAAATGGAAATTTGTGGGACATTTAAATCTTAATTCAGAAATAGAACGCCGGAGTCCATTAATTATGTTAAATAACATCACCATCACTACTGTGATGTTATTTATTAGAACATACTGGCCTTGGGTGCTCTATTGCTTTTGTACATTATTGAGTTTATAGCAATGGTTTAATTGTTTTACTTCACATAAACATCGAGATAAACTTGTGATTACTGGTTTTAATTGCTCTTTGGAAAAGTAGTTCCACAGACAAAAATGTGTTGCTTAGCAACGCAAATCAAAGTGGGGCTTAACTTGGTGAGGAACTGAATCTGTGAGATTAACCTTATATTAAATAACTCATGACTTTTGACCAATCAGATTGCTTGAATTGAAACATCTCTTGTATGAATTCTAATAATACCGTGTATTATTGGTATTTATATATAAAGTGTGTGCTGTGTAAAATGGAAGACCTGTGCATGAAAACAGCTGTTTCTGTAAATTGGCAAACTTAAACTGAACTAAATTGGAATCCCTGTATAAAAATAGTGTAATATATTATTATAAAGCAAAATAGAAGAATCTTTGCACACAGACTCACACGTAAACACTCTCAACTCACACACACACAGACACAACGCACACAAATTCACACACTCATGTGCGTATGAATAAACCAGCCTGGCAAAAGCTGTTGAGGCATAAAAGCCTCTGTAACCAACTGTTCTGTTAATTCCTGTGGTTGCCCATACTGCAGTTATTACGGTAACAGTAGTGAGTGACAGGCCTTGTAAACCTCCTCTGTAATGAACAGAATCTTGCCTCTCTTCGTGACAGTGTGGTATCACCTTCCCTCTCTGGCTGAAGAACAGTGAAAAAAATAGTGGATCTGTGCATTTTGTAATGAGATGTGCTTTCGCTGAATAATCATCACTGTGTTCTTATGTAATGTGGATCAGGGTTGCTGTGGTACAGTGCTGGGTCTGGATCACTTCTCTTGCAGTAACTTCAACTGCAACAATAGATGGTATCGATTTACAGTCTTCAATTTAGTTGATGCCTTTTGTCAAAGTGCATATCACATAATCAGAAACAGTGAAAGCTAACTGCCCTTTATGTATACAGAAACATTGAGTTGAGTAAAAATTCCGAGGTATAAGCGAGGTTGAGAGTTTTTAGATCTTTATTCAGTTGAGCCAGTCACATGTTGAGCAGTTTCTTGCTTCAGATCACAAACCCTCAAATGCCCTTGGACTGGTCATTGCAGACCTGGAAGCTCTTCAAATTGTCAAACTACTTTGGTTTGGTGTGCAGTTGTGGTTTTTAGGTGGATAAATGTGGCATGTTGTGGCAAAGTAAATGGAGATTTATGTGGCAGCTGTTGCACTTTGGGGCTCTGCTGACAGGTTGCTGACAGGTTTGTGGTATGGGTGGGCAAGACCCCGTATTTCGAATAGGCACGGGGAAACGAGTGTGGGTCCTTTGTATATCAGCAACTGGCAGGACTAAGATTAACCCTTAGAGCACTAAATACAACTATTATTGCTCAACTAGCCAGACCCGTGCTCCGCATGGGGATGATTGTGACCAATAATCCTAACGAATAGTGCCGTCACCCGTTGTCATGATAACAAAAGGAAAAAAACGGATAAAATGGCCCAAATTTCAGTAACAGGGCGAGTTGGTTTGATCCCACATGGCGGACGACAGCGGCAGGCTCATCTGGAACACGAATGCCAGGGGGCGCAGGGATCCGTCGGGCAGTTTGGGAGGAGATACGTTGCAAAGGCCGGACAAACTGAGAATTAATATATAGATGATGTAAGATATCATAATCAAAGCTGTTAAAAACCTTTCGTGTTTCCATGCAGGAGCTCTTTTAAACAAGTCACCACATCACAGATTTTAAACAGCACAAGATAATTACATTTATATTTTTAAAAAATGAATTTCAGCCCTCTAAGTGTTAAAAGCTCTCTCTCTTTCCCTCTCTCTGCAGGTGTGCATCCGAGCCTGCATCTCTCTCGCCCCTGACTCACTGACACCCTGATTCTCCGAGGGACAACGCTCTTCCGCTGAACAGGCCAGTGTTCACCTCTGGGAGATCCAGCCCCATTTATCAGGTACGGCTCTCACACCCATCCTGCATCCAGGCTCTTCTAGGACCAGAACCTCTCACTGTTGCTTAGAGTTTCCGTCACCAAACCTTCTTCACCACGAGCGTAACATCACTCACCTCCTCAGCAAGAACAAGAGTGATCAATTTTGCTATAGATCTGTTTTAGGTCTGGGGAAGACTCTTACAAGTTTTGTCAGATGTCTGAGTGAGTGATTGATTCATTCATTGATGGTAAGAGGTAGTGTATGTACACAGTACACTGTGATGTGACCAATCAGCTCGGAGTCACCACAGGAAGTAGGAAGTGAGCTTGATGTGGCTCTCGTCAGGCTGAAGGGATGCGATGTGTACTGGGGAGGGGAAAGCCGAGTGTTGGCATAACCTGAGGCCCTGCTTCAGCTTTACTGAGCTGCTCTGAGTTTACTGTGCAGCCTTGCTGCACTTTAACCCCACAAACTCTGGCTTTTCACAAGAGTTTTCCCTTCAAGGTACCCTGTCATGTCACCAGGTGCACAGCCAATCAGTCATTAAAAGCTAGTTCAAAATCTGTTATTTGTGACCTCACAAGAGGGAGGGGTCACCCAGAATTATGAAGGAACTGATTAGCTGCCAGCAGCCATACCTCTATTCAACCTGCTCCAGCCGTGTGGCTGAAACTAAGCAGGTGTGGGCTTGGTCAGTACTTGGATGGGAGACCAGCTGGGAAAACCAAGTTGCTGCTGGAAAAGATGTTGATGGCCTGTAGGTGGTGGTCTTCCCTCTGGTGAAATAATCCCCAGTGCAGTGATGGGGACACTGTACTGAAGGAGACACCATCTTTCGGATGAGACGTTAAACCGAGGTCCTGACTCACTGTGGTCATTAAAAGATCCCATGACACTCATCGATAAGAGTAGGGGGTTCCCCGGTGTCATGGCTAAAGTCCCAACCTGGCTCTTTCGACCTGCCTCCTAATCATCCCCTGATCTAATTGGCTGTGCAAATTGTCCTCTCCCTCCCCACCTCAACCACCAGGGCTCCCTTGAAAAAGACATTTCAATCTCAACGGGACTTCCCTGGTTAAATAGAGGTTAAATAAAATAAAAAAAATAAAGCTGATTGGCTGGAGTTGATCAGTCCTCCTTATCTCTGGGTGGTCACTTCACCATACGATCTCACCAATGAACAGACATGTTTTGGGATCATTAGAAACCTTGGGATCTCCACTATAATTTAAAATGGGCCTGAAGTTTCACAGGTTTGAATACAGCAGCTGCATTTGATGGATATGGGTCCATAGGGTTTGTGGGTTGAACTTGTACTTTTGGTAAATCCATCCACCAGGGCACCATGGGAGTACTGATGCAGTTGTGGACTGTGAGATGGTGCTGTGACTGTCCTCTCTTCCTCAGCAGTTTTTGGGGGATTTTGAGTCTGTGTGTCAGTTAGAGCTCAGCGGTGTACAGTATGAGTGCCTCGCTGTCTGAGTGCGGACTGTGGTGGGCGGCAGTGACTCCGCTCCTTAAATGAGAGGCCTTTGAATAGCAGGATTTTCATTGACTCGATTTATTCACCCTGTTGATGTGTTTCTTGTTCTGTGGTGGAGAGCGCAGACAGACGAGACCCATGTGTCTGCCACCCACCCATTGGAATGCTGGGAAAAAATGTGTGGGCAGCCTGGCTGGAGAACAAACAGCTTAAGTAAACAGGAGGCAGAGCAGCGAAAAACCAACGGGCAGCGTTTAATGAAGAAGCCAAGCGTGCGTACGTTACTGTTACTGGCCCATAACAGACCGCTTATCCCAGCAAACTGCACATGTGAATGAGAGAGAGGGGGGAGTATGCAATTTGACCCATGAATCCTCTCTAAAATTCCCAGTCAGTAAATTCCAATATAGTTTCTTTGTGAACCATTTCATTAAGGTAAATGGAGGTGACTTTAAAGATAGTGAGGGCCGGATAGGGGAGTGTAGGAGGTGGATGGATGGATGGATGGATGGATGGATAGATATTTAGGAACACAGGTCATCAGTGTAGGGAAAATGTTTAAGAAAATACATTTATAACATCTGTTTCTAGTATACCGCAGCAGAATAATTCTGTGACCTCGAATAGTTGAGGCAGTGATACCCTACAGAACATTTACTCCGGCTAAGAAGTCAACTATTGTACACAAAAAAATTAAGAATATAAGAAAAGAAAAAAAGAGTAATTATGTCTCCCCTCCCAGAGGAAGAGGGGAGACATATTGTGCCCGTTCCCGTTCCCGTTTGCATTGGCGTTCCCACTTTGTTGACGGAGCAGTTCTCCAAACCGCTTGCATGATCTTAACGGAACTTTGCATACTTACTACTCAGGTCGTGCAGTGGTGCCCTTCGGTATCTGCCTGTCTGTCTATCCGTCTATCCGGTGGGTTAGGCAGGGAAGGGGGGTGGAGGGGTGACGTACATTTTTACGAGTAACAACACATTCTAGTTTTGAAAGTTTTTGCCGTACAGAAGTTGTTCTTGACGCTGTCGCCCAGAGTTAACCACAGTGAAGGTCCTTTATACAGAAAACTACACCATAATAAATTAGTGCTGATATTTTGGAAGGGGAGAAGGGAACAGAGAGTGTTACATGAGGGAGCAACGAAAACTTAGAGTGCTGAAATAAATTTTCAAAAAAATTAAATTATCTTGTGCTGTTGAAAACATATCATATCCCTGCGGGAGCTCTTTTAAACAAGTTGCCACATGATAGGTTTTCATTTTCAACAGCTTTGAATTTGATATCTTACATTGTTGAGCAACACTATTTGTAATTAGCGCTCTGAGGGTTAATCATACATTTAGTACAGTGTGTTTTACAGGTTTGGGTACCTTAGCTGGTGCGGCTGATGAGAATTATACTGCACAGTGGAGCTCAGCTGTCATATATGTTTGTTCTTTGGGGAAAAAAGAGTGAAAACTGAGGGTGAATGAGGTGCTGCAGGAGACGCTCCACCACTGGCTTCTCTTAACCAATGGGCTGAGCCGAAGCAGGCATGTGACCCCCTGCCATCTTCCTCTGTCAGTGAGCCAGCTGTGTGTATTTTCATATAATCGCGTATTCTGGGCCGGCGGGACCTGCTGCGCTATCAGACCGCGTCTGCGAGAGGCTGTACTCCGCGCTATCAGACCGCGTCTGCGAGAGGCTGTACTCTGGGGAACGAGTTCGCTGTGCCCTGGTGTCAAATGCTCTGTCCCAGAAAATAGACAAAAGGAAACTGGGATCTTGTGGGGCGTCTTGTCTGATATTGTTGTTTGTTCTTGGGACAGACTAAGTGTTTGGCTGTGATACGGCGCCGGTATGAGGCTACTGCTACATACAATAGGCTACATTACTCCCATCTCTCACTGAGCAGGCTGGGCTGCAGGTGTTAATTTCAGGCTTGTAGGCTGTGCATATGTTATGCAACTGAGCTTTAAGTGCACTCAGTCTGATAACTAGTGCCCTCTGCTTTTGTTTAAATGAGTCTGGTTTTTCAGGGGCTCCGTAGGGAGATGTTTGTCCCTGAAGTTTTGATATTTATTTCTAAAGTGGTGTAACAGCTGTGTGATGGGGGCCCTGCCTTTTGAGTGTCTCCGGGTGGCATTTTTTAAAAACGTATACTTGTTCTCATGCCTCACAGCAAGAAGGTTGTGGGTTCAAATCCAGCCTGGGGCCTTTCTGTGCGGAGTTTGCATGTTCTCCCCGTGTTAGCGTGGGTTTGGGGTGTATGGGGTGTATGGGAGGGGTATCACCTCTGACGGGGCAACAGTCGTACTCTCCGGAGTATTTGGTCCGCTTTGGTCTCCACCTGCACTCAACTCTCACTTGTGGCTCCTAGTAGCTGTTTGTATGCGACAGCGGCCACACCCCGGGCAACGGCTTCGACTGGCCGTCTAAACCAAGTGAGGGTAGCCGATGGGTTCCAAACCCTCGGTGAATTTAGGGCTGCCTACCTATGCATACGAAGATTGGATGCCGGCGGACTCTGCGGAAGAAACCATTAGTTGGTTCAATGGAGAAGAAGGCGGCTACAGCACCACACTGTGGAGTGTGTAGGGCAAGATGAGGCACATAAGGACATCTTGGTCATCCACTGCATCCGGTTCTGTCTCCAGTTGTCTCGACGTGGTCCTGCCACTGGATTTAGACGGTCCTGGACGAGAGAGTGAGGTCGACGCTGCGCAACTCTTCTTCACTTAAAACAAAATTCATGGCGCAAATCATCGGTTATCCTTCATTCCGTCCCATCCCTTCATCACAAAGTCCTGTGGCGACAGGCTCGCGACGAAGCGACAGGTGTGGGTACACTTGAAGTCGTAGCCGCAATCCTGCACACAGGCGACTCAGGCCATAGGGTCGCTATTCACTGACCGGAACGGCAGTGGATCTCGGCAGCAGTCTGAGTGTCTGAGCAGCCCTATTTAGGAAATGCACTGCTCACCTCCATGGCAAGAGGAACGGACTAGAAAAGGTGTCCCAAACATTGCCTGCTCCACTCACCCTAGCCAGTTTACCGCGACTGGAGGGGACCCTATACATGCGGTCGAAACAAAGAAAGTAAAATGAAAGCTAAGAAAACACCACTCACCCTTGCAGCTTGGAATGTTCGTACGCTTCTTGATAGAGACAATTCAGAAAGACCTCAGAGACGCACAGCGCTCATTACAAGTGAACTAGCCAGATACAGCATCGATATCGCTGCTCTTAGCGAAACCAGGCTGGCAGGAGAGGGTGAACTTTGCGAAAGAAATGCAGGATATACTTTTTATTGGAGTGAATGCAGTCCTGAAGAGAGAAGAGAAGCCGGAGTTGGTTTTGCAGTCAAGTCGTCATTGGTTGGCAAGTTGGCTGGCCCCCCAAAGGGTGTGAGTGATCGCCTAATGACGATAAGACTCCCCCTTTCTCGTGGTCAGAAGTTCACCACCATCGTCAGCGTCTATGCCCCTACCTTGACAAACCCAGATGAGTATAAGGACAAGTTTTATGAAGACCTGAACACCGTCATCAGTTCTGTTCCCCATGCAGACAAACTCATCATTCTTGGTGATTTTAATGCGAGAGTTGGCTGTGACAGCATCTCCTGGGAAGGAGTAATTGGGAAACATGGAGTCGGTAATTGCAACAGCAATGGCCTGCTACTCCTCCAGACCTGCGCAGAGCACGATCTTTTGATCACTAACACCATCTTCAACCTCCCTACCCGCAACAGGACTTCATGGATGCATCCTCGTTCAAAGCACTGGCATCTCATTGACTATGTCATTGTGAGGAAGAGGGACAGGCAGGACGTACGAGTCACGAAGACCATGTGTGGAGCTGAATGCTGGACAGACCACCGTCTTGTTATCTCCAAACTACATCTCCATGTCCAGCCCAAGAGACGGCCACAGGGCGCGAAAGCTCCTAAACGGCTGAATACCAGCAAGCTAAATGTCAGTGATATCAAGGAATCTCTTACCAACACCTTGGTCCAACGCTTAGACTCCACTGTGCTGGATTGCCAGGATGTTGAGACAGTGTGGACTGCGCTCTGTGAGACGGTGTATGACACAGCTATGGAGTGCCTTGGGCCAACCACCAGAAAGCACAAAGACTGGTTTGATGAAAACCCGACAGAGATCAAACAGCTGCTAGAGGAAAAGCATCGTGCCTATAAAGCTCATCTCGATGACCCAAAGTCAACATCAAAAAGAGACACGCTGAGAGATATACGAAGCACCACTCAAGCGAAGTTGCGCCAGATGCAGGATTCATGGCTGAGTGCCAAAGCAGACGAGATCCAGGGTTTTGCGGACAGAAATGACACGAAGAACTTCTACAGTAGCTTGAAGGAAGTCTATGGCCCTACTACCTCAAGATCACTATCTCCACTTCTCAGTGCTGACGGGACAACATTGATCACCGACAAAGAGAAAGTCCTGGGGAGATGGGCAGAACACTCATACTTATACTGAATAGACCTTCGACCATCAATGATGAGGCCATCAACAGGCTACCTCAAGTCCCAGTTGAAGAGACTATGGACGCTATACCAACTCTGGAGGAGATCCAGAAAGCAATGCATCTACTCTCCAGTGGCAAAGCACCTGGTTTGGACTCCATCCCTGCTGAAGTCTACAAAGAAGGGGGTGTGGCTCTGACTGAGAAACTTCACCAGCTGTTTCAACTCATTTGGCAACAGGAGACAGTGCCGCAGGACTTCAAGGATGCCTCCATCATACACCTCTACAAACGCAAAGGAAACCGCCAGTCCTGTGACAATCATCGTGGAATCTCCCTGCTGTCCATCGCAGGCAAGATCCTGGCTAGAGTGCTACTCAACCGCCTCATGGCACACCTCGAGCGAGGTCTCCTACCTGAGAGCCAGTGTGGCTTTCGGAAAGAGCGCAGGACTATCGACATGGTGTTTGCTGCCAGACAGCTTCAGGAAAAGTGTCAGGAACAGAATGCTGATCTTTACTCCACCTACATCGACCTGACTAAGGCGTTTGACAGTGTCAGTAGAGAGGGCCTTTGGAAAATCATGGCGAATATGGATGCCCCAGAAAATTCATCACCATAGTGCGACAACTACACGATGGCATGCTGGCAAGAGTCCAGGAGAATGGAGAGACCTCTGATCCATTCCCTGTCTCAAATGGAGTGAAACAAGGATGTGTCCTTGCCCCCACCTTGTTCAGCCTCATGTTCTCAGCCATGCTGACTGATGCCTTCAGAGATGCTGACGTAGGTATCGGCATCAAGTACCGGACTGACGGCTCTGTATTCAATCTTAGAAGGCTTCAAGCGAAAACCAAGGTTTTGACTGATACCATCAACGACTTCCTGTTTGCAGATGACTGCGCTCTTAATGCTGCCTCGGAGGCTGACATGCAACATAGTGTTGACTTGTTCTCTGGTGCCTGCAAGAACTTCGGCCTTACTATCAGCACCGAAAAGACGGAGGTAATGCATCAGCCAGCTCCAGGAAAGCCATATATCAAACCCAATATCATCATCAATGGGCAGCGACTGAATGCAGTGGACAAATTCACCTACCTGGGCAGTACACTCTCCAGAAGTGTTATTATTGATGACAAAGTCATCGCCAGACTCGCCAAAGCAAGCGCCGCCTTCGGCAGACTACGCAAGAATGTCTGGAACAGGCGTGGAATCACCACTGTGACAAAGATCAAGGTGTACCAGGCTAGTGTTCTTACCAAATTGCTCTGTGAAACCTGGACAGTCTATCAGCGCCATGCCAAGAAGCTGAATCACTTTCATACAACTTGCCTCAGAAAACTTCTGGGCATAATGTGGCAAGATAAGGTCCCTGACACGGAGGTCCTAACATGTGCTGACCTACCGAGCATCTACACCATCCTAATGCAATCTCAGCTTCGCTGGGCAGGACATGTAGCTCGCATGTCAGATGAGCGTCTACCAAAGAGACTGCTGTTTGGCGAGCTACAGCAAGGAAAACGATCCCAATGTGAGCAGAAGAAGCGTTTTAAGGACACCTTAAAAGCCTCATTGAAGGCTTTCAACATCAGCTATGGCTCGTGGGAGCAACTAGCCCAGGACAGAGGAGGGTGGTTTTCAGCTGTTCACAGAGGCGCCAAAGCATGTGAGGCCAACAGGATTGCTGTTGCTTAAGACTGCAGACAGGCCAGAAAGAACAGGACTGCCAACCCGGTCGCAGCAGCTACCATTCTCTGCCCACACTGCAAAAGACTCTTCTGGGCACAGATTGGCCTCATCAGCCATTTACGAACACACAGAGGACAAATACCTCAACCTCAGGATAACTAATTAGATGGTCTTCGTCGTATCGATGGACGATGATGAATGAGCGTGGGTTTCCTCAGTGTACTGCAGTTTCCTCCCACAGTCCACAGACATGCATGTCAGGCTAATTGGAGATGCTAACTTGCCCATAGGCATGACTGTGAGAGCGAATGGTGTGTGAATGGTGTGTGCGCCCCGTGATGGATTGGTGAGCTGTCCAGGGTGTGTTCCTGCCTTTCGCCCAGAGTCAGCTGGGATAGGCTCCAGCTCCCCCCACGACCCCAGGGAGGAACAAGCGATATAGAGAATGGATGGATGGATGGATGGACTTGTTCTTACATTATATGGTGGCCAGTTTTTCAAGAGCCTGCTACCAGAGTCATTACGCTCCATCTGATGTGTGGTTAGCTGAAGTCAGGCCCCTAATGCTCTCGTCTAACTCTTGTCTCTTGGTTTGACACAGTTGGTGCTTCTCTGCCTCCTAAATGCTCAGGCTTGATTGCTGATGCTCTGCAGTGGAGGGCTTTACTCTTCCTGTCTCCCGGAGATCCTCAGTCCAAGATTTGGAAGTCTGTAGGCCTGCTGTCAAATTTCGTATGAGGAAACATTTCATATTTTGCGTGTGTTTGAGTTGGGTTCCTGTGGAATTGGTTTCTGAAGAGGAGTAGCGCTGTGTCAGATCGTGTTGGCGGTTCTGAGATTGATTCTGGCATCTCTAGTTTAATTGAGTTTGCGGGAAAACTGTCCGGTTGTCCTGCCTCTGACAGAGAAGTGAAGGAGAGAAGGGCTGTAATTAGCGAAGTGAAATGGAGGCAGTTCCTGCCAAGTGCTTTTTGGGAGGTATTTGAAGTGCAGCCTGCGCTGGTGTAAAGCTCAGTAAATAGGCTCACCCGGTTTTATTCCTCCATTACGGCCTTACAACTTTGTCATTTGAGCATTGTGAGCATTTGTTACAGTAATGGACTGGATTTTACTGCAAATTTCAGTATTTTTAAGTTTATTGTATCTTTTCTCCCCTCTCATGTGACCAGTTTGACAGACTACGAACCATTTCTGAAGTCCATATTTCCTTGACAAACTAGGAGAAAAATGTGGGAAAATTGTGCTGTGCATCTTGACATTTACTACAGGAAACACCTGGCTTTCAAGCCCTGTTATTACAATATCTTACTGTGGTTATGCTAATGACGAATTCAACAGGTTTATGACTACTGTGAGGTAAAAGAACTTAATTCCTAGAAGGATTTTTTTATTGAACAGGTTTGGTTCTCTGTGCATTTACAAGCTGCGAAAACTTCACAACTTGCCCCCAACATTACCGTCCATTTCATCTCCTGTAATGTTCCCAAGTATCTCCATGGACGCTCTATTTTTATTTACGGAGGTTTTAAACCTTTGGTGAAAAAATCAGTCTCCCACCTGTGCCGACATGTTTCTCTGTGGACGTCGGAAAATGCTGCTGCTGGTGCTGGGGTCCCTCGGCTGTGGCTGTGAGAGTCGGTCTCATGTTACCGCTTGTGTTCCCTTATTTTACCTCCAGCAGGAGCTGATGTGTTTTCACCTGTTTATTTGTTCATTCATCAGTTAACGGGATCTCTAAGAGATCTGCATGGATGTCAGTGAAATACGGTGTGTTGATAGATACTGCGCTAAGGAGGAAGTGATTAAATATTGGTGAAGATCCGACTCATATTCTTGATCCAGAATCTGAAAGAATTTCTATGTGCGTAAAGACGGCACTGTCATGCACCAATGTCACGTGACTGCAGTCCCCACATCAGCTGTCAGATACGTCTTTGTATAAATACTTTACGTTGGAAGAAATCCAATCCGACTTCCTGTACCAACAAATTTGACAGTGGTGGAGGTCTCGGAGTGCTCTCTAGGTTGATTTTGGTTTATTCCTACGCCTCCCTCCCCAAAAAGAGTTTATATTGAAAAATACCTGCTGCACAGAGCTCTCAAACTCCCTCTCTCCTCCTGCTCCTGTACAGGCGTCTGCAGGTGTAACTGGTGCTCCAGAGTTCGGCTCAGTTTCATTTCTACTCAGTTCGTGAAAAGCACTGAAATTCAGCTCTTGAGGAGGAAAGTCCTCCTGGTGAATGATGGGAATTTTCTTGATTGACTGACAGCTCTGAAATGCTCTCTCCCAGTACATTTGCCTGTGGGCCAGTGGCCGTTTGCTCTGTCCCAGTCTAAGTGTGGCTTTTGCGAATGCTCTCAGTATGGGGCCTGTCTGTGTGACAGTGCACTTATTTATGTAAAGACTGAAGCTTGTGCTATTTACAGGCCTGGAGAGTTTAATTAGCAAGTGATGCATTCGGCTCTTTATAAACATAAATCCACCAGCATCACTGTGTGAGCCATTTAATCCCAGTGTAGCTTTGGGGTTTGTTCTGAGTGAATCTGTACACAGTTCCTCTGAATGGGCATCTTCAATATAGCTGCTGCGCAGAATCATGGGAAAATGCAAATGGAAGTCCTACGAAGTGTTATGTTTCTGAGATTAAGATGAAGTCGGCTAAAGTACAAGGTAAATGGTTCACTGCAAGAGCCTGGCACAAAGTAATGAATGAAAAGTGAGGCCTGATCTTTCGAAGCTTTATCCTGCACTGAAAGGGCTTTTGAGCCTTGTGTCGGGTTTCATCTTGTCTGGTGTCCTACAAACGGAACAATGAAAATTGGGAACCAATGAAATATCAAATTTGACGTCTTCCTTGAGTTCATACATCAGGGTTCTTCTCTCCTGGAAAAACCTAGTAAGTTCACTAAAGCAACGTAAGAACAATTTAAGAAAAAGTGTTGTATTTCGGACTTTTCCTAACAAAATAAATAAATAAATAAACATGAAAACTTGATTTGAAAAGTTCAAATAACACTAATAGCTAGTGTTTGAAGATTTTCACCACACTCAGTTACTAGAAATAGGAGTCAAATGTAATTTCCACTAAAAGTGACAAATGTACCATGTTTTTCTGCTGTGTCTGATTATAATTGGCCCAATAATCCAAAGCGCAGCATCATGTCTGGTCACACACACACATACACACACACACACACGCACACACAAATGCACTCATGCACATACATAGAAGCACATTTGCACACATACACTCTTACAAACTGTCATTCTCAGTCGCGCACATTCATGTACAGATACACACAGACTCACTCACACACTGGTAGCACAGTAGCACAACAGACATTGCGGAGTGCTGGAGAGGACTGAAGCGCAGAGCGACTCGGACACAGATGTGAAATCTCCTCATGCTGCAGCTGGTCAGACCGACGCCAGCGGCGGGACCTGATGGAACAGGCAGGCTGTCCTGGAGAGGAGGAGCTGCGTTGCAGGACTGAGCCTGAGAGAGCCTGGGGGAGGAAGGGGGGGGGGGGGGAAGGAAGGAGGTGCGGCGGAGCACTGTTGGCGAGGAATCTCCCCCCCTCCCCCGGCCGTTTGTGGCAGCTGGCAGCGATGTTTGCAGCGGCCCATCTCTCTGCTCGAGAGCGCTGTTTGTCCTTCCTCGTCTGGATTCGGGCACAGAAGGTCAGAGCGATCGGTCTCGTTGTCTGACACGGAGTTTTCCCTGAATGATCCGGAGCTCGTCCTTCAGCTGCAGGGCCGATCTGTGCCTCAGGGGCGGCTCAAACTCTCCGCTCAAATTTACACGCTGCTCAAACCGTTAAAGATCACGTCTGATGGCTCAGAGACTGAGATGAGCTGTAGACTCATGTGCTTCTCATCTGTGGAGATGCGCTATTAATGCTGAATCATCAGTTTTGATTTTCTAAACGGGCTTTGACAATTAGCTGGCCAGAATGAAAAGGAGTTCTGATGCTTTTTATTCTAGTATTCAGCAATGGCTGTGGCGCCAGAGTGCATAAAATAGTGTGTGTTTTTGGGTGTGCGTGTGTGTGTGCGTGTGCATGTGTGTTTCAGTGTGTGTTCCAGTACGCATGCATGTGTACATGCTTGGGTGTGTGCGCGTGCGTGTGTGTCTGTGTGTGTTTGTGTGTGTGTGCGCGTGCGTGCGTGTGCATGTGTGATTGGCGGATGTGCATATTTCTGCACCTGCTGACCTGTATGGAATCCACACTCTTTCTGCTGCACAGACACATGCAGAATAACCCGTCCCAGCGACCCTGTGCAGGTTGGGACAGACTGCAGTGCTCAGGGAGGGTCCTGATGGTTAACAGTGATATGAGGGGTATGAAAAGTTTTGCAAGAAATACATCCAAAAAAATCTCTGCTGATGCTGGATAGAGATTGGATCAGATATAAAGTATCTTGTATGCAGTTCACACACTGCTTAATGCTCCGAAAGAAAAAAGAATTTAATTACTGTGCCCAAAAAATATATCAACAGCCATTCAATCCAGCAGGAAAACTCCTCCAGTGAAACAGAACATGAGAGCCTTATCTGTGTCATTATCTGTATCAGGGTCAATGACGCGACATTGTCCGAGTGCATTACTAAATAATTTTAAATGATTCATAATAAGCATCATTTTATTCTATAAAACCTGTTTAATTTGAACATATTTCCAGTTTATCATAAAAATGATATATATTTTATGTTTTGCCATCTCAAATCCTCAAAATGTCAGGTGGCGCAACCGTCCGAGCAAGTTAACACTATGTGAAATGTATTAAATATGTAATTTAAAATATGAATTTATATAATACTAATATGGGGGCATAATTTTATATTGAAAACCTTTCAAATAAACAAAGTTTAATTGTTCTTAAATTGTTTGGAAAACCAAAATACCTGCCCCCTACAGTAAAGAAACCATAAGTCACTTTTAATACCCAGCTCAATTACAAAATAGTAATGTTTTAGGCAGAGTAGACACTCTCAGGTATACTTACTAAAAAAAAATCACTTAGGAAAAAAAGAGGGAAGTTTGTTTTTTTTTTTCAAGAAACTTTTGGTTGGGCCACCTGACTTTTTTGGCTGGTGAAATTGCAAATACAGTCTAAAACTGTACTAAAACCCTGTAAATGTTGTGCAACCATTAAGACTTGTTTAAACACACTCTTCCAACTTCAAATAAATGTATTCTGTACATTTTTAAAGATTTATTTAAAAAAAAAAAACATTTTTAAAAGGCTTATTTGTCATTGACCCATCATTAGCTATATATGCTTGTATGTATAGGTGTGGTCCTGCGGAAAGATTGGTGATGCACCATCTGACAGAATAAAAAAATGCATTGAAAATGGTGAAATACATGAAAAATATGTATAATCCACAGTGTATGTGACTAATGCCTGTTACTCAGCTGGCGAAATCATTGAATACACAGGTATGGTAAACAAAAATGGAGCGAAGTGTCCTGTTCTTTAGAAAGTCATCGAATCAACAACTGCATAGTATGAATTTCCCATATTTCAGCTGACAAAGAAAAAAAAAGCACATTGTATCAAAGTTGAGATTATGATGCAGAATGCTGATAATTGAAAGGTTTTAGATGGCAGACGTGTCTGAGCAGGGCTCGAAATTGCGACCGTTTTGGTCGCATATGCGACCAATATTAACACTGTGCGACCTTCGAATTAAAATAGTCGCACCTGTGCGACCGCTTTCCCCCCCAATTAAACGCCTCTTCCTGTACATTTGGTAGTCCGTAGGCATGCAAACCGCTGCTGCAGCTTGAATAGAGAGTACCGTTAACATTAAAAAAACAAAAACGAGTCGGTAACAAAAGTTACTGAAACTGAGAATCATTACAATGACAACAACGGTGATTCGGACGAACCGGCGCCGAAATGAGTTTATTATTTTCGCAAAGAGTGGCTTTGAAATTTTGAATGACTGGGATTTAAAGAAGGTGAAATGCACGATGTTCGTTGTAAGGATTATGGTTCGGATCTCGCCGGTAACCGCGCGTTTGCTACTGAGCCCAACCACTTTAAACGTGAAAGTCCCTCCAAACTTGGCGAAAGCGCGAAACACAGAAAATGCTGCGACTAATGTGCGTCAACGAGTAGGTCCGGTGTAGCCCCATTCGTGCCTCCGAGGGCTTGTTTTAATATTCTGACATTTACTGACCCAGCGGAGTCACATGCCGTGCCATTGACAAAACCTGCGAAAATGGAAATCGCTGGACACCACTTGTCTTCTACCGCTGCTAGCGTCAAAACTTTCGTTTGTTTTACCTTGTGTCTGGTATCGGCGTAACAACGACATATTAAAGATTCGTTCGGCACCAACCATTCATCGTAACTCCCTCTCGTTCCGAAAAATAAGTCTGCAAAAGGCAAAACTTCACCCCTGAAATCTTGCTTCCTGCCCAGAATCGTTCACGGCACAGCCATGAAATTGTGACACGCGCGCTGATTGGCTGGCGCTTGAGAGACCTGGCAAGCGCGTGTCCTCAAAATGATAAACTTTAGAGGAGAGCTTAAAAAATGTTTAATTTTGCATGTAAGAATGCAGTTGAGCTGTGTTCGGGTAGAATGACTATTTTTCTTCCAAGAATGTATTTTGCAATGTTTGTTATTATCGTGGACATAAGAGTTTTTGTTTCTTATCAAATTTGGAGATACGAGGTTTTTTCAGCAGGCCGACGATATGCTGCCTCGCGGTTCTGCGCTTGCGCAGGCCTAAAATCTTCGTCTCGGTTTCTTCGCCCATATCTCAAGTAGCCTGTCTGCAAAAATCATAAAGACGCATTTTTTTTTCAGCGCGTCTTTCGAACTGTAAGCGTTTATATATTTGCATGTACGCGCTGGGAGTTCCTGAAAATGCAGAAATTTGATGACGATGACGTGCGACATATATCTTAAAACAAACGTATCCAACTCATTATGACATCTGCTTATGTTATAACAAGTTAACAAATAACGAAGTTACCTCTGTAGACTGACTCTTATTGCAATATTAACGCGAAAACAAAGACTTTACGATTTTTTTTTTTCCCAGATCTGCATTTAACCCTAACACAGTTGAAGATCTGATTCGGATCAGTGTGGAGGGTCCTCCTCTGGACATATTTGATGCCTCACAGGCAGTGAAGAGATGGATGGGAGGGCAGAGAGCCAAAAGACCCAATTTTAAATCCTGGCCTCAGGATATGGCAAAAAGCTAATTCAGTGGAAACTTTTGTTAATCAATTAACTCAAGACTGTCATATTGTTTAATAACTTTCATTTGCTGGTGACAGTTGTATTGTTAATGTGGAGTGTTATATTATAGTCTTTTTAAACATAAAAAACTATATATTGGTGCTTCTTAGATTTCGGTGTGTGCGCTCCTAAATTTTGGCTTGCGCTCCTAACTTTTTGAACTTGGCAGTGCAGCGCTACCAAGCAAAAAAGTTAGTTTCGAGCCCTGCTGAGAAATGTTGTCATCATGAGAAGGTGCGGCATCAGTGTAAATGCCTGGGCTCTGATGGTTTGGGTTGGTAGTCGTGTCTGTATTTGGGGAGTCGGGGGCGGGGAGGTGTGTCGAGGGGAGTTAGGGTGCTGTGTTGGGGTTCAGGTGCATTGTGGGGAAAAATGATGCAGTTTGATGAAAGGGGCAGAATGTATATATGCGGTCGGCGGGGTCACGCGGAGGCAGGCTGCTTGACTGGTTACCAAAGAGTTTCTGGCTCTAAGTTGATCTGTAGAGGTAAAAATGGGAAGAGCTGTTGTTGGGCCCTTGAGCAAGGCCCTTCACCCCAAAACTGCTCCAGGGGCCTCACCCCTGTTTCTCTCTCTCTCTCTCCTCCTCACCTGCAACCGTTCTACCTGGCGTTTCTCCAAGGGCGTCCCTGAAAAAGCCAAACAGGTTCTCACTGGAACTTTCCCTGGTTAAATAGATGTTTAATAGGTTATAAGGCACCTGTTTGCGGTGCTCGTGTGACTCGCATTTGTAAGTGCTCGTCCCTCATTGAAAAAACCCGAGTTTAAATACCTACGCTGATGCATCTACACACACTTTCTCACACACACACACACACACACAGTGCGGAGGATGTGAAGTGTCCGTGGAGGGCTCTGCATTACTCAGTAACTGTGTTCATCCAGAGAGGGACGAGAGCAGAGAGAGGCCCCATCTGTGACCCTCTCAGGGCGGATGGGCGCTGCTCACAGGTGGCTGTTACCAGCCTGGAGTTTGGAAAGCATCACAGTTAACTTGGGCCAACAACATTATCGCCTTGAGCACATAAAACGAATTAAGCACAGAAATGTAGTAGTGGCTGTTATTTGTATCAGTGTTATTGCCTGTTTATGCATTTGGCCGAGCCTTTAAAGAGCATTACAGCACCATTCTGACATCAGGGCCATAAAATATAATGCCTTTTCTGGGATCGGTAAGGGCATGTGCACTGAGCTGCTAGTATTACAGTAATGAGCTATCAACTATGCTAAAATAAGCAGCCAGCGCTAACTGCTTTAGCAGATACACAAACTGCAGCTTCTAATGGTCATAAAATGACTCCCCCGGTGTTTCACGGTGATTCGCAAGAACAGAAATGTGTCAGATCTAGCCCATGGGCTCCAGGGGAATCTCGCACTGGCTGGGTGCTAACATGCTAGGATTTGTAACTGGGCGACACTGAGAACACTCTGTTCTCGCTGCGCTGGTGCCACACATCACTCACTTGCTCGCGGTCTCGAATGCGCCCCTGACGTGCTCTTGCTGTCTGCTGTCTCTCCGATTGTGCTGCTGGAGGATAGAAATGAAGCTTTTGCCGGGTGGGGGGCAAAGGGGGGGGGTTTATAATTCAGATGCTTGTTTGCATTTATCGATGTGAGATATAATATTGATCATCTGTAAGGAAAGGGAATATACCTTTATATTTAACTTCGCTCCGCATCTCCCCTCGCCCCTTGTGAGCATCAGAGATTTGGGGCCTGTTGCGGGGTATCTGGCCTTAGTTGGCCAGGTGTACCTGAAAAGGGCACGTCAGCCCTGCGTGAGCACAGATGGACCCGGCCAGGTACTGTGGGAGATGAGTCAGGACTGACCTGAGGACGATTCCCTCTCATCCTGCTGGTGTGTCTGCCGTGCTATCTGCTGCCCCCTAGAGTATACAGTGTGGAATTTTATTCCGCATTCAGTGCACGAGAATGAAGAGTACGTGCGTCGCCCACTTCAGAGTAGTGTTTGTATGATTTTGATTTGGACTGATACATTTAATTAATTCTTAATAATCCTATTGCTGATTTATTTGTGGAATATTGTGTAACTGGCTCCAATTGTATTGCTAAGTGGTGCTATTTTATAACTGATCACAGCGAAACTCATGGTAACCTTCTCTCTGGCAGATGATGCACAGGTATTAGCTGCGATGTTTGGGAATTAAGGGCGCATGTACACCGGATTTGTGTTGACATTTATCGTCTGAGATCCGTTGAGAATTTAATGCCTAAGAAAACAATGCTGTTATCGCAGCGGCTTTGTGAGGATGTAGTAGTTATGGTTCAATAGTATTGAATGCTGCCTCTAAAAATGTGCTCATTAGTGTGTTGATCTATTTCGTTTATAGATTGCATTTTGTTTGAAATATCAGTGTTTTATCTTCCTGTAAGTTCTACAGTTTAGAGAGATTGTTGCTTGGAGGGTTGAACGTGATGTATGCCTGTGTGTGCGTGCGTGTGTGTGTGTGTGTGTGTGTGTGTGTGTGTGTGTGTGTGTGTTGGTGGGGCACTTTGATGTTGGGGTGTGGCCTGTGTGTGAACAGATTATAAAGCGGTTGCAGTGGTAGCAGACAGACATGCCCAGTCTGTCTCTAACTAAGCGCTTACAGAAGGATTTATGTCCTGTTCCTGGGGAGGCATTTGGCTCTGTGCAGCTCTGTGCAGCTCTGTGCAGCTCTGTGCATTCAGATGAGCAGTAATGGCACAGTGTCAGTTCAGAAAGTGACCTTGGCCAAGATTTAAACTTTACAATCACATCTAAGCTGGCTTTGAGTTCTTGTTTTCACCTGATTATCTCCTACCATCTTATCCTGAAGGAATTAATCATATAACATTGTGTGAATGTGCAGTTATATGGTCTATCATTGATTTTTGTGCTACAGTTCAATTTGATTCTGCTTTCAATCTGATGTAAATTTGGGGTGAAAAGCAGTGTGCTTTGAAATGTTGTACAGTTGTAGTTTATTCATCCACATTTTATTGAGTTTTATATTAACCCTTAGAGCGTTAAATGCAGCTATTGTTGCTCAATGATGTAAGATAAAAGAGCTCCCGCAGGGGAGCTCCTTTAAACAAGTTGCCACATGATAGGTTTTAAACAGGACAAAAACATTTTTTTAAATATAAATTTAATTATTTCAGTGCTCTAAGGGTTAAATCATAGCCTTTATAGTACGCAGTATTTGCTCTGATATCATAGATGTCTAATATCTTGAATACTTCCTGAAAATTGATTTGCACTTTGCCAAGCCCCACCCCCCGGATCGTGTGATTGGCTGGGGCGAGTAGAGAGGTTTGTTATTGCTGGTCAGAATCTGCCTTCGTTTCAGATCATCTCCCCTGGTGTTTGGGATAATGTAATGTGGAGAGGTGATAAGACTGGCACAGCGTGGGGTTAAGCTCTGTATGGTAATGCAGCTATAAATCACCCGCTTGTCTTTTCACATCTGACACAAGCATACCCCCCTCCCATACATCAGAGGCTCATGGGAAACCTCATATGAGCAGCTGAATCTGGGATAAAGCAATGCTGTGACTTCGACTGAGCGAAAGGGGCTCGTTGTCTTTCCTTAATTTGCTTACGCTGGTTACTGCAAATGCAAGGACCAGACTCCTGACAATAAGACTGCAGATCACTCCAACATTATTGTGATCATCTGCATGATTCTGTGAAGTCAGTATTTGAGATGGAGCTGTACTGTAGGGTAATGCTATGATTCACATTTATTGCAGTTATTTTAGTTGCTGTGTGTAGAATCTAGTGAGCCACCCTTACTTACTGCATCTTACCACATGTAGCAATGTCCTCTTCAATCAGGTTTTATGTCAGCAGCACCCTGTGACTGTTAGCCTATCGTGGGAGTGCAGGGGTTGGGTGCTCTGCGGTCTGTTCACACACGGTGGGGGGGGGTTTTCCTGCACTTCAAACACACTATAAAGGCCTCATTACCTCTTTCACTTCCTCATGGTCCAACAACTGTTTTGATTTTCCTGAAAAATTTGCTTAATATCAGCTGTTAAATGTGTGCAGGTGATTAGAGCTCAGGAAAAATTGTATGTTACCTGTGACATACAAGGTTTTAAAAATATATTTTTAGGACTGACAGCCCCCCCATTTTGTGTGAACTGTCACTGGTCCCGTTTTGGTATTGGCACAAGTACTGCTATTGAGTTATAAAGAAAATTAAGCTGAATGCACACTGGGGGATCAATGTAAATTGATTCCTGTAGTTTGTTTGATGGTAATAAGCATGTCTGTAATTAAAGATGAGTTTGGTGTTGTGGGGAAGCAGAAGGGCTGGAACAATTGATGTTTTAAGGAGTGCCTGTGGTGTTCAAAGTGTCCTGAAATTTCAAAGCTTCTCATGGAGACGACGACGGCCCTCCGTGCCTCCTCTGTGGTTTAGAGTCAGAAGTGGGTCCCACCAAACGGAAGAGATGCAGGAGCCGAGCCTGAGTAGAGCGTGTGGCGAGAGATGACAATCATGTGAGAAATAAAGATGTGAAAAATGTAATTTGAGAAGCTCATTTGAGACTCCAGACTGGCTGCTCTTGAGCAGAGGCCTGGGCTTCTCACATCAATTAATAAAATTCTGGATTTGCATAATCTACTTATATTAACCCACCCCATGATCTGGGTTAAGTTACCTCTAAGCTACTTATTTTTACTAATTGGGCTTAGAATCTTAACATTTACTGGTTGACCTAACATTTTAAGATACTGTAGGTCTTGCATTGTATTTGCCGGGCGCACATGCTGTCACAAAGGGAATGTGACCTTTTACTTTTACCGCGTATTCAAGGGATTTTCTGATGGCAGTCATAGCACTGATGTGTTCAAATGGTGCCTGTCATGCTGAATCCTTACCCACTGATGTGTGTGTTTTGTGGCAGCACATACTGTGTGAGTGTGTGTGAGTGGGTAATGTACAGTGCTTGTGTGGTGTGATGCCGGGATGAAAGACTGACTCAGCTCTCGGTGTCTGTGCTCCGGCTGCTCTCCTGTCTGTGAGCCCAGCTCGTGTCAGTTGCTCTCTCACACAGTCAGGACTGCGTTTACAGGCCTGTCAGAACCGTCTCCTCTACTCTCTAAAACATGACGACCCCATGAAGTTACATGAACTTATTTCCTCTCTTAAACTCCACTTGTCCGGATAAGGTTTAGACATTGAACTCAAGTCTGTACGTTTTCAAAAGTTAAACGCAAAGTTGTCCTTTGTCTTGACTACAGTGAGTTGAAACAAAGCTCATCTTCAACTTGTGTTAGTTCACATTTTTAAGGCAGCCGGTGAACTTTCGTTTCTATGTTTCGCCAGCTTGAAACATATTACTGTGTGCATGGCCACTCTGTCCATGCTCATAGATCGCAGTGACTGACTCTGCACTGTATCTCTGTACTCTGTACTTTATTTCTGTACTATACTTCTGTACTATATGTCTGTACTTTATCTCTGTACTTTATTTCTGTACTATACTTCTGTACTATATCTCTGTACTTTATTTCTGTACTATACCTCTGTACTATATCTCTGTACTTTATCTCTGTACTATACTTCTGTACTATATCTCTGTACTTTATCTCTGTACTTTATTTCTGTACTATACTTCTGTACTATATCTCTGTACTTTATTTCTGTACTATACCTCTGTACTATATCTCTGTACTTTATCTCTGTACTATACTTCTGTACTATATCTCTGTACTTTATTTCTGTACTATACCTCTGTACTATATCTCTGTACTTTATCTCTGTACTATACTTCTGTACTATATCTCTGTACAATACTTCTGTACTAGATCTCAGTACTGTATCTCTGTACTTTATTTCTGTACTATACTTCTGTACTAGATCTCAGTACTGTATCTCTGTACTTTTGCTCCCGCAGTAAGGAGAGAACCCGGCGCCCCTCCCCCACTCACCATGGCAGACGGTCGGCAGCCTGAGGACGGTGCTCCACACTGGGGCCCTTCAGGGGCCCAGGACCCCGCGACCCCTGCTGGCCTGAGCGAGAACGGCTACTCGTCCTACCGCGCCTGCCAGCCGGGCGGGGCCAGCCCTGTCACCGCCTCCTTCCCCTCCGCCAGGGAAAACGGCTTCAACGGGGACCTGTCGAGCGAACATGCGGTGACGGCAGGTATGAGCGATTAAACTGGGGCTCTGCTGAGCTCTCTCTGTCAGGTGTGTTACAGTGATGACATCACACTTGGGCACGTGTGAGTTAACCTCTTAAACTCTGACTCACCACTTCAGTTTTCCCTTAATTCTGTTCAAAGGCAGAAAAAGCATTTTGTTTGTATCATAGGACAATGTATCTGCTGGTTCCAGCGCTTTACTGAAGCTGCATCACACCTATATCGAGAGAAATATTCAAACCCAGGATGCCATATTTTTATGGCTGCACTATTACTTCAAATGGGAAACATCTAGATCTTGTACATCATCTTAGACTCGTTCCCCTGTATGTCAGCTGGACATATTTGGGATTGTTGGAAGCCTTTGTGTCTCCACTAGAGTTTAAAATAGGCCTGAAGTTTCACAGGTTTGAATACAGCAGCTGCATTTGATGGACCCATATATGGGTCCGTCGGTTTCATGGGATTAGCAGGTCATTACTCTCACACACAGTCCGAATAATAATGTGATCGTTGCCCTTGTTGCTAAGGTGACGTGAGTGACACGGTCTGTGTGATGCCCAGCTCTGAATCCATGAAGAAATTTCCCTGAGTTGCTGGGAGTTTGGTTTTACCATTGTGGCCCTTTGTGTTCTGTGGCCCCTGTTCTCTCTCTAACCCTCCTGCTGTGGTGTTGTTGTATTGTCGCATTTTCCTGGTCACTGAGAGGATGGCGATATGTGGCGTGATCGTGTTCTCCACCAGACACGTGCAGGTCTAGTTCTTCATGACCACTGTATCATGACTGAGGTCCTGTAATGAGTATCCATGTTTATAAAGGGCTTGTTTCTGTCGCCTGCTGTACAAGCTGTTTACTCTCCTCCATGACTGAGAGTCAGAGATTATCTACGTATTGTGATGTTTTGTGGCATATTCAGACCATGGTGTTAACCCTTAGAGCACTGAAATAAATTTTCAAAAAATTACAAATGACCTTATCTAATGCTGTTGAAAACTTGTTTAAATCGCCACATGATAGGTTTTCAACAGCTTTGAATTTGCTATCTTACATCATTGAGTAACACTATTTGTATTTGGCGCTCTAAGGGTTAATAAAGGGCATGTTTCTCTTGCCTGCCGTACAGGAGCTGTTTGCTATGTGCCCTGTGTCCTCGCCGACTGCGCTCAAAGATCATCTCCACGTTTTAGCGTCATTCATCATGTCCTGAATGGCTGGGCCTGTCTGTGAGGTTCTCTGTCAGGGTTTACGTGCTGAGTTCTGCGTAACTGATGTGATTCATGTAATATGTTAAAGGTGAAAAAAAGCTGTTTCTCAGCTGAATTCTGGGCCTGCGAATATCAGCTAAAACACTCACAGGAAACAGATTAACTCCTACATTCAGAAACCAGTGTTGACCTGACAGCCTCCAGATTGCCTCATCCTTTATTTAAGATCCTGATAGCCGTAGAAGGTTTTTTTTTTTTCACATTATTTTAAAGTCAGTGTGGAGTGAAAAATAAAGCATAGTAGCAATTAAAGCATTGTGCAAGTTCTAGTAGCGTTTATTTGGGAAAACTATCAGTCCAGAGGTTTGAATCTCTGGAGAGAGATTTCCAGAGGTCTTGACCTGACACTTTTTTCTAGGCTCTCCGAACATGGAAACAATGTTTGGCTGTTTTGTCATTACAGTTATAAAAGACAGGATTTACATTATTATTTTGGGGAGTCATAGAAGTATTGAAGGATCTTTTTTGAGAAACACGCTGTATGGATTAATAAAGCACAGAACATTATACATGCTGTGTAACTCACCCTTATATGAAATGACAGGCACTTTGTGGCTCTGCATTTTCGCAGTGCTGGTATGTAACAGGCATAGTGATTGGCTGATGCTGGAGTAGAGATGCGCAGCAGTGGAGCTGTATCTCTACAGGATGGGCTGGAGCGTGTGCATTAGGCCAGGAGTCTGTGGGAGCCTATCAGAGCGAAGACTTGCGCCTCCTGCTGTAACGGAGCTCAGTAAAAATCTGACTCCCTCTCTCCCCTCCCATAACTGCAAGCCAGTCTCTCACCGTGTGTTACCATGGCAACAGCCCCCTGAATTACATTTTCCCGAGTCTTTTGTTCTGACGTCCCTGAATTATTTTGTGTTCTCGTGCGTTTATATTCTGCCTGACACTGTATCAGAGTAGTGCTGCACTTGGCTGTCACTTCGTATTACACTCCGAACCATCAGACATCCAGGTAGATCAGAACAAACTGGTTTTTTACCTCGTAACTGTAGAGAGACATAAGGTTGCAAATGTCACACCTGTTATGTATTGAGAAACGTGGACCAGCTTTCTGTGATCTCACCTCATTCACAGAATTCATGAATAATTCTGACCTGCCTCGCACCGATTTGCTCTTCTTTGTCAGATATAGCATTTTTCTGGTAAAATAACTTGCGCTTGCATGTAATCTCGTTCTCATGAGCATATTGAAACCTTGCAATATGTGACAAGTACCACTGGCCTGTTCTTAGCAAATGGTGAATATCCCAAAGGCTTTTTGCTTTGTGGGTAAATTCAGACGGCTCAGTCAAAGGGCAGGACTTCGGCCTGGTAAGCGTCCTTATTGTAATGACCACAGCAAAGCTGGGGTTAACCCTATAAACAGGGACGTCTTTGACTGAAGGAATGATGACATTACACCATTGGTCAGTGGAATGATTACATCATCAAAAGGCAGTCACAGTGAGGCGCGGACAGTCCGGAAATGCGTTCTCACGATGCAGTCATATAAGAGGTTTTGGCCTAGCTAGTCTTGTAACATTATGCCTTATATAACCCAGGAAATCTATATAGTTATTGACATACATTTCTTATCCACATAACCATCAACACATAAGCATTGGTTATTGATGCGTCGTTTACACTTATTATCATTAATGTGTTCAGTATTATGCAGGTGTGGTCTTCCTAATATGTTATGAATGGCCAATCTCCATATTTACAGGTTTATAGCATTTATAGGCAGGTATAGCTTTTGTTTAACATTGATATGGTTTCTTTAATATGTTTGATATTTTGAGAAAAGGTTTTCAGGTGTTGGCATGATTTATCTAAGCTTATGAATGTTGCCTCCGATGATCTGGTTTCATTTTTTAAGACTTATGGTGCTAGCTCCTGGTTGTTTTGCCATATGAAAGGTGTCCTGCACGCACATGCACTTTTAACCTCCTTCAGTCCTGAGATATTGGCCGCTGGTTCTGTGGTAAATATTCATCACCATTATTTCATTGGTGCATTTCTTCTAAATGCCAAAGAGCACCTTGGCCCACTTTAGCACGACGCAGCAGCGCTCACTCTATGAAAGCGCAGTAAATGAAGACCTGACACTGAGGACCTGGGAGTCCGCGGGGGCGGGAGACGCTGCTGGCTGTTCCTTTGTGGGCCGTTATCTCCCCCCGGCCAGGACATTACGCTCCCCTCCTCCTGCTCTGCTGCGCCCGCCAGCCCTGTCGCATTAAAAGCTTTCAAATTACGCTGGTTTGCTGGAGCTGGAAACTGGCTTTGCTGCCAACTTTTTATGCTACAAAATGGAAATAGCGGTTAAAAGCAGGAATCGCGGAAAAGGCTGCAACAGGCTGTTAGCGCAGGAAGCCCTGTGATGATTGGAGGGAATTGACATCTGTGACATCACCATGAAAGGCTGCTGTATGTCCTCTGCAGACTGATCTGTATGTGAGGTTATATACACATCCGTAAGGGCCGTTAAGATTCATTACTCCAGCACACCCACGCATGCAAAAATGTTCCACTTTTTATCGGCAGCTTTAGTACATTGCTGGAGCCAGAGCTGGAAATTAGGTGGGCAAAAAACATCAGTTTAAATCGATTATAAGTCCTGACTTGGTCTCAATCAAATCCCTTTTTAATATGTTTCAATTATAAGGCTAATCCATCGGCAGTTAGAGACACAGCTTCTTTCTTAATGAAATAGTAGGCCGATTTAGTAATTAATACAATTCAGAAAAATCATTACTCACCAAGTGTGCTTTACGAATAAGGTGAGGTGCTACACAACAAAGGCGTTGCAACCTGCGCTTCACGAGTGTTTGAATTAAAGACAAAAAAAAATGAAACACCTATACGCAATTTTGGATAAATCTGATTGAAATGCACCAAATTGCCTGTCCAAAGGAAGCGTTGCATTTCTTGTCTTACCTTACCCAGGAGGACTGGCAGGACCTGACTGTATTGAGTGTCTTCAGAGGGAACGTGTGGAGCAGTGCCTGTTCATTTGTTGTTATGGGATATTGATGCTCGCAGCTGTCTCGATTTCTCCAGGACCACTCAGCCAAACAACTTCAAACTTGACACTACAGTTCCTTGCGTCCTCAGTAATATGCACACCAAGTTTGAGGTTGATTGGATGAACTGCTGTCGAGATATGTTAAGGACACACAGGCCTTCACACACAGGGAGTCCTTGCTTTATAGTATGATGGTGACTGAGAACAAGTCGGGACTAATCATTGGTTGAAACGGATGTTCTGTGTCCCGTCCGTTTTCAGCTCTGGCTCTGCCGCTGGGGTATAAGATGGGTGCTCTGCCATGGGGTCCCTCTTCCAGCTTTCTGGAAGATGTTACAGTATCTCCTGCCATTAGACTGTCTGGCTGTTAGGAGTGGAACACAGCATCTGTAACACCACTAGGGGGCGCTGTTAGAGGGCTGACCAGGGTGTACCTTCCACCGGAGACCTCCAAACAAGCGTGTATTCTCAGCTTTACTAGTGTCCTGGAGAGAAGCCATTGTCTCCGTCCTGCACAGTGTCAGATTTTTAAACCTGGGAGGGGTCACTGACATGCAGAGATGGTATTGCACGTATCCAGAATTAGGATTTGGCTCATTGGATTGACGGATAAAAAGGCTCTGTACACAGATTAATGTTTATGTTCATATAATAGCACCTTTGCTGCGGTGATTTGGCTCCGGAGAGGCTGATTTTACGGGACTCAGCCTTTACATCACAGATGTGCTGAATGCCGGAGTGCTTCGCCACCTCGGATATTTGGCACGAGCCAGGCGAAGGACTGGGGGGGGTAATCCTTGTTACCGGGGCAACAGATCCACTCCCCCGCCGCGGAGTCTTGGCTGTGGGTTCCAGTTGGCTGACTAACCACCCCCCAAGCGTGCGGATGCGAATCTACATTAGCCTCTTGTTTTGTGTGCATGTGTGCGTGCAAGACGCCAGCCTTATAGGAACCACAATCGCCGAAACGCCCGTATCTGTGGTGATCGATCCGCGGCAGTCACTATTTGCTTCAGATTGGGGATTTCAGCGTAGGGGGAACGTCACGAGCCTGTTGCCTACCTGAGGGTGACTGCGCTGTATCCTGTTCCTTTGTTTTAAGCTCAGTCTGTGAGTATTTGTTCAGTGTTTGCTGTACTGCGATCATTTGTTGCTCTCTCTCTGTTTTCAAACACTTGCTGGGCGTAGGAAGGCATGACGGCTGAAACAAAGAGTCTGGGAGAGGAGGTGGTGTGTTTCTCACCGGTTCAGCAGAAGGGGGTTTGCTTTAGGTCTGCGGGGTGTGAATTGCTGTGTTTGGGGATGAATTAGCTTTTCAAAGTGGTCTGCCTCGCCTCGAAATGCTCCTGCTCCTCTCTCCCGTGAGCCTGTCCAAGTCAGTCTCACCGCTGTTGCTTTGTGTCTTACATGGCTCTTGAACATGCAGGCTTGTGTGCTTACGGTCTGGTATGGTTGGGTTGTGTGTCTGAGTCTGTAAATGTTTACCTGGAACTGTGCGTGTCTGAGTGGGTGCAGGACAGGTCTGGGTGTGTACGTTCGTGTGTGTTTTTGCGCTTTTCGGAATGTGTGTGTAGCTGTACATTGGGATTTGTTTCTAATTTGAGCGTGTGCAGCTTATTCTTATGGTCATAAATGCATACATAGATGTAAATTCAAAGCTAATTATGACCCTGTTTCTGGGCTTGAATGAGGTGATGGCCCTTGATGGATGATGACGGCTCCTGGCTCACTGATGTCCTGCAGTTTCACCTGCAGACGAGAGTATCCACCGGCAGCTCCTCTGTCTGCACAGCCTTTTAATGCATTAGAATTTGTGCTTCATTGGCTACATTTACAACTCACTAAAGGATGTTTTTATGACACACTCATGTATTTGTATGTTTTTACAGTGTTTAAATAGAAGCAATTGTGCTGGTAGTCAGATTTGAATGAATGGATGTCCTGTTCGTTTTTGTGTGTGTGTGTGTGTGTGTGTGTGTGTTTCTGTTTGTGAATGAGACAGTGAGAGAGAGAGCGTTAAAGGGAGAGAGAAATAGAGAGAGAGAGAGGGAGAGAGAGAGAGGTAAAGGGGGAGAGAGGGAGAGAGAGAGGTAAGGGGGGGGAGAGAGGGAGAGAGAGGTAAAGGGGGAGAGAGGGAGAGAGAGGTAAAGGGGGAGAGAGGGAGAGAGAGGTAAAGGGGGAGAGGGGGAGAGAGAGGTAAAGGGGGAGAGAGGGAGAGAGAGGTAAAGGGGGAGAGGGGGAGAGAGAGAGGTAAAGGGGGGAGAGGGGAGAGAGAGGTAAAGGGGGAGAGGGGGGGAGAGAGAGGTAAGGGGGAGGGGGGAGAGGGAGAGAGAGGTAAAGGGGGAGAGGGGGAGAGAGAAGGTAAAGGGGGAGAGGGGGGGGAGAGAGGTAAAGGGGGAGAGAAGGAGAGGAGAGCTAGTTAAAGCATGCTGAGTGGGCGGGACCTCAGCTGTGGGCGGAGCTAATACAGGCCTGATCCCCGCCTGAGTGGGTCTGTGGTGGGAGGTAATTTAACCCGCCTTTCTGTAACAGCCAATAAAACACTGAGTGCAGAGGTGGAGGGAGAAGGGAGAGCGACTCTGTGAGAGAGAGAGAGGGAGAGAGAGGGGGAGAGGGGGAGAGAGAGAGGAGGGGGTGGGGTACAGCGCCAGCGTATCTCCCCAGCTTCATTTGCGCAGTGAAATACTCTGGGGTCGTAAAGTTCTCTCTGTAAATTCAGCATTAAGGGAAATAAGTTATCGGCAAATTAGCTTTAAAAACTTCAGTCTTTAAAGAGCCCTGGCTAAGACCAATTTTAATGCGTTTGGGAAAAATGACACATGGTTGTTTATATGGAGAGTATTGTACCAAAATATGTTGTACTTAAAAAGATTAGCCTTTCCTTGACAAACTGTTGACTAAGCGTGACGGTTTTGCAAATCTGTCTTGAGTCAGGACTACGGAGTAATGGATAGTTCTGGAATAAATGGTGCAGGCACAGGTCTTGGATTCAAAACAGGTTTTTCACTTACAGTATATTTAATATTTAAGATATTCAACAAGAATTTCAGTCTGTGATTAGACTCCCTTTGTTGTTTACAGATATTATAGTTTCCTGATGTTATTTTATCAGTATACTGATATTTTCCTGCCTATAGTTTACTGATATTCTGCCAAGTCCTCACCACCTGTATGCTGTGCATTTACTGCTTCTCGCTCCCTTGTAGTAAATGCTGTATTGTAATCTGAGATAAGAGTAAGGAAAGCATAAATATGTGGATATGACTGTGTGTGACTGTGTTTGCTAGTTGTCCTAGAGCTCAACTTCTGCTCACGGCTTCCTGAACTATAGCCCTATGTCCCTCCTTACGGTTTTAAGCTTGATTTGAATTATCACCCAAATGGGCCCAGTTAGGGTGTAACGCTGCTCGAGCCGCCCACTCACACCGTCCCAGAGCCCTGCAGTGCATTAACGCAGTCTTCATCGGGTAATTAAAATTATTCTTTTGAAAAGGAATTTCTGCAGAATTGCTGAATTTGGTACCCTTTTCGTTTGTGCGCCCTTGCGGCACTGTTGCTATAGCAATCCTTCCGTACATGATTACGCCTGTTTCTCCAGCAGCAGTGATGATTATTCTCTTTGTAACCTGTGCCCACCCACCTCCTCCTCATTCCCACCCAAAACTCCCATGATGCGTTTTAAATGCCTGACAAAAACAGCGTATTGTTTTATATTTATGATCACAGTACCACGGTTTTGTTGAGTGTGAAAACATGCACTTGGGCCAGGTCACGCCGTAACAGAGCTACAAAATTGGTGTATTTTGTATCATAGCTCCAAAACTAAGTAAGATAGAGTTACAATTTAAATGGCTTTGTGTAGGTCTTCCGAAGTACTTCAAACAACAAAATAGATCATTTTGTTCATTTGATTTATTTAGGTTGAAAATGCCATAAAACTGGTCGGTAACGGAGTTACAATTTGTAACTCCGTTACCGACCAGTTTTTTTCTGTTTTCACCCAAATTAAATCTCTCTCTCTCTCTCTCTCTCTCTCTCTCTCTCTCAGAGCAAGTGTCAGCGCGGATCGTTCAGGAGGTGACGGCGGAGGCAGTCGCTGTACTGAAGGGAGAGCAAGAGCCGCGTCAGGATACTGCTAAGCGGCTTCCTTCAGGTAATGTACCGCCCCTCTCTCACTTCGGACCGCCCCATCATCACCCATGTCCCTTACTGACTCTCCAGTCCGCAGGGGAACCTTTTATTTAAGTGCTGTTTTTACTCTCCTGACAGGGACTGTGGAAATTTCAGTGTAGTAATAAAAAAACTGACATGAATCAGTTACAATTCAACCTCCCATCTGCCCCTGCTGTGGACCCAGTTGCGTAACGCTCTCTGCGTGATGTCTCTGAAGATTTAAAACAGACCGGTAGTGCTGTACTATAATATGTACTGTTTGTTTTATCTGGAAAGGATCCTAGTATCATAGTACTACATCTTCATAGCCTCATCATTCCTCCCACTGCTCAGAGTATCCAGAATTGTGTCAGAGCGGGTCCCAAACGCCCTGAGGGTGTGTGATGCTTCTAAAACACCTGCCACGGTGAAGGAAGTGTACCTTAGGCCTATTTCCTCTTAGAATACATCACATTTACATTACACTCCTCAAAAAACTATACAGTGAAATCCACTAGAGAAAATTCAGAAACTCTTAGGCTTATTAGCTGGGTTACAGTATAATCAAATGAAATGTTAAGCTCTGCATGATGCAAATGACTCCGTTTAAGAGAGTTATGGTAATGAGGCATCTTCCGCATGATGAAAATTGCTTTAGTGCTCTGTCATGTCCTCTTGCTCTACTGCATCGAGTGCATTCACCCCCGTGAGTGTGTGACCCCCCCCAAGCACCAGGCCGACATGTTTAAATCTCAAAGCCCAGACTCGCACACGGGAAAAGGCATTTTTAAGGAGCCTGTTGATTGAGTAGTTTCCTGTTTATGAGGCCAGATGCAGATTTAACACTCGAAATGGGTTCTATGTTTACTTACAGTAATACCCCTGCTGCACAATTACCCATCTCCATATTTCTGTGGCGAAACAAGCTGCTGGAATCTAGCAGGCTTTTTTTTGAGCTCTTGACTCCTGTTGTTATTGAGCTGCAAGATAAACTAACAGGCCGGGGTTTCGCCAGGGTCCTCACTGTACAAACGTATCCTGATGCGAGGGGTTATGATATTATCTTTATCTGGATGATTGAAGGGATGTGAATTTTGAACAGGTTTTTTGAGCATGTATTGACATGCGAAGTTTGTTAAAATCACTCTCTTTCCCCCAAGGTGCTTTTTGAAACCTACTTCTGTGCAAAAAATGTCAAATGATCATTATGGTTGAAAAGATTAAAGTGACCCCAGTGTTTACTGCACATCCTCTCCCTTCTTGTTCTTTTCCCCCCCACAGTGGACGACCCCAGCGCCCTGCCCCCGTCCCCGCCCCCCTCTCCTGCCGCCGAGCACTTTGGGCCCCTGGAGCCAGGTAGGGGTCCCTCTTCTTCCTGCTCTGTAACAGGTGGGCTGAGGGTGCGAGAGGGAGGGGAGGAGACCTGAAGGTGTCGCCGTGATGCGGGGTTAAAAGGGCGGGGAGCTTTGTGGCCTCTCTGACGCTCCGTCGGTCCCAGGTCTGGCTGGCCGAGGGGAAACTGGGGAGGGAGTTTGAATCTCAGCTTTGAAAAGTGGCTTTGATTCTCAGCTGGTGCATTCTGGGACATGTAGTGCATCGTCAGTTGTAAGAGGGACAGAGAGGAAGTCATCCTGATATCATTTCCTCCACCACAGGACTCATACTCCACATCCCCCTGCTCATCCCACTCCTGTCCTGGAGCTCGCAGTGAGAGCTGTCCTCAGATCTCCATCTCATACCTTCTCACGGCCCGACCTCTGCACAAACAAACCCCTTCGTCCCTGCCACGCCCACCTCCCTCCCACACCTGCCCTGACCAATGTGCGCTCTTGCACTTGCATGACATCATGACCCCACCCGACCCCCGTCCCCCTCATCTGTAGACTCCAGCGGTTCCCTCTTGTCCTTTAGGTAGCTGTTGTGCTGTTTGTGTTCTCCTGGTCCCGGTGCTGTAGCTCTGTCTGTGCTGTTCCTGTCGTGGCCCCGTGTCTGTGCTCTTCCTGTGCTCTTTATTTCTATTTTTGAAGTCGTCCTCGACGGGGCCTGTGTCTGTGCCCAGCAGTCACATGACCTTCAGAGCCAGTGATTGAAATTTGTCGTGCTCAGGTTGGTCCAAACCGCACTAGGGTGCTGGTCTTTGCAGACCTATATCAAGAACACTGCTCTTAAGCATTTAATGTAAGTGTATTGTCTGGGTCTGTCAAAATAAGTGTAGTATTCAGTTCCTCTGTTGGACAAAAACATTGTCCATCTTAAAAAAACTATTAAAATCGACTGCATTCATGATTTTAGCTTAACCTCTCTTTCCAGTGGCTGTAGACTTACTTGTTGCATCGCCTCTGATATGACGAGGCTGCCTTACCAGGCCATTTGTGAAGATCATGAATTGATAATTCTCCAAAGCTCAGATTCAGAGGGCCATCTGCTTCCATGTAAATCTTTCTTAAGCCGTGTTTAGCGGAGACACAAGGTTTGGGAGGTGTGAGGGTAGAGTTTGGCTGCGCAGCTCCAACACCAATCCTGAGCGCGACGAGTTCTGTACACAAAAGCACTTCCTCTCCAGCGGCTATTTTGAGCCTTCTGGTTGTCTGGCCATCCAGTGGCCTGGTTCTCTGGTCATGCGATCGCTGGGTATTGTGTGTCCTGATCTTCTGGTCGTCCGGGCGACGGAGCCCCCGTGCGTCTCCTGCGTCTCACTCTGTCGGGACGTCCCTGCCGCTCTCTTCCCTGTGTGTTCGTAGACGTAGAGGGTGAGGAGAAGGCAGTCCCTCTCCAACGCTTCAAAAATTCTCGGGAGAGGTGCAAGTTCCTCGCCCCCTCCATCTCGGTGTCAGTGCCCGACGATGACCCCTCCCACTCTGACGAGGAGTATTATGAGCACCCCTTGTTCAGCCCAGAGTGGAGTCGGCACGGTTCTCGCCCGTCGGGCCAAGCCGTCCCGTTTAGACAGATCGAAGGTGAACCTCGCATGGTTCCTCGTCTCTCCTCCTGTTACCCTCCTCCCTCTCCCCTCCCTTCTCCCCTCTTACTGTCATCTGTAAATCCCATCCCCTCTTCTTCTGTTTCTCTGTCAGTGTCAACGTCCCCAACTGGAGCCTGTTCTGGTGTACATGTTTATTAATTTATCTGTGTATATTTGTTCTTTTCCATATTTCTGTCCGGTCATTTGGGGTTTCATCCAGCTTGCCTCCCTCTCTCTAGTATATACAAGTTAACTTGCGCCCTGTAATCACTCTACGACTGTTCTGGAGACCTTTTCTCTCACACACCCCAATCTAAGCTGTTTGCCTGGAATGAGTTATGCTGCTTTTGCTGAAGTTAGTTCATGTAGTCTTGCAAACCAATACACCTGACTGCATTTTCAGCTTATTGACACTTGTTAAGTTGTGCAGGTAGGGCACTTTTACATTCTGCTCAATGACATTCTTGTGGCACTAACGTACATGCAGGGGCGTAGATGTTAATTCAGTATTTTGCATAATGAGTGTAGTAGACTATGGCGAAACCACACGCCTCATACTGCAGAAATTCCAAATGACTGGCAGGATGTGGAAAAAGGCCGCTCATGCGCCAGAAGGTTCATGCGCTTTACCTTTCGCTCCCATGGTGTCTGAACTCTGTCTCAGTCTGTGATGTCGTCCAGACCATCGCCATCTCCCACCGCCAATCCGCCATCACCTGCCCCTGCCCAGCCCATAGACTGTAAATAAAGATGGATGAAGCGTCTCCACTTCCTAACGCTGTCCAGAAATGGAGCCGAAACACCCTTCATACAGACGCTGCCATCTTGCACATCTGGAGCCAGAATCTGCTCAGTAGTGATCGGGGAGTTGAGCCCATACGCCCGACCTACACCGCCGCAAGCGCGTCCCCTGAACTTTTTAGCCTGGCTGGCAACTTGAGCGTTAGACAGGAGACCGGGAGCGTTCATTACATCAGACGTCATTGTTACCCTAATAATATTCCGTATTGTCTTGTTAGGAAATGTAACCAAACGTTAGGCCAATTGAAAGCACTGTTTTACCTTAACTAAAAGCTTGTTACAGGGTTAGCTATGTATGATGTCCATGCTGATGTCTGGTGCTCCTGACAGCCTCTACAGACTCGGGCCGACGGCTAACTATTTACTTGCTAGGCGGCTAATACATTGACTATGGCTAATTTACCTCATAAAGCCCTTCAAAAAAAGGTAGCTAAGTACAGTCTGCGGATAAATAGACTCCCTGTTATCATTTGTTTTAAGGTGTGCTCCAACTATCTCACTAGCTAGCTAATGAGGTGACCTGTTACTGAATCACAATTTACTAGTTAGCTAACTGGCTAAGCATTTTTAGCTGGCTGGCAAGAATCGGTGATGGGTTACTTATATTAACTTTTTCAATGAAAATCAGTGGTGAAAAAGCTCTTTGTGCTGAATGTAGCATAGCTGCTAATAGTACATAGTGCTATGTTCTCAGTAAAGATTTTACCATCGATTTCCGTTGCTACTTAATTTACAATGATCTGCTTTAGAATCTTGCTAAACTAGCTTGCTTGCTAGCTAGCAAAGTGGCTTTACTTATGAGCGATTGCACTGCTGTGAACAGTGCATGACACTGTTCAATGCAAAGTCAGTTCTTTTTTTTTTTTTTTAATTTATTTCTTTATTTTTTTTAATTAGGCATCTCCAATCCCACCCGAATCTGGAATGCCCAATTGGTGAACACTGTACAAGGCTTGCTCGTATGCGACCCCTCGTTGCCAAATTCAGGAGAGTGTAGACAGTTTGCGGCTCTCCTCCGAAGCACGCGCCTGTCAGCCACTGCTTTTTATACACTCATTGGTTGAATCTTCGCAAGGTCAGAACGAGGGCGGAGGATACCCGGACATGAACAGGCTTAGAATCTTCCTGACGAGCGCCCGTCTGGCCAACAGGAGGCGCTTGAGCAACGAACAAAGCTATTTATTTATTTCCCTTTCCCAGCAGTCCCTTCCCAATTTGAAACCCTGTAGCGCAATGGCCAATTGTGCACTACTCTGAAAAAGCTGCCGACCACTGCCGGTTGCTACGACCGGGGCTCGCACTCGCGACGTGATAGTCACTTCTGCACTGCAATGCAGTGCCTTAAATGAGTGAGCTATCCGGCAGCTCATGTAAAGTCAATTCTACTGTCAAAATTAGTTGGACTTTCAAAATCACTATGGATTATATTATGCTGTACTGGGACATTGCAACTTAAGCATGTGTAATGTTAACGTTATGTCTCTTCTCGACGGTTGCATTCCAGTGCCGAATAATTCCCGAAAGTAAGCTAGCGGCCGAATTCCCCCTTTGGAGTTGCTGTCAATCACGTCTGTCAATATGACTTTATACCCCCTTTGTGTAGTATAAAATAAGTAAATACAACCAAACTAGACTTTTCAGAAAAAAATGAACACTTGAACATACGTTAGCATGGTAAGAACCAGTTAAAATTACGGAAACTGTCTTCGGAAAAAAATGATTTTGTACGTACTTTAATTATTTAATGTGGTCCATGTCCCATCTCTTACATGGAGGGGGTGGGCTTATCACCTGTACTGCAGTCAGCAACTACATGGCGATCAAGGTGTTTTGGCCTCACTTTTGGGGAGCTGTTGGGTTGTCCATATTTATATACAGTCAATGGCCCCACCTCATGCCCTCACCTTGCCCCGCCCTGCACCCTCCCCCAGCTCCGCCCTCTTGCATCATCCCTGCTGATGCACACCTGCTGTAGATCACAGGAAGGCTTTCAGTGCTGTCATACTCGTGCGCACGCGCACACACACACACACACATATACCCATGCAGGTGCACAGACATTCTGATACACACACACACACACATACACACAGGTGCACTTCAAATAGAAATAAGTAGTGCTTGGCTGGCCATATTTTTGACCTTATCAAGGATATGGCTGAGATCCTTAGACAGCATGAAATCTTTGCTGCAAATAAAGTCTCGTTGTAGGCTTTCACTCATGTGACAGTCCATCGTACAGCGGGTGCTGTGCCACATACAGCCTGGCTCTGCAGTCACAGGAAAAAATAAAACGATTTTCTCTGAGTTGCATTCATAGAAGTTTAGCTGCTCCTTTATTCCAGCAAAAGTTTGTATTTGCTGACAGCTCAGGGACCTCAATAACTCTCCCAGAATAAAGGCATCCACCCACTGAATGCATTAAAACTCTCTCTCTCTCTCTCTCTCTCTCTCTCTCTCTCTCTCTCTCTCTCTCTCTCTCTCTCTCTCTCTCTCACACACACACACACACACACACACACGCGCGCACCTTGCCGTCACCATCTCAAAGTGCTGCTGCAGCTCTTCATTCTCATGCGCAGGGATTGTGGATCGTGAAAAAAAAAAAAAAAAAATTAATTTAACTGTTCATGCAATGCTTAAAATGATAAACAAGAAAGGCTTGTGCAGCAGCATTTGACTGTAATCACCAGCACTTACATTGGCTGCGTTCGTGAGCGTCATTCAGTCGAACCTGATGTTGTTAAGGTAATGCTGTGTTAGACAGTGAAAATGAACAGCCACTGATCTTTCATTCACTTTAGTGCTCACTTTAGACCACACATATTATCTTTCCAGCCTTCTCTCACCATGTTAAAAAAAATCCCCTGGTCAACAATGTTTATAGATTTTGAACTTTTCTGGTTGTTAAAAATACTTATTAATACTCAGATATCCCATTATTGGACTTCCAGGCTACGTTATGGAAAATGTTTCTGAGAGTATGCAGAACTGCTTCATATGAGCATGTATTGACCTTTCTTGTTTACTATACTATGCATACTCTGTAACTACTGATACAGGCTTACATCTATATGGAACTTCATATTGCAATAAAGTAATATTGGATCAGTGTTGTTGTGCTGTTAGTTTCACAAAACACTGAACTCCTCACAGGTATGAGGACGAGGGAGCAGGGAATCGCTGTAATGACCTGATGATGATCAGGGGCGAGACCAGACCAGCGCTATTATTATTACCAGGCGTTATTGCTTCTTCAGATCCTCTGTCTGTTATCAAGAGTATTTACAACATTTTTGACATATTTGGATATATCAAAGATGACTTTCAATTTTATGACGAAATGGCCATCGAATTGGTACCCCAACCAAATTTTAGCCATAATACAGTTACTACGGTGACCGTACTGCAGTCGTGGCGGTTGTGTAAGTAGCAAATTGAATTGGCTTGAATTGAATCGTGCAGCCCTGTGTTTCCAGTCTAGCTCTTATACAGCGCTGTCAGAGGACCACTCGCCTTGGATGCATGTGGTCTAATTTCCCCTTTATTCATTAATTTAATCAAAAATCAACACAACATTGCTTTTTAATGTCATAAAATGCTAGTGCCCTTAATAGAATATAATGATGCAGTTGTAGAACTGGCTTGTAATATCCGTACATACATTATGTGAAGGTTTTACAGTTGAAAGCAAAGATGAGCTGTAAAAGGCTGAAGGCTAACTAAAGACAGAAGTTGAACAGCTCAGCGGGAAAAAAACAGAAGGTAGATGATGGCTGCATCTCTATTGCTGGCAAAAAAAAAAACTTCAACCAGCGCTCAAAGTAAAGTTCGTCATGAAATGATCTCACTCAAGATGCCTCTCCACATCGATATTACCTTTAAAATGTGCATTGAACTGCTGTCTATTAACAGGCTATGTGGTACAGTGCAGTACTTCTGTAGATAACGCTGCTTGCTAATAGATAGTTTATCGATGACAAGTCTGTGCCTGTCAACAGCAGTACTTTCACTGTGGAAAGCAACCTGCAAGATTAGCATCTTCTCATGACATGCCCTGATCTCCCAACAGAGGAAATAAGAGAAAAATCACGTGCACAGCGAGAAATTTCAATTCTAGTGCTTATACAGTTATTTTATTTCTATGGCAGCGGTCGCACACTTCCCTGTCTTTGCGGACGTGAACTTTTTTGGGGAAAAAAATAAATAAAAATTACATAGGGTTTCTTTCTGTTGTCCTGACTTGTGATTAAACTTTAGAAAATAAATTAATAAAACTCCTGATAAAATGGCAAACAAATTTAGCAAAAAAAAAATGGATGTTAAAGTTCATTTCAGAGTCAGTCTCGTAAATTTACTGTGTCCTTCGGCTAATTTTCGCAAAGTACACTTCAGTCGCTGACCATGGGTTGTTTCTAGTGTGAGTCTATCTGCCAGCCTTAAGCCGCTTTCACACCAGACGCGAAACAAATTTTTTGCACGACAGATTACATTCAAAGTCAATACAAAGATGCGAATGCACACGTTTTGCATGTATTCCCGTCTTTGCATTGTCTTTGAATGTAATCTGTCGTGTGAAAAATTCGTTTCGTGTCCGGTGCGAAAGCGGCTTTATACTGCCTATTGAGCCGAGTGTGCCTCGCTGTTAGTGTGACGTTTGTGACCCAAGCCTGTGCTGTCTGTAGTCTTGATGTTCCCACTTCTCCATTTTTCAAAGAAGAAGAGAGAGTAGAGGCTCTTCCAGTGCCTGAGGAGGAAGAGGAGGTTACAGCGGATGCTGCGGCTCTTGAGAGGCCAGAGCAGGAGAGCAGTGGGGAGGAGTGTGAGCAGGGGCCCGAGGAGGAGCTCTTAGATCAGGCTGAGGTCTTAGGCGAGCCCCAGGCTCTGCCTTGTCTGCAGGCCGAGGCAGATAGCGTGCCCTCAGAGCCCTCAGATGGAGCGGGCCTCGAGGCCCTCATGGAAACGTGCGATCAGGAAGGTGTGTCCCCCAAAAAAAAAAAAAAAAAAAAAAAATGCATGTTTCCGACCTTTTTCTCAAGTGCGAGTTTAGCTACTACTTATGGAATGAGCAAAAAATGGCCGAATTTCCTCTTGGCTAGCGCTGCTTAGCTTGGCAAAACCGGCTTAATGGGCGAGTCTAGGCTGTGACGTTACAGCCATAACTTGTTTCTATTTATGTTTTCTTCTTATATCTTCTGTTGTTTTTTTCCCCTCATCTGTGCATCCTTTATGCCATCGCTCAGTATATTGCCTCGGCTGCTGCTGAATGACTCTGCTCCTCCTCCATTGGTTTAGCTCGCAAATTATTATTTTTTTTTTCCCAGTGGTTCCATCTTTTTTGGTGTTTATTCATGGGTACCTCAATGTTCATTTGCCAACCACATTGCAGATAAACCTGGAGATTCATTCCAACGCTTCAGTCATCCATTGTGTATGAACTGGATTAAATTCAACTGTTTTTGGTTATGTTTTTAATGTTTATTTAACATCTCATTTGATGTATTTTTTCACTGCATTGCTTTCATTTTCTTTATGTATTTCAATGCACTGAATTCATCTATGGTCCCCTTATATGATTGTTTATTATCTTGTAGTGCTCCATTCCATTTTTTAATTGAACTGATCTGCTCCTGAATAATCTGGCCAAAAGTGTTGTCAGTTTTGCTGTCAGGCATGTCAATTTGAATTTGAAATATACCTGTAACTGTGGAAATGGGACATGCATATTAACAAAGAATGTTAGCGGGTTTTTTTTTCTTTCTTTTTCTGAAGGGCACATCTAGTAAATGTAAAGATGCAAGTCCATGTGTTTTTATTACGGACATTTGTGGAAATGTATTTTCGCAAAATGAAACTGAGAAGTGGAAAAGTGAGACCGATTTTAATTACTGGTATTTCCACAGTTTCTTCTGTAGTTTGATGAATTTACATTCTGCAGTTTATGGATTTACAAGCCCAACTGTTGTTCTTATTCATGAGGGTATCTACCCTGACAAATAATACTGCAAACGATGAGTGTCTTGTGTAATTAGTAGAAGACCAGCTCCACTCCACCATGGCCATCTGCCAAAGGATTACAGGCAAACATCCCTTGCATCCATCTCCATCCATTTTCACCACCAAGGCTCTATCCTTCATCAGTGAATCTCCAAACTCCATCTCATTAAAACTGGCCAAATGCTCTCATTGCCTCCATTGCACGTGTGCAGTGACCTCGCCTGCATTGTGCTTAGCAAGGAGTAGCCCTGCTTTGCCTGACTGCGGTGCTGTTTGTTGAGTCTATGGGCATCTGAAACTGCAGTCAAATCATAATGTAACCCCAAAGCAACCAGACTACTTTAGATCTGCTTACAGCCTTGAAGATGGAGGTGGGGAGGCCAGGTGTGGAGCGCGCTCCTCCGAGCCCAGACATCCTAGGACCAGGCCAGTGGTCCCAGAGCGCCGCCCTCCTTTCGCCGGCTTTGGCCGCAGAAACCGATGACCCAACAGCTCCAAGAACCACTGCGGAGAAGCAACCGTCAGTGGAGGTGCTGGAGACCAGCAGTCTGGTATCTGCGGGAGGTCAATACGAAGGCGACCTGGGAATGTTTGGGAAGCCAGTGCCGCCTAGTGGAACAGGAAGTGGTGAGGTGAAAGCAGCCTGTCCGCCTTTACCCTCCGACAGCAAAGAACAGGGAGAGAGTCCTGCTCTGGGGGGACAGAAGCTGCACTCAGACATGGTCAACATATCAGGGACTGTGGACAAATCTGGAATGTCCGCTTACTTTGAAACCTCGACTTTGAAGGATGAAGAAAGGGGTGTCCAAGGTGAAGGCTACTATGAGCTGAGTGATGCTAGGGGCGGGGCCTCCGAGAGCACCCCCAAAGATGCCGAACTGGGCTACAGCACCCTGGCACAGTCCCTGGAGGACTCAACGGAGGCCAGGAAAAGCCCGGTAGACGAACTACATGCTCTCCCAGTCGTAGAAAGGAAGGATGACTTCAAGCTGTCTCCTGGGAAGCTGTCACTGGAGCAGAGGAGCTATTCGCTCAACATCACCATTGGATCCGCGACCCAGGGAGGCAGTCAGGTCGCGGGACCCAGAAACTTCTCCCCAATGGCCACCGACATTTTGTCTTTCACCGGTGAAGGAGGTTTTAAGTCATCTGACTACCTTCCGGTCACCACCCCTTGTATGGAGAAGCTGCCTGTATTTCCACCCGTGATCCTGGAGACTGCAGCCTCCGTCACCACCCCACCTTCCTCCCCACCCGCCGCAGCCACCAGCGGAAAGTCCAGCCCCCAGAAGGAGCCGACAGCGTCGCCCACACCCACAAACTTAAATGGCAAGAATGGAACAGTGATGGCACCCGACCTCCCGGAGATGCTGGACCTAGCCGGTAACAGGTCGCGGCTGGCATCTGACGGCGCTGACCAGGAGTCAGTGAGGAAAAAGTCTGTTCCCTCAGATGTTGTCACAATTACTGCTGAGTCGCTTGCCCAAATGGGCCTGGTGGACAAGGGCCAGAAGGTGACAACGCCTGTCGGCCAAATGGAGGACCTTGGATACTGTGTCTTCAGTGAGTACTCTGGCCCAATGCCCTCTCCTGCTGACACTCAGAGCCCAATGCCATCCCCTCGCCAGATGTTCCCTATCATGTTGTCCGAGGAACAGCCAGACGTGGGGCCCCTAGGTCCGCAAACCCAAAATGTTGGGGCGAAGGGACAAGAGCCTGATCTGGTAGCACAAATGCTCCCCAAATTTGAAGATATTAAGGATTTGGATCTGAAGGCTGGAGCAGCTGATGACACCAAGGGGCAGATCCCTAAGATGGATGACCACGCAATGGCTACCTCTGAAGGCGCACAGTCTTCACAGCCAATCACATCGGGCCAAGAACCACCCAAGGTCACCATCACACTTGAAGTGACCAAGTCAGAGAAGGAGACGGAGGAAGAGATGGCTGCTTACGAGCGAAAAATCCATAAGCTGGAGACGGAGAAGAGGCCCCTGAGTGTGGAGGAGGAGCGAGAGCTACAGGAGCTGAGAGAGAAGGTGAAGGAGAAGCCAGACCTGGTGCACCAGGAGGCCTACGAGGAGGTGGACGCGGAGGATGCGTACCAGCTCACTGGAGCCGCAAAAGATCGAATCGCACGCCCAGTCAGACCCTCGCCCAGCTCATCAGTGGAGAGCGCGACTGACGAAGAGAAGGTTAGCGTTCACGCGCCAGAGATGCTCCAGCAGGAGGATTCGGTCACCCCCAAAGCAGAGCTTTCTTCGGTCCAGTCCTCGGAAGAGAAACTCCCAGAAGTCGCCAAGCCGGTCACCACAACAGTCCAAGGAGGATCTACGGAGGATGAGGAGGACCGTGCAGAACTGGCTGAGGAGCAGGAGATCGTCATGGAGGATATCAACGCTCGGGAGGTCAGAGAGCAGCAGGAGCTCGCTGAGGGCATGATGCAGGCGAAAGGGGCGATAGCAGCCACAGATGTACCGATGGAGTCCCGAGCCACCATTGAGTCGGTGGTAACTGTCGAGGACGACTTTATAACTGTGGTGCAGACTATTGATGAGGGGGAACAGTCGGGCCACAGCGTCCGCTTCTCTGCTCCTCCTGAGGCGGAGCTGCAGTCACAGGTGCCCCGGGGTGAGCAGGAAGGGGCGGAGCCTGTGGAGACGGCACAGGAAGCAGAGGTCGAGGCGGGCAGTCTAGAGGAGATCTCGGATTTACCAGAAGCCCCCGTCACCCCTGCAGCTCCGGTCTCCCCTGTAAAAGCGCCCGAAAGCGAGCGCCACACGGAGACTTACGATGACTACAAAGATGAGACCACCATCGATGACTCCATCTTAGACACAGACAGTGCCTGGGTGGACGCTCAGGGTAACTTTGGTTTTCGCTGTTTTGCCACTTTAGCCTGAATTCAGCCTTTATTAATCATTCATCACCTGATAAATGAGTTACTCTTTGCTGATAAATGTTGAAATCACTCCAGACAAACTTTATAGTACTTACTGAAATTATTAGAATTCTTTTGAGCTATAAAGTAAGTCTTATTTGGTAATAAAATTTGTATAGAACCATAAAAATATGTACCAAATATATATAAATTTTCTAATAGGAAGAATAAAATGATTGACGTGCTTTGTAGGCATTCTGAAAGGGACCTGCATGCTGTATTACAGTATAGATTATATACTGTATCAATACAATCATGAAATTGAAAAGATTAAGACTTACAATTAGCCATTTTGCTTTTTGCATCTGAGTCCCCAGTAATGTTTTCCTCTTGGCTGGCAGATGATGAGAGGAGTATCATGACAGAAAAAATGGAGCCCCTGCCGAAAGCGCAGAGTCCGGTCCGAAAGCCGCCCGCGGAGAAGGATAAGCGGGTGAGGGATAAGCAGAAGACCGTGGGGCGATCGAAGGGCCGCATCTCCACTCCCGAGCGCCGACCCGTCCGGAAAGAGCCCAGCGCCACCCCCAGGGACGAGGGCAAGAAAAAGAAAGGTTTATACCCCAGCTGTGGCAGCGTTTATCACCCTTTCATCTGGTGTTCTGTGTTTTAATTTTGCTATTTTGTCATTTTTTTAAACTTTTGATTTTATTGTCTTATTGGTTTGTTTTATTATTATTATTTTGTTTAAGTAAATGAAGTGTTTTTTTTCTTTTTAATAGTTTTGGCTCTGCATGCCTTTGTGAAGGTTGAGTGTTTTTAAAATTGTATTGTTATCATTTTGTATTTACTACTCGCCTTTTTTCCCTGTAACTGTCTGAGAGGTTTCCTGTGGTACCCGATGAAAACATGATCCTTTTAACACTACGGTTACAATACAGTGCAGTTATATGGTAATGAATACTTCATAAAATTCATTTTTTGATCCGAGTGAATGTACAAACTATGACCAGACTGAAGAATCACAGCCTTTATGGTTTCTGGGCTGCAAAATTGACTGCATAATTGTTCCTTTAGCTTAAATAAACTCAATGCATATTTAGTTTTTTTCCCCTCATTTTCTTCAGTGAATATTAGTTCCAATCTTGTAGAATTTAGGATTTTATTGATTTCAGCATCCAATTACTCATTGAATTTACTAAAAATATGACGTCTTTAGATGAAAAAAAAAAAAATTTTGTATTATAGAGAATTAAGACTTTCATTGGTCTGAATGATCCTGGATGCGATTATGGATCATGGCTTATTTGTTTGTACATGATAGTACGGCCTTAATATGACCAACAGGCATTGGCTCTGTTTCTCAGAGTTCAGAGGTTATTTGATGATTAGAATGAAAGCCAACATACGCAGTGGGTTTGCTAATGAAGTTTGGTGATCATTGATCACACTGGTATCCGACAGGGCTGGACTGAACACCTAACAGAGTTTACCACTGCTGTGACCTGGCATGCTGTTCGGCCGCTAACAGCCATATTTAAAAAAGGATGATGTTTACATCATGGCAGTCCGTGTCTTTCTCACTCCCTCCTGCCCACTTTCTTGTTGACTTTATCTCTTCGTCCGACAGCTGTGATAAAGAAGGCCGACTACAGTAAAACAGCGGAAATTCAGGCACGTTCCCCCGCGCGGAAAAGCGTTATAAGGCCTGCGGCCCGTCAGCCCCGGCCTGCACAGCTCCACGGTGGGGCTAAACGGAAACCTACAGGTGACGTGTTTACCGCTGGACAAATCTGCAATGTGGCTGGCAAACATGGACATTACAGTCGTGCATTTTTTCTGGAGTGATGAGTTTCTTTTGTGCTGGGCTTTCATGTGTGTGTTTTTTTTTTTTTTTTTTTTTTTTTGGTTCTGTGTATGTTTTTTTTTTTTCCTTCAAACCACTGTGGTACCTTTATGGTTTGTTTCATATGCTGTATTTGTTTATTGCACAAAAAGCAAAACAGCCTCTCACTGTGTCATTACTATTTTTATTTTCTTTTCACAAAAATGTGTTTGTTTTTCTTCATAAGAATTGTATCGTATTGTGCTGCCATTCTTGTGACTGCTATTCTTTCATTGTGTCTGAAAATGGTGGTTTACTCTGACAATAGCATTATGCGTCGCTCTCTACTTCTCTACTTCACTCCCTCTCTCTTTCCCTCTCCCTCACTCTCTCTTTCTCTCTCTCTCTTTCTCTCTCTCTCTCTCTCTGTATTCAGTGTTGGGGTGTTGCGAGGCTCTCTGTGTGTGACTTTCCTGCAGAACTGCTTTATTTTAGCTGCATGAAAAGCGCTGCAGCTCCTTTGCTTTTGCACGACATTTGACTGGCGACGGGTGCTCTGTACGTCCTGTAAACTGAAGTGTGACGTTGGTTTCTGTGGGGTTGACAGACTAACCTCCTAAGAATGGCTGGTATTCAGCGAAGACGCTGTTGAGTTGCAGCTGCTAACTTTTGCTGAAAGGGTTTGTCACGTAATCTCCAAAATTTTATGACTGTATGTGTTGGTTCTTGTCGAGGGCCTGTGAAGTAAGCGAAGACCATGAAGTGAAAAGTGTTGTAGCTGCTGTTGTCCTTAATCTCATTTATGAAAAATCTTCAGGATTTTGGGAGATTTCCAGCATGAATATGGGAATGAGTACCTCTTGGGAAGTGTGTCGTTGTTTCAGTCTGGGTGCTGGAAATGTTTGCGTTTGTGTGTGTGTCTGATTGTGTATATGTGCGTGTGTGTGTGTGTGTGTATATATCTGTGTGTGCGTGTGTGTGAGTGTTCTGCAAAAACTAACGGTTCCAGTGTTCCTGTCCCTCAGCTGTGGCCGTTCCTGATGGTCGGCAGCCCCCCAGTGTGGCCCGTCAGTCACGAGACCGAACCGCAGTGAGTGAGCCCTGCCTGATTTCACACACACACACACACACACACGCACTCACTTTCATGTAGATTCTTGTGTTTACACACACACTCCACACCCCTGCTCCCCTGTCTCGCCCAAACCCCCTGGTCGCTGCTGTATACAGTATTAATGGCTATTATTGTTAATTGTTTGGCCTTGTACATAAATAGTGCTGATTTATATTCCAATGGTTAGTTAATCTCTCGTCCTCAGCTTGGAAAACAGTTCATTTTTGTGTGGTCTTGACTGAAATATATTTTGTGAAACCATTAATTTGAGCCTTTATATGAAACAGCGTACTTTCTGAAGACAGAAATGTGCATTGAGCACAGTGATTAGAGAGAGTTTACTAACAGTGCGGCTGATGGGGTCTGCTGGGGCAGTTTGTGCATGATTGATTGTGACGGCCCTGTGATGTGGGCTCACGCTGCATTCGTCAGGCATAATTAGGCGCCCAGTGTCTCTGGTTATTGTTCATTACACTCGGGCGTCACATTTTACTGTACTGAAAACTAAAGAACATATTAGTGGTGAGTAACTGAGCTCTAAGCAGCTTCAGAAGAGGCCTTATAGAGATGCGTACAGCATTAATCCTGCTGTGGAAGTTTTAGGTGATAAATTTCAAGTATTTTTGATTTTGATTTAATTTCTGAATACTTAAAGTGCACATATTATGGTTTTTCATCATTTTAGTGTCGTAGTGTGAATTATATCATTATTATGCACATTTAAAAGGTCTGTGTTGGAAAACAACTTGACAGAGCTCTTTTCAACAAGTTGCCACATGATAGGTTTTCAACAGCACAAGATAATTTCATTTATAATCTTTTGAAAATTTATTTCAGCGCTGTAAGGGTTAATGTCCATACCAATTTGTGTTTTTCAAAAAGACCACTTAAGGGACCAACTGAGACACAAGAACAAGAAATGTTTTCAAAATTTATACAGGATACATCCACTTGAATTCTGCTACAGTAGCAGCCTCAAACAAAATGCCTCCTTTCTACGGTTTCTCACCAAAAGGGAAGGCCTCTGTAGTCATGGTTAGACATTTTTCCTAAAATAACAAGTGTTTAGTCTTTCAGCAGATATGGGATAAAATTCATGCTGCTTGTATTTAAGTATATTTTTGTACACCATTGTTTTACCATGTAGTAATTACATCATATCATCACAGCTCCACCTTAGTATTTATGGTCCTCCACCCTAAGCCCTGGATTTATTCTCATCTACAGCCTCCCTGTTTAAACCCCTCTCTCCTGCCCCTCCTGTCTTTACTGTTTTAGCACATCAGTGAAACCTCTGTTTCTGTATCAGTCATTATATTTTTATGTGTGATTTATGCGGTCTCTTTAATTTATGCTGTTCTGAGACCACTGTTATTCCTTAATTACCCATCGTAAATGTGTCTTGTTGCGTGTACACGGACGGTAGGAGAGATCTGATTCATATACATTCAGCTTGTGCTATTTTATCCTGTTTGTGGCTCCTTTGTAACTGTTTTGTACTGTGTAATTAGTCCCAGGCTCTTGGTTTGGTGACTAATGCGTTTCTCTGGTCAGCAATTAATTTGCTTTTCATTCATTCTCATTTTGTTTCTCCTTTGTTTGCATCATGTGACTTCCATGTCTGTTCATCCATTGCTTTGGGCTAGAGCCCCTCCCCCTCCTCACCAACAAAGATACCTGTCTGTAAATTCGGGGGCGTGACCCTACTGCCCCCCCGCCCCGCCTCTGCAGGCCCCTCCCACTCCCCCACTCAGCACTGGCTCATAGAGCAGGTAAGGCGTGGCCCCGCCCCCCAGAGCCACAGCACCTGCCCCTTTAGACTCTGAGCGAGGGGCTGTTTACTGTTATCATCACACCCCTTTCGCTGTTAGTTCATTCATTGTATCACTTTTCCTCACAAATGCATCAGCTGCCAAACCAGTGTGTGCTCATCAATGAGCAATTAGCACAGAGTGAAGAATGTCAGAAGTATAAAGACATGATTTAATGTGACATTCTAATTTCCGGGTAGCTGCCAAAGTCTCTGTCTTAATGAGTCTGCTGTGGAGTTTAGAGCCAAGCTGTAAAGCATTTTGTGTGCGTGTGTGTGTGTGTTCGTGTTTGTTTGCCTCTGTCTGCACGGCAGGATGGAAGCTCGCGGAGTCCTGAGAAGAGATCTTCACTGCCCCGCCCAGCCTCCGCCGCGACGCGCCGACCTCACCCGATGGAGCACGACGAGACCTCCACCTCCATCACCAGCTCTGGGTCCACCGCCCCTCGCCGCCCCACCTGTAATACCCCACCTGTGCTAACATCCACAGGCTAACAGGCTCATATACAGCACCTGTAATACCCCACCTGCGCTAACATCCACATGCTAGCAGGGTCATATACAGCACCTGTAATACCCAACCTGTGCTAACATCCACAGGCTAACAGGCTCATATACAGCACTTGTAATACCCCACCTGTGCTAACATCCACTCGCTAACAGGCTCATATACAGCACCTGTAATACCCCACCTGTGCTAACATCTACACGCTAACAGGGTCATATACAGCACCTGTAATATCCCACCTGCGCTAACATCCACAGGCTAACAGGCTCATATACAGCACCTGTAATAACCCACCTGTGCTAACATCCACATGCTAGCAGGGTCATATACAGCACCTGTAATACCCCACCTGTGCTAACATCCACAGGCTAACAGGCTCATATACAGCACCTGTAATACCCCACCTGCGCTAACATCCACAGGCTAACAGGCTCATATACAGCACCTGTAATACCCCACCTGTGCTAGCATCCACATGCTAGCAGGGTCATATACAGCACCTGTAATACCCCACCTGTGCTAACATCCACACGCTAACAGGCTCATATACAGCACCTGTAATACCCCACCTGTGCTAACATCCACATGCTAACTGGCTCATATACAGCACCTGTAATACCCCACCTGTGCTAACATCCACAGGCTAACAGGCTCATATACAGCACCTGTACCCCCACCCCCACCTAACAGGTGCTAACCATCCACATCGCTAACAGGCTCATATACAGCACCTGTAATACCTGTAATATCCCACCTGTGAACATCATCCACAGCTAACAGGCTCATATACAGCACCTGTAATACCCCACCTGTGCTAACATCCACATGCTAACAGGCTCATATACAGCACCTGTAATACCCCACCTGTGCTAACATCCACAGGCTAACAGGCTCATATACAGCACCTGTAATACCCCACCTGTGCTAACATCCACATGCTAACAGGCTCATATACAGCACCTGTAATACCCCACCTGTGCTAACATCCACATGCTAACAGGGTCATATACAGCACCTGTAAACCCCACCCCATCCACATGCTAGCAGGGTCATATACAGCACCTGTAATATCCCACCTGTGCTAACATCCACATGCTAACAGGCTCATATACAGCACCTGCAATACCCCACCTGTGCTAGCATCCACATGCTAGCAGGGTCATATACAGCACCTGTAATACCCCACCTGTGTTAGCATCCACAAGCTAACAGGCTCATATACAGCACCTGTAATACCCCACCTGTGCTAACATCCACATGCTAGCAGGGTCATATACAGCACCTGTAATATCCCACCTGTGCTAACATCCACATGCTAACAGGCTCATATACAGCACCTGCAATACCCCACCTGTGCTAGCATCCACACCTGTAATACCCCCCACCTGTACAGCAGCTAATATCCCACATGCTAACAGGCTCATATACAGCACCTGTAATACCCCACCTGTGCTAGCATCCACATGCTAGCAGGGTCATATACAGCACCTGTAATATCCCACCTGTGCTAACATCCACATGCTAACAGGCTGATATACAGCACCTGCAATACCCCACCTGTGCTAGCATCCACATGCTAGCAGGGTCATATACAGCACCTGTAATACCCCACCTGTGTTAACATCCACATGCTAACAGGCTCATATACAGCACCTGCAATACCCCACCTGTGCTAGCATCCACATGCTAGCAGGGTCATATACAGCACCTGTAATATCCCACCTGTGCTGACATCCACATGCTAACAGGCTCATATACAGCACCTGCAATACCCCACCTGTGCTAGCATCCACATGCTAGCAGGGTCATATACAGCACCTGTAATACCCCACCTGTGTTAGCATCCACAAGCTAACAGGCTCATATACAGCACCTGTAATACCCCACCTGTGCTAACATCCACATGCTAGCAGGGTCATATACAGCACCTGTAATATCCCACCTGCGCTAACATCCACATGCTAACAGGCTCATATACAGCACCTGCAATACCCCACCTGTGCTAGCATCCACATGCTAGCAGGGTCATATACAGCACCTGTAATACCCCACCTGTGTTAGCATCCACAAGCTAACAGGCTCATATACAGCACCTGTAATACCCCACCTGTGCTAACATCCACATGCTAACAGGCTCATATACAGCACCTGTAATACCCCACCTATGCTAACATCCACACGCCAACAGGCTCATATACAGCACCTGTAATACCCCACCTGTGCTAACATCCACAGGCTAACAGGCTCATATACAGCACTTGTAATACCCCACCTGTGCTAACATCCACAGGCTAACAGGTTCATATACAGGACCTGTAATACCCCACCTGTGCTAACATCCACACGCTAACAGGCTCATATACAGCACCTGTAATACCCCACCTGTGCTAACATCCACAGGCTAACAGGCTCATATACAGCACTTGTAATACCCCACCTGTGCTAACATCCACAGGCTAACAGGTTCATATACAGCACCTGTAATACCCCACCTGTGCTAACATCCACAAGCTAACAGGCTCATATACAGCACCTGTAATACCCCACCTGTGCTAACATCCACAAGCTAACAGGCTCATATACAGCACCTGTAATACCCCACCTGTGCTAACATCCACATGCTAACAGGCTCATATACAGCACCTGTAATGTCCCACCTGTGCTAACATCCACACGCTAACAGGCTCATATACAGCACCTGTAATACCCCACCTGTGCTAGCATCCACACGCTAACAGGCTCATATACAGCACCTGTAATACCCCACCTGTGCTAACATCCACACGCTAACAGGCTCATATACAGCACCTGTAATACCCCACCTGTGTTAACATCCACATGCTAACAGGCTCATATACAGCACCTGTAATACCCAACCTGTGCTAACATCTACACGCTAACAGGCTCATATACAGCACCTGTAATACCCCACCTGCGCTAACATCCACCCGCTAACAGGCTGATTTACAGCACCTGTAATACCCCACCTGTGTTAACATCCACATGCTAACAGGCTCATATACAGCACCTGTAATACCCCACCTGTGCTAACATCCACACGCCAACAGGCTCATATACAGCACCTGTAATACCCCACCTGTGTTAACATCCACATGCTAACAGGCTCATATACAGCACCTGTAATACCCAACCTGTGCTAACATCCACAAGCTAACAGGCTGATATACAGCACCTGTAATACCCCACCTGTGCTAACATCTACACGCTAACAGGCTCATATACAGCACCTGTAATACCCCATCTGTGCTAACATCCACACGCTAACAGGCTCATATACAGCACCTGTAATACCCCACCTGTGCTAACATCCACAGGCTAACAGGCTCATCTTCAGTACTGTACATTAGTTCTGGGCACATTTAAAACAATCCATTAAGGCAAAAATGCTCCCAAAAATCCTGAAAAGAAACATTTCTAAATGTTGAAAATGTACATGAAAACTTTATACTGTTAAGCACTAAATCAAATCAATGTTTTGTGTGTCTACCCTTTGCCTGAAAATTAGCAGCACTGTCCTGCAGCTTTACAGTTTTATAAGATAATTGGCTGTTTGACTTTAATTCTGTCTCTGCAGGAAATCCCTCACAGCTGTTGATGACGTTGAGCTCAGTGCTCTGTCATGACTGTATTATCTGTATCAGCGGTGTTTCATGCAATACAAACATTTTCTAAAGATTTTTTTGAAATTAACATTTGGTGAATTAAATGTGCTTTTTTGTCTCCTTTGGGATTGATGAGGAAAACAAAATAAATACATAAATCAATAAGCATTTAAACAAAATTTATATTTAAAAAATCTAGGGTACTTATTACATTTGTACAGTGCTGTATATTCACACTCAGTATAATGAAAGACTTTAATTTTAAGCTTAATTTCATGATATTATGACTGATGGTGAACCTATACAGACGAGTGTGAGGAAGACCTCAGATTCCTATCCTTTCCTTTTGTCACTTCTGACTGCTGAGTTTTGTATGATGGAAATGATTCTATCCTTTTGTCTGCTACTCTTCCCTCCACTGTCTCCTTTCCTCTCTCCCTCCTGTCTCCTTTCCTCTCTCTCTCCTGTCTCCTTTCCTCTCACCCTCCTGTCTCCTCTCCTCTCTCCCTCCTGTCTCCTTTACTCCCGCTCTCCGGTCTCCTTTCTTCTCTCTTTCCTGTCTCCTTTCATCTCTCCCTCCTGTCTCCTGTCCTCTCTCCCTCATGTCTCCTTTCCTCTCTCTCTCCTGTCTCCTTTCCTCTCTCCCTCCTGTCTCCTCTCCTCTCTCCCTCCTGTCTCCTTTCCTCTCCCTCTCCTGTCTCCTTGCCTCTCTCCCTCCTGTCTCCTCTCCTCTCTCCCTCCTGTCTCCTTTCCTCTCCCTCTCCTGTCTCCTTTCCTCTCTCCCTCCTGTCTCCTTTCCTCCCGCTCTCCTGTCTCCTTTCCTCCCGCTCTCCTGTCTCCTTTCATCTCTCCCTTCTGTCTCCTTTCATCTCTCCCTTCTGTCTCCTTTCCTCTCTCCCTCCTGTCTCCTTCCCTCTCTCCCTCCTGTCTCCTTTCATCTCTCCCTCCTGTCTCCTTCCCTCTCTTCCTTCTGTCTCCTTTCCTCTCTCGCTCCTGTCCCGTAGCGATTCGTTCTGAGGGCAGGTCGGAGCGCAGGTCCAGACGCACGCCCAGTGCGACAGGTAGCAGCAGAGTCAGTCATGCCTGTCGTGCCCTGCAGGGGGAGCTTGTGAGCATGAACTGTTAGCACAAGCGTTTGTTCCATCATGCTCAGTTTTTCCTTTTCTGCTGCACTCAGTGGGTCTGTGATCATTTCAGCTCCATCTTTGTGTTTGAAGTCATATGAGGTTGTATCTCTGTGAAAAAGTGTCTCCATTAATGGTCAATCTGCCATTTAATCATGAAAATTTTTGGCAACTGTTTATGCTAGAGGCTGTTTATTCTCTGGTATTCACTGAGTTAATGCCTGATGCTTGAGTAATTATTTGGTATCATTCCATTCGATTTTAGATGGAAGTGCTTTGACATACATTTCTCAAGTACTGTAAAAATACCCCTCACTGAAAAAAATCAAAGTAGCTACTGAATAACTATAGTTGGTTAATAACTACCTAATTGTACATAACTCTCAAATGATTGATGATTTGTGTGACTAGGCAGGTGCAGAATTCAGGCACAGTCAAAGATCCAGTGCTTAGGGTTTATTATACTGACAGAAGGGCAAATCCAGAGTTAAAATGGCAGTTCAGTCCAAAAGTCAAAAAGCAGGAAGATGGTACACCAAAGACAAAACTCATGCTGAGTCAAAAAACCAGGAAGCAATCAAAGATCATACTCAGGAGATCTAACAAACACAAGGGACTGGGCTGAATCGAAAATTGAGGGCCTAAACAAATTGTAACCAAGAAATCATGAGAAGAAAGAAAGCTCGTAAGAAGACACTGCAAAAGCTGGCTAAAACAAACTTGCGTTCGGGAAATGGAGGAAGTGGAATATAAAGGGTAACAGAGAGACTGATTAGATGGAGAACAGGTGAGTGAAGCAGAGAGGATGTGCAGGGATGTGTGGGTTCAAAAGAGGAAATGAGCAGGAAGCCATTAACATACAGAACGGGGAGGGTGAGGGCAGTGAAGACATGAAAGTAGGAGCTCGTGAGGACAGAATGTTACAGGGATACATAACACCAGAACCTCGGAAAATAAGAAATACAATAAACAACAAATGCATGAAATCAATAAATTTACATACACAGCTCCTAAACCCTGACAAGTAATGTTTATGCCATACATGCTACATGATAAATGGCCTGTAAAATAAAGCATGACCTAATATTTCAGCACTGTTCATCTGCATGCTGTCTATAAGTGTCCTTCTTCGCATCCTGTGATTTTAAAGTTGAAAGCATGATATGCAAAAAATATTCATAGCAATATCATCTTCAGGAAGGTCTGTTTATTTATAAGAGTGCATATTTCTGCACTTTTTTGAACCATACAAATGTACAGAAGTTAAGCACCATCCAATTATTAAAACAAGTTCCACTTTACCAAATAGCTAAATTAGAAACGTCAATAAACATTGCCCATTTCTTGAAAATATAGCTTGGACATACCTTCCGTGGCTTCAAAATCAGTTTGAAAAGCATTTGATCTTTGCTTCACACTTAATTATCTTTTAAATAATGGGTGTGTTCTCATCACATTTAATGTTGTTAAAAGTATGGGCTTACTGTCCTTTAAAGATGGCAATGAAATCTGTGTTTGCCAAAAAACTGTACCCTGGAATCTGAACTTTAAATTGAAGGAACAGAATAAATATCTGACCAGGACAAAATCCAGGTTTTCAGAAGTGCCACCCAACTGCTAATATTCAGTAATTGCAGTTAAGCACGGTTCAGACAAGCCTTTAAAACATAATATGCTTGTGGAATTCGGTGGTGCTTAACCTTTGCCCAGGCATACACAGTAGTGTATAATGACTTGCTTGACAGTGAAACATCTTTTGATACGTGCGAACATTAGATCTAACCTGAGATCAGACCTGATTGTTGATTGGATGTGTGGATGAGTTTGTCAGAGCTCATGTGACCCCAGTGAGATGTGGGTGCTGTGGTGATAGGTGGGTCAGTCTGGAGGAGAGTCCCTTGTTGCACAAGGGCATCTGTCCCTGAAAGCAGCTGCCTGTATTGGCAGATATTCTCCTCCTGAGGTATAGAAGCTGCTGGGTAACTGGTGTTTGAAATGTATGAGCAGCAGTAAAACGTGTCTCTGCTGCATTTATTAACTCCTAAACCTGCAGCATCCCACAGGCTGTAACACTGGCCACATCGCTGCGATGCTGAAGGATGGTCTTTCTCAGGATGTGCTTCACAAGCTCTCTCATCTAATTTAAGTCTCACTCACACTGTTCCAATCAACTGCAAGACTGAAATCCAACAGCACTGGATACATTTTATGCTTCCCTGATTTGGATCTCAGGCATTGAAATCACAGACTGAAGGTCCTTGAAATGAAGAGGCCTTAATTTTAAGATCGATCAGAGGTGTGGTCACTGCTTTGTCATGCATAACCTTTGACCTCTGTGACCCCTGTAGGTACAGAACCTGCTCGGTCCCGCTCGGCTCGCAGCGCGTCGTCCCCTCCCCGCACGTTCGGCTCCGCCCCCATCACCCCCGGCACGCCCCCCAGCTACTCCTGCCGCACGCCGGGGACGCCGGACACGCCCCGCTCCATGCGCCTGCTGCCCCAGGAGAGGAAGGTGGCCGTCCTGCGCACCCCCCCCAAATCACCCGCCACCGCGTCCAAGCAGCTCCGCGTGCTCAACCAACCGCTGCCCGACCTCAAGAACGTCAAGTCCAAGATCGGCTCCACGGACAACATCAAGTACCAGCCCAAAGGAGGGCAGGTGAGGGCTCTACCTGTTTCTCTTAACTGCTCATTTTAATTTTAATTTTAATACTCCATTATGTTGCTTGGAAAATGGCAGGAAAGATTAAGTTTGGATCAATTATTGTTACACCTTCTTTGGAGATGTATATGGTGGTGCAAATAACAGTTTAATCACAATTCATGCGCTAACTGCACTTTTTCAGTATTTACAGGCCTCACTCATCTAACTTTCACAGTGACTCGCTGTTTGGCTCTCATCCTGACGGTACCTTCTGTACCTGTTTACACAGGACATTCTGATTAGATCCTGGGAAGAACAGTGCATTGTATTCATTTAGATTACACTGTAATCCGTAGCCATTTACTATGTAAACGAAGATTGATACACTGACCAAGGTTATGTTTGCAGGAGTATCAGAACTGTCTAAATACATTACATGACCAGGGAGCGCTTATGAGCACCTCTATCAGGTTTAGAATGTTGTTTGCACTTATGCACTATACTTCTTTTATCTTTCAAATTTATATTGCCCGTTAGCATAATTGTCTCATAACATTATGTCAATGATAACACCTTCGTCTCACTCAGTCTTCAGTGACTGTGAGAAGGTGCTGTGTTTCATCGCTGACTGCATCCTTTCACACCAAACACACCGCACACAGGGGTCTGTCTGACTCCATCCACTGTCATCGTTAGCACCTGACAGCTTACCTAATTACCTGTCTCAAATCTGACCGATCAGCTGCTGGGAGCTTGACTTGTTTTAAACGCATAAAAACCATGCCAGGACAGTGAACAGAAGAAATTGCATTTGTTGTTTTCCCACACTTTTATACAGGTCTCTTTCTGCACTTTGTCCCCTGTTTATATGTACTTGCTGTCTAGCGTCATACTATTATCAGATTGGAAAGTTTGGCTTGGAATTGAACAGTTCTCAAATGTTGAGAAGCCGTAGCGTCTTCCTCTATTCCTCTACTCCATCCCTCCGCTCTTTCACACACCGCTCCTCCTCACACTCTGGCCTCCATTCATGCGGTCGCTACAAACCCAGCAGTTCCCAGCACTGAACCCTTACTGCTCTCTCCCACTTCTCGATGTTTTCGGATGCGAGACAGACCTGCTCTGTGCTGCTCTCTCCTCAGTGTTTGTTGAAGGAGGAAATTGGGCAGGATGTTTATTTGTGACGTCAAGATGATTAATCCCAGAATCCTCCGCAGGATTCTTACGCAGGGCGTGTAGGGTGTAAAAGGGCGACTGCTGTGGGGGTACAGTGTCGTTCCACAGAGGGCAGCTGTCGCTACATGGCCTCAGTCCAGTGTCTGAAGGGGGCCGTTCCAGAACATTCCCTGAGGAGGAAGCTGTGACGGCCTCTGTCCTCAAGTGCCCCGTACACCAGCATGTGTGACGCCCAGCTGGAATGTCAACTGTCTTCGTGGATTCAGAGGGCTTGACGAATAGAGGAAGTGACACGGAGAGAGATGCCCTCAGCAGGCAGGCTGACAGAGGCCAGTGACATGAGCCCAGGTGCCGAGGGGTCATGTGACTGATTAACCTGGGCCCCTGTGAGTTCGGACACAACTACTCTGAGCCAAGCAGCTGAGGGCATCCTCCTAGAGCTGCTCCGCTGGGAGTGTTACAACCTGTGTCTGGTGTTTAGATTTGACTCGGAGGTTCGTAGAGTCGTGAACTTGGCAGAGAACGTCTCCTTATGGGTATGTTTGATATGATTTCACCCTGGTGCCACACTGCTGTTTGGGAGCCTGTCACTTGCTCTTATATGTTTATCGTGGCGGGTATCATCATGTTCACTCGCCTCTTCCTGCTTAGATTGAGAAGAAAAAACATGGCTGACCTGCATCTGACGTGTGTCTCTTAACTTCCACTTGTGCGACTATTCAAAGGGCCCATGTCCCAGAACTCTGCATAATTATAATCAAACCAAAGCAGCTGGCTGTGAGTGATATATGCATTAGTAACACAAAGAAAATTGTGGAATTTTCTCAGTGTGAGAGTGAGACTAGCCACCATTTTTATCACCATGCACTTTTTTTAATCTGGTCTTGATCAGCCCCCTGTGGACATAGGTGGTACTGCACCTGTATCAGTTACATGCGTAGCTGGCAATGGGACACTGAGGATGCAGAAGGTGCGCATTGGACAGAACAGTAATCAGCAGATAGTCTCCATTTTGTTTTCATGTTACTGACTGCGAGGGGTGGAGTCACACTGAGCATGCTCTCTGGTCCTGATCATCGGAGCAGCGCAGCTCTCTCCGGTGTGGAAAACACTGGTTCACCCTGACAGCTGCCATTTTGTCAGTCACTCTCATCTGCTGTCTGACATTCTCTCTGTCTCTGTGTGACAGTGATCATCTTAGTGTTGTAGAGGCGGCTTTTGCTCGCTGCTTGGAGCCGGAGGAAACCGTGACCTGAGCCTTGAGATCTGAAGCTCTTGAGTGGCGGTTGCTTTTGTCTCTAGTGCTGAAGAAAGCAAAAACAAAAAAATGGAGACATTCATGTTCTGTGCTGTATCAGCACTGTTTAGCTCTCAGGTCCGGATAGGACACAGGCACAGTCAAACCTGCTGTCCTTTCACTACCGCTACCCCAAAGTCTGTCCACTCTTCCCTCTGTCTCCATCTTATGCCCTCTGTGAATCACACGCTCCACTGATGTACATCTCTCATACAGATAAACATGTCCTTTTGTCCAAATCCTGGGTTATTTCCCCTGGTAACTGCTGAGGAGATCACATTGGGCTTTTTGCTCTCATTAATATTCATAATTAGCCTGGAGCCGAGGAGAGTACGACCCGTAGAAACACCAGAGGACGGAGTCAGTGTATGTGGTGCCTCGCTAACGCTAACCCTAGCAGCCCCACACAGGAGCAGGGAGAGCAGTCTTAGGACTGTTTAATACTTCTGCACAGCTCACACAGCTCTAGTGATTTCTGTTTTGTTTGACATTTGCAAACAGGCTGAGCATTTATATTTAAGGGCATGGCATGTAATGGGATTTCTGGTACAATTTATTTATTTTTTCTAATTATTATGTATTAGTACTAAGTATTATGTATTAATCAATTATGCCAGTGTCATCAAACCTCTTTGATTAGCCTCTATATAATAATCACTTGACATTTGTACTTTAAAATTCAATAAAGTTATGACTGTCATCTAATATCAAATCACCGGGCAATCAGTCATGGTCTGTTGGGAATATGTGACCACTGGTTGCTAAGTTCGTGCTTTTAAATTTCTTAGCAGGTGCATGACATCTCTACGCACGTGATTTGAATAGAAGCACACTGCACATCCCGAACGGCCCCTGCGCTGATCCATTTACTCCTGAACTGAGCAGATGTGTAAAGCAGCCTTTCGCTGGGAGTCTCTCTATCCTCATTCTGTATACTGTATACACACCAGAGTCAGACCCTCTTCACCATCACGGCCTCAATCTGAGGAACAATCATTTCAATTATAAATCAGCCTAATGATGCACAACTCGGTGCTCAACCCTCATGTGAAGGTCACTGCAGCCCCTCTAACGCTGTGTGGCCTGTATTCATATAAAACACAGGACTGACCAGTTTTCCTGCATAAACCTATTACCATAAAACATGTCTTCAGGTGATTCACACAGACCTTATGAACTTCCTGCAGGTGTGACACGCTAGCACATGTCTTTCCTCCACTCGCAGTAATGAAGCACATATCTCTGTATTCTTCCAGATTCAGATTTTAAACAAGAAGCTGGACTTCAGTCACGTGCAGTCCAAGTGTGGCTCCAAGGATAATCTGAAGCACTCTCCCCGCGGAGGAAACGTACGCTCCTCCGCTCTCGATCCGCTCTCCGTCTGTCTCCTCGCACTGAGCGCTCTCCTGTTTCACTTCCTGATTGCTCTTGACTACTCTCCCTCTCTCTCTATCACTCCAAATAATTCCCTCTGTTTTACCCTTTGCAGATACACAGCTAGAAATATACGCATACATGCAGATAGACACCCACACCTACTGTACACGGTAATATATCCATCTGAGGACCAAACTGTCATCACATCAATTAGATTGTTCATCATGCTGCAAATATAAATTAGCTTGACTGTATATATTTACTTTTCCTGATAATGGGTGTCTGATTACAGCCATCAACACTTCACAGGTGTCTGAACTAAAGAGGCTTATTTTCCATGTAAAATCGTTATAAATGCGCATATTCTGGTGTCATTTCGAGGGGTGAGCAGCCATTTTCCGTCAGGATGTTCAGTTGATCCATTGGCTGGAAGACCCCCCCCCAAATCTGCCCGAAGCTGTCCAATCATCATTCTGCATTATATATTTGGCTGTACATCAGAGCCTGCTGCACGGCTGCTACACGGGGGGAAAAATGGGCTCCTCTTCTCTCCCTGGATGAGAGCAGCACAGTATGGCGGTGGGGTAACTGCCATCTTACAAGACTGTGTTGGACTGAAGCCAGTTACAGCGCCGCTCGTGCGCAGCTGCTCTCATCGACACAGAGACTGTGGCTCAATCAAAACACCAGAAAAACACCTGTACATGAGCAGATAAAATCTCTCCTGCGCTCTCTCTCTTTCTGCTTATGTTTGAGTCGCTCCTTTATTCCCAAGATATCTCTCTCTCCCTCTCTCTCTCTCTCCCCCTGTCTCTCTCACTCTCTCCCCTCTTTCTGTCTCTCTCTCTCTCTCTGTCTCTCTCTCCTCCACATCCTGTTGTCAGACGCTGTGCAGACAGCTTCGCTCCAGGACCCTGTGCTCCCGCTCTGTTGTCAGTGTCTGAGTCAAAACTGTTTTGTCTCCCAGCAGCTGCAGTCGTGACGCCACCGCTGCACTTTTCTCATGAGTTTCTGATTCTGTCTGTCAGCCTGTCATGACTGAGTGGGATTCTGCAGTCAGGGATGTGCAGAGACCCCCACTGTAGCACAGGGCTAATTACTGCACTCAGACCTGTGGATCCTGTTAGCGAGGGATCTCATACTGATTTACATCTTACATTAAAGATAAAAAATATAAACATGTATCCATCTCTGCCAGGCTGACATACGCATACACATGCAAACACACAGATACACATGCACACGCACACACACACGCACACTTACACACTCTCGGCTCATGCTTAGTATCATGTGTTATTAATTTACACTCATGAGCTCCACCTTCATTCGAAGTTCACAGTTCTACAGCAGGACCCCCAGAAATTCGCAGGATGTGTAATTGCTGTATGCCCTGGTCTGAGGGTCATCAGAATGACAGCGTCAGGTCAGGCAGACTGTGTTTAAAATGCCGTGTCGTCCCCAGGTTCTAATCCCCAGTGTAAAACTGGACTTTAGCCACATCCAGTCTAAGTGTGGCTCCCTCGACAGAAAGCAGCACACAGCCGGAGGTGGAAATGTGAGTGTTTGAACACATTACTGTGCACATCGGTGTTACTGTGGTCTCTCTATCACTGCCGCTCACTGATTGGTGGATGGGTGGTCGGCATGGCGACGTGGCCACCGGAAGTTAGGACCTGACTCCAGTTGGGCCCCTTTGGCAGACCCGTGCTGGTGGCTGTGCTTAATGTCTCAGGTTAAACACAGAGCTGGAGTTCTGACTGCTAAGTGTTAGCGAGCAGCGAGGGGCAGTGATTAACCAAGCCTTGCTGAAATAGCCAGTGCGCTCCGTTTGGGTTTTTCTCGGACACAAAACGCAGCCGCCTTGTAACTCTTCACTCTGTCTCAACCCTCCACAGCAGCGCTGATAACTCTGCTCTCTCAGGTTTCACTTGGACCCTGAAAACATGTGCCTTTAAAGGGACATTATCATCCAACACAATTTGCTGCTTAAATTGTTCCCGGATAACAATACGTTCACCTGCTATCCTTTTCCGGGTGATTCCACCCCCATGAAATTCAAATATCGAACAAAGGGTGCAATTATCGAACAAACAGGCTATTCTCCCTTGAATGGGGCACGCCATTTTATTAGGGCAGTCTCTTTCTCGGCGCTTAGCTATGACGTTACTCCGGCTGCTCTACATATACGCTACATACAGTACAATCACCGTCTTTCACCTGTATTTTTGTGAAAAGAGGTAGCTAGCCAGCGTGCACGGAGTACCTTTCCATAACCATTATGTAACATTAGTTTGATAGCTAGCTGGCTAGTCAGTGTTGACTGTGAATTTAAAAACCAGGCCAAGTTCAACCCTGAATGTCTGTGACTCATTACAGCGCATCAGAGTGATGCAGCTCAGTACAAACATAAAGTTCACAACAAACGCAAAATTTACTCAACTCCTTTCATGTGACACGCTTACTGGTAAGATCCTCTATATCATGTATATCCCCGGGGTAGGCTACCGTACCGCACAGTGAGTCTGTGTCATTTGTCACGTATGTTTGTATGTCAGTCATGCAGACATAGCTGAGGTCTAGATGCAGGAAATCTAACTTACCGCTTTCTTTAGAGGCAGGGGATTCAGTTTCATAGCTTGAAATCACACAAAAGACGTGTAATGTTCAAGTGTTAACATCACTATGCATAATTCAATTCAATTCATCCTTTATTGTCATTGTATCAGTGAGACATTGAATAACGAAATTATAGTGCAATTCAGTCAGTGCAAAGCAGTCATCACATAAAACATTATAAAGTTTAAAAATAATATGATATAAAAGCCTAAGTGGGGGAATGCGTGAATGCAATACAGATGTAAATGAGAGCCATAGAGAGCTGGGATGACGTCATTATTTACAGCGCCCCTAGCGGTATTTCCTTAAAAATATCGTCTGCTAGAAGTGTCGTGGCACCTTCCATAAGCTTATCAAAAACATCTAAACAATTTGAAAGGATGACCCCACATGAAAAATTTCCTACACTTGATTGATGTTGTATGTTTAAGCAGTTATTGAGTGTGACTTGCTGTACCATGATAATGTCCCTTTAACCATTAGAGATCACACCGAGCCGCTCGATAGCAGAGCCAGATGTGCTGTAGTATTACGGTTAAAGTAAGGAGATGACAGATGGCGGATCTCCGGGAGAAGGGCAGGTGAGACTCAGGCAGCGCCCCCTTGTGGAGTTAAGGGCTGTAGTGTAGCGGGGTCACTCTGGACCGGGATGAGTGATGCAGGTTAGCTGGGACATGGGTGTGGTTACCCCTCCCTGCTCCGTAACGGTAGTCTGGCACAGCCTCACCTGCGCGCTCGACGCCAACTCCTGACCGGGAGTGCATGCATCTCTCTGTACTGCCTCGTATCTGTGTCTTTCTCTGTGGTTTTCGCTGGTGTGTGTCTCATCCTGTCGTGCTGGTCGTGGCATGCTTTGCCTGTTGGCTTCCCTTCTGTCTTGCTGGTCTGCCCTCTGGCGACCGTGCGCACATTTTGCAGTTAAGCACGTTACGGGAAAACTTAGGTGAAAAATGAAGAGTTTTAGGGGTTAATATGGTTAAGAGGCTCGTCCCTGCAGTGGGAGATTAGCTGGCCTGGCTGGTGACTGGGGGGTGGTATTTTCCTTAAGCAGAGAGCAAAAGCCCAAAGGCTGACTCACATTCCTGCGGGCCATTGGCTGCCAGTTCTGCGCCTACATCCACTCACAGGGAGAGCTATGGTCCCGCCTCTAAGGGTTGTGACCTCAGGAAGTGTTTAGTGGGGAGGTTCGGATGTCCTTCCTCATTTAATTTACTGGCCAGGTTCCTACATTTCAGTAATAATGGCTCAAATGTGGCGGCATTGAACTCCACTGTCCCCTGTGAAATGTACAGCTGCTGCTCTGTAAAGTTTCAGAAAGATAATTAATTCAGCACAATAAATCCGTGAGTAAAATCCATCTTCGTGTAGTTTAGACCTGATTCCCTCCATCTGTAGGGGGTGTTTATATACTCAATCTTTTATTGACTCAGCTGAATCTGTATGTGTGTCTTGTGTGTGTGTGTGTGTGTGTGTGTGTGTGTGTGTGGTTGTACGTGTTTGTAAAACACAGGTGCAAATCCAATCAAAGAAGATTGATCTGAGTCACGTGACCTCCAAGTGTGGATCATTGGACAACATACGCCATCGCCCAGGTAACCGGTCTCAGCACCAATCAGCTCACTCAGACTGAATAGTTTAGTAAGGTGTTACAGACCATCTGGGATGGCACCAGTCACAGTAGCGAAGTGGACATTGCTTACAGTACAGCTCAGAACACGCCCATCTTCGAACTCCGCCTTCCTTTTAATCACAACTTTTCACCTGAGAACATTGAAAGCTGCATCTTAAAAAGTTGCGATGCTGCGGTGTTCACTAGCGTACTGGCCCTCGGCTGGCATTTCTTCTCGAATTTGGAGTTCCTGCGGCGCATGGTCCAAAGTTTGGGGATTGGGGCCAACGAGGAAAACGAGGGCCTGCAATGGTCCTTTGAAGATTTGAGTATCTCTGCTCAGATCTGAACGTAAAATACTGAATGGTCAATTTAGAGCATGTGACCCTGAGACACGCATAAACAAACGAGACAAGAAACAGCCCCGTGTATTCAATTCAACATGGCATCGCCCGAGAATATACTGTAGATCACGCAGATTCTCTCAAAAAAAGCTGTAGTAATGATAGCTTCAAGGTGCTCAAGAGGCCTAGAACTGAAGGCATAGCAAGAGCTTGCAATTAAGATTTTAATGAATGGCTGAGGTGTTCTGTGTTCTGGCCGCACTGCCTACTGGCTTCGGAAAAAGCCTCGCACTCGAGCGGAAATGTGGGCAGAACTCAAACAACACAAAGATCGTTGCAGGCACTAGTCTCGCAAGCTCGGCAGAGATTGCCTTCAGCAACTACTGGCGCCTGTTTGCAGGCTACGGTGTTCATAAGAATTGTTCACGGACAGACAAACAGTTGGACAGACAGACAGACAGACAGAAATATAAAAACTCGCAAAAATGCTTAAAATAACCTCCCTGCTAGTTTTATAGTAGTTTCAGAGTAATTTTGCTGTGGTTTGGCCCGATGACACAGACATGCAGATAAAGTCTAGTGCAGAGGAGATATAAAACTGTTTTAATCCCATGTGGTGTCTATACTGTCGTGCCCTTGGGAAGATACTGAGTCTGAAATACATTGGTAAGTGTCCAGCTGTAGAAGTGTTCAGCAGGTAAAAAAGCTGTGTGTGCTGCTCTAGATCACTGTATCTGCCCGCTGAATCAGTAATGACACTTAATGCGCATCGAAAGTGGCCACTTATGAAAGACCTCTGTGTGGACAGAGCTCAAAGCCTCCATTAAACTGGACAGCAATTTAATTACACTGAGTCTTACCAGAGCAGGATCTGGCGATGGCTCATTTTTCTCAATTAAATAGATTTTTTTTTTTTCGAGAGGCATCTTCACATAAATTAAAGTCTTCCTGGAGGTGCTTTTGCTTTCCTATGCTTCCACCTGCTGGTCTTTCCTAGTACTCGCAGTTTTCTTATTTCAGTGATGTCATCGCTTTCGTCTGAGATCGCATTAGTGATGTAAGAGAGCAGTGTAAAAAAACGTAATTTCTTGGTAATGTTTTCTTTTTAACCCGAAATATAGATGTAACGGTTATGTAAGGATCATACATGCCAGAGGTCTAATCAGTTACACCTGGGTCTAATCAGTTACACCTGAATTAATTGTGTTGTCCTTGTTGCAAATTAAAGTGCCTGTTCTTTTGTCTTTCGTGAAAATTTACAATCAAATCTTATAAAGTGTAATGAAACCAGTTCACTTCCACCACTGATAGTAATGGCCTCCAAATTTTGTTTGTAGTGACAGCGATTACACATGATGAGTTACATGTGCACATTGTTATGAGTGTTGTCATTTTTGTCATTCATAAATATTTCATATTACACTGTTTCAATGTAGGGTGACACATGCTAAAGGCTTAAAGGCTCTATGCTGTGCTCTTGCTCTTTGTAAATAAAGGCGCAATCTGATATTGCTGTGCAAGTGTAGTTCCGAGATCATCAAAATAATCTTCGCCCAGGAGTAGCATAATAAACCACCAATGAATAGCAGCTGTGATATGTTTATGCTGTGCTAACAAATGTCATGTGTTTTAGTTGCCAAAAGTAAGAACGCTAATTTTAGTATTTTTTTTTTTTTTACATGCAGTGATGCATGTTTTCAAGAACCTCCAAAGCAGTTTTTGCCTTGTGAATTTTATATAATCTATACGTCACTTTCACTATTAAATTGTTTACCTTCGGAGATTTTTCTGGTTTGACCTGCTAGCTGACGGTCCTGGCTAGCTGCCTGTTTTGCAGGGTTGTAAACCCTTGTGGTGTCGTGACATCATCATAGCAGAGCTGCTATTCATTGGTGAATTATAATGTTACTCCTCAACGAGGATTATTTTGTTTATCACGAAACAGCACTTTACACGAGGGTATGAGATTGTGCTAAATAAACAGCCCTTGCAAACAATATACCGCCTAGCCAAAAAAAAATTGTTGCGCACTTTATTTCGTCGGACCGTCTTCAGCTTTGATCACAGTGCACTTTTGTGGTAGCATTGTTTAGACAACCGTATGCAATGGCACAAAATATATTTCCATTTCATTTCAGTTGCATTAATTTCTGGCCAAGATCTTGTATTGATGACAGGAGAATCGAGCCACTCAGTAAAGAGTTCTCCTCCACATCCCAAAGACTTTACTGGGGTTAATAATTCATGTACAGTTCTTAACCCAATTCCAGTGAATTCTGCAATCTGCGTACTTTTTTCCCTCACTTGATGCTGGCCAGTAATTTGCCTCTCGAAACACAGAAACATCTTTTTCATGACCATAGGGTACGTTGTCTGACATGGTTGTTCAAGAAATGTGAAGCTATGCATTGCATCCATTAGCACTCAAAGAATTGTCGCCAGCAGAACATATTAATCACTGCAATAATGATTCAATCTTAGGCTTTTAAGTATTTGCTTGTTGAAATCCAAATGGCAACTTTTTTGGTCAGGCAGTGTGTAATTGCCCCTTGAATCAAGAGAGAACAATTACTTATGTAAAGATAATAATTTATTACAGATTACAGAGTAGGGCCATTCCGTGTCAATTCACACTATTTCAGAAAAATCCCATGGTGATCGACTCGGATTTCGCTGAAAAAATTACTAAAAATACTTTGATGAATATAATGAGCAAATCCAAAGTTCTAGCTTTAAACTCCCAAGGGTTTCTTGGATACGGCCCATTTCATTTTTAGGGCCACGCCCCTTTCCAAAACCCACCAAAACTTTCTGCATTTTTGTGAGCTAATATCTTTTCACCCAAAAGAGGTAGAGACCTGAAAATGGCTACTCCTGTTTGTACAGTGGATTAACATTAATAACCAGACACCTGTGGTTATTAATGTTAATCCACTGTACAAACAGGAAAAAATTAGCCTGCACCCAACTTTGGGAGCAAATATCTCGAAAAACCAAAAAAGTGCCAGACTAAATACCTCAAAATTTTTCTCACCTTCGATGTCTGAAAAGGAAACAGGTAGGATGAATTTGGCACTGGTCTGGTTTAAAAATTAAAATAAGCCTGAATTTGTAAAAATATTTTTTTCCTGTTGTACACAGATTTCTTTTTGTTGCACGTGTAACCAACATGATCACCAGGTGGAACTTTCACATTTTAAAAATTTGGGTATCCAGGTATGAAATACAATCATAACAACTTTGGCACATTAGTTATTAGTTATTAGAAGCAGTTATCCGCAATATTCCTTCAAAAATGGGTATTTTTCCTCAAAAATGCTCAATTTGGTACCTGGCTTGTCCACTTCTAGGTGGCGCTGTAGCCATATCGAGAGAAATTGTGAGCTCAAAGTCTGGGATTTTGGGCACCATTCTGCCAAATTTCATGCAATTCTGAAATGTCAACTCCGTTGAGTATCTCAAAAGTGCCATTCTCTCAGAATATGGCTCTTAAAGGTGCACTATGCAAGTTTGTTTACTTTCTGCGCGATTATATTTTTGTCTCAATTCGCCGACATCTCTCCACGATCCGCTAGCTGCCTGCCACTAAATTCACTGTAAAAAAACCCGGGCTCTGGAGACCGCACAGGCGTCACAAACTGCAAATAAACACAAGGGGCACAAGCTGTGCCCCATAACATAACAAACCGTCCCGGCCAATCACCGACAAGAGTTGGCAGTTATGGAAGCATGGGAGGGAGGGAACTATGGGAGGGAGGGGCGGGCTACCTCTGTTTTGTTTGAGTTCGAATGTCAACAGAAGTGAAGGTAAACAAACTTGCATAGTGCACCTTTAAACCTATTGAACGGCTGCCCTTGTGTTTCATGCAGCAAATGTGTTCTCATCAACACAGAGACTGGCTGACTAATACAAACTGATGAAACAGAGTCTGAAGCTCAGAGATAATGTTTCAGATCAGGTTTCATGACCTGTTAGCCTGAAGAACTGATTAAAGCGTGAAGGCTGCTGTGCTAATCTGTCTCCTTCTCCCAGGTGGGGGAAACGTGCGCATAGAGAGTGTGAGGCTGGAGTTTAAAGAAAAGGCCCAGCCCAAGATCGGCTCCCTGGAAAACGCTCATCATGCCCCAGGGGGCGGGAATGTGCAGGTGAGCCGTGAAGACCCTGAAGGCTGGGATAAGATGGCATAACTTTGGGTGGTAGATATAAGCTCAGAATGAGATATCATTTTGAGGCCATGAATGATGCTTATGGACCGTGAATGGAGCCTTGGTGGACGCCAAGGCTGAGAAACATGGAGTTACAACAGAAAACTTAATAGGAGAAGTCCTGGAACTTGAAAAAGCAGAAACCGCATACCCCCGACCCCGCCCTGACCATGCCCCTCCTCATACCCCCCCAACTCCGCCAACACAGCCCTAACTTTGCCAATGCCTGAAATGACCTCCTCGACACCCGTCTTTCTCTGCACCTCCCCTTCAGATCGAGAGCCACAAGCTTGCATTCCGGGACGCGGCAAAGGCGCGCGTGGACCATGGGGCAGAGGTCGTGACCTTCTCACCCAGCACTCTCACCCCTCCGCACTTCAGTCACATGTCGTCCTCGGGCAGCATCAACCTGCTGGAATCCCCGCAGCTGGCGACACTGGCTGAGGACGTCTCTGCTGCACTGGCCAATCAGGGCTTATGAGCCCCTCCCCTCCCCTCACCTCCCCTCCGTGGCACAGGAGCAGTCTGGAGCCTGCTGGTGACCTGGGGACGACCTTCAGCCCCTCCTCTCCAGTCCAAAATCATGATTAAAACAACCTCCTCGAACTGTTGTGACTGGAGATTTAAGAAAAAAAATGTTTTTTTGAGTTGATTCAGATCCAGAGGAGATGGTTGTTATTATTCTCCTTCTAATTTCCCCATTTTTCAGATGTTACTTTTGATTTAGGTGAACGGTCCCCTTCCATTGGTCCAGGGCCATTTTGGCGTACATGTATCTGCGGAATGGCTCGAGTTTTAGGTTAAGGACTAGTTATTCGGTCCTTAAGGTCAGTGTTTTTGGTCCCTTTCAACCTCAGAGCCTTTTCAATGAAAGGTAGGGCAGGATTTCAACATTCCACTTGAGACGTGATTTTCTGCCTCGGTTACACACAGTTGTACCTGACCAATTATCAGCATCACTTACTCAGCCATTGATAAAAAAGGGACGACATCTACTACAGCGACTTCTACCTATGATATTGCATTATTGCAAGAATAAACTACGGTATGACGAGCATGTATCAATTTTAGTGCAAAAAAGAGGTTATTTTCTATTTTAAACAAAGGTTTTTAGTAAGTTATTTCCTGAATCATTGGATTAAAATGAAAACTTCATGTTTTTTAGAGTAGTAATAAATTCACGCTTCCCCGATGGCTGCACTTGCATTTGCTCGCGGGTCCATAGTTACGTAAACCGTGCTTCATGGGGGTGCTAAAGGCTAGCTAGCGAGCTGTCACAAGCAGGAGGGCTCAGTTTGAGCTTCAAATTGAGCATCAAGGCAACATGAAGTCATAACATGAGGCTGGTGATGATGGGTTACTCTCACACAGTACCGTGCTCAATGTCAGCACATGTTATACTGAGCATCGGGAAGCTTATCTCTGTTAACTCAGTGCTCATTACCCATCTGAGGATACACAGCTGCCGTAAGCATCTGACTGCTCCCACCACTCATTGTAGCTTGTAGCTTGGGTGGTTAGAGAGAAACAGAGCAGTGAATCAGAATATTTGTACATTTGGTTTCGATTCACCTCCCACATGAAGGACAGATGGACGTGCTATCACGTGACTCAGGCCACCCCGGTCCCCCATGACAGCACGGTCATAAACAGCCCCTCTGGACCCGTAGAGGCTGAGGGCTTGCAGTCATCTGAGAAGCTACCTCAACAGAATACTGGTTATTATTTAAAACAATTACATTTAGGGAGCAGCTATTTTTGAACTCGACTGTGTTCCAGATTTCGGTCTGTTCAATTTACATTAGGATCTTAGTAGTTTTGTTTTGTGTAAAAATAAAAAAAGAGAAAAAAAGAGGAAATGTAATTGGAAAAAGAAAGGAGACTGGTTCATCTTACCTCTGTTTGATAGTGTTTAGTATATTTTCTCTGTCGCCGTTTGTGCTGCCCCCTGCTGGATACCCCTGATGTTCGTCTCGCTTCTGTGTTTCTTCAGCAAGACTCCTGTCCCCTCCTGCGGTGTAAATGTACTTAAAAGCTCATGTAGATGTATGCAGTTTCCCTCCTCTTGAAATAGTACTGATAATCAATTGCGCTTAATGATGATAATAAATAAAAAACTCATTAGCATGAAGCGTCTTTGGCACATTTAAAGAATGTGGTCCACTTTTTGTGTGTTTCTGAGTGTGTGAGTGTGCATGTGTTTATATGTGTGTGTCTTTGCATTTTTGTGTGTTATGTCGTCATTGCACATATGAAAAATGGGAGTTTATTATGGAAATACATTCAAACAAGCACCGGTGAAACACATTTAGCAAAGCAGCAGTGTGCCGTTCAACTTACTTTCACTCTTGCCATTCGCCATTTTGTTTCAAGAAGCTTAAATCCTATGTTGAGTGAGGATGATATCAGAAATTTTAAAAGATGCTGGTGCTAGAGATCTTTTTTGGCAAACGAACGGACACATGTAGCATGTTCAGAATCAGAGGCAGCTGGTGGTGAAAATGGAGTATGAGGTATAAAGTTGGGGACCTAAGAAAGCTTGGTGTCTGGGGGAAACTCCCTTGGATGAAAATTTTGAAAAACCGGCCCCTGATTAGTGAATTTTTGCAAAATTTCGAGAAACAAACTAAGACTTAAAAATAATGGGACTAACCTTCCACAGATTCAAGATATTACACATTACTGAATTCAAGAATTACATGATTATGCTTCTGCTTATTGTCAAATGGCTGTAGAAAATACTGGGATTTTTATCTGGGCTGAATGCGTTGACAGTGTTTATGTTCCTGTTTGGGGTTAGGGAACAGGAGGAGTATTCTCTCCTGCCTCAGCAGCACACAAACAAAATCAAAGATTTAATAAAATTAAGTTTATTACAGATTCACTGGCTGCTGATGGACTCTCGCTGCAGGGAAGGACTTTTACCATATGTGGGCTGGTCCAATGCAGCTGCTTTGGTCAAACCTGTGGAACTTCAGATCCATTTTACCCCTTAGAGCGCTATATGCAGCTATTGTTGCTCAATGATGTAAGAGATCACAATCAAAGCTGTTGAAAACCTATCATGTGGCAACTTGTTTAAAAGAGCTCCCGCAGTCCCTGCAGGTTTTCCACAGTACAGGACAATTAAATTTATATTTTTAAAATTTGAGTGCTGTAAGGGTTAAATTCTATTAGAGATCCAAAGGTTTCCAACGAACTTGAATATGTCCTGCTGAATAACGGGGAAATATGTATAAAATGATGTAAAAGATATCCAGATATTTTCCATTGGCTGTAATGGTGGGACCATAAAAACATGGTGCCCTGAGTTTTAATATTTCTCTCAATACAATTGAGATATAGCTTCACTGAAGCGCTGCAACCAGAGGAATTATGTATGTGATATTGTCCTGCATTATGGAAAAAAAAAAAATGCTATTTCAGACTTTGAACCTACTTAACGGAAAACTGAAGTGAAAGTTAGAGTTTAAGGGGTTAATGAGGCTGCTGGTTGATATGATGCACATGAATTCTCTCCTGTTCTTGTGAACTTCTCCATAACTCCTTCATAACAGCTGGGGTCTTTCTCCAATTTTTTCACCAGTCCTCCTTCAATATCGCTCATTGCCAGGTTTCGAAGCCGCTCCTGACCCATGGTGTTGTGGGTGAATGATTTCAGCTGTTTTAAACAAGATATGTCCTCTCCAAACCAGCAGAAGTTGCACCCAGTGCTGCAGTTATGCACGAGAGGCGAAGCCTCGTCCAGCTGTGCGGACTGAAAGTAAGACGGCGTGTCACAAAGTGTGCCAACTGTCCCATGACCCCTGATCAGTGTAAAAAAACCTAATTCTGACCTGAGCCTTTCAGCATCAAACGTGTGTCCACAGCCTTGCCTCAGAGATCTCAGTGCTTCCTCTGGAAGTGATGTGTCGCCACATTTACAGGGAGTAAGCCGCTCGGGGAGACCCAGATTTTCCATATATCTGTAACACATCTTACTTTGCTCAGTTAGGTTCTCCACCATTATCAGATGCTGATTGTGGTTATACAGTCTGGGATCTTGTGCTGGTGAGTCCCCTCTCTCACAACACCCTCTGGCACAGTGTTCGGGTTCGTCAGTTACACCTACAGCCTTGTTTGTCAATGGTCTGAAAGGAAGCCTCTGATTTCTGTTGCGAACAGGATACGAGACTCAATCCTGCATGTGCTAATGCATATATCAGTTATCCTTCACTGTAAAATGTCAAACACCACAGCCATTTCAGCCAGGACCTGACTCTGTCAGCACCAGAAATATGAACACAAAGGCCTGCAGTATTCTCATGAGTCCACTAGCAGGGCCCAGAGTCCTCATTTATGTATAACATTTATCCAATGAGCACCATAATTCATTGGACAATAATATGTGTTTATTTTAGTTCTGTACTCTTGCACATTGAGTATGATGGAAACATTGAAGTGTGGACTGTGGGCTTCAGTTTGAAGGCGTTTTCATCCATGTCGGATGAATAATTTAAAATTATCAGCACTTTTTTTTGCATAATCCCTCCCTCATTTTCAGGCACAGAAATACTATTGGAGAATGTAACTTTCAGTGGAATTATCTTGAACATCTGGTTACATATCCTGCGCATAATATGTGTGCTTCAAATCTGTGATATGTAGGCATCACCAGATGCTGGGTATCTTCCCTGGTGATGCTCTGCCAGGCCTGTACTGCAGCCATCTTTAGTACTTGTTTGTTTTGAGGACTTTCTGCCCTCAGTCTCCTTTTTGAATGCATGTTCGGTTGGCTCTTGTGATCGACTCAGCCAACAGACAGAGAGAGAGGAGAATTGCCACGCTCTAATGAATTGTGGTGCTTACTGCGAATGAAATAAACATAATTGATGGGTGTACGGTGGAAAAATTTCTGCAATAACGAATTTTTACAGCGCATCTCATTTCCGTTTTAGTATGTAAACATTTACTGATGGGAAGCCCTGTGATGTTACACTGTTTGTAATAGGCGTTTAAGATTGACGATATTGCGTGGTAGCCCTTTAAGTGCTAGAACTCATGTCACCCGCTTCAGCTGTGAAGATCTTCGCAGATGTTTCCCTGCTACTGCGTCTTTAAGCCAGACGGTTTCGCTGTAGATGAGTTACCATCCCGCTCCCAGCCCCTGATCGGTGAGGGTGGTGCTGAAGTGGAGCTGCGCCGTCCGCTCGGTTCTTGCAGCCATTTTACAGACAGCCCGAACAGCGATGTCGTGAGGTGACACATCACCTGGACCCACCGAGCCCCAGCGTCTGCCGAAGACAACCCGGCGACACGATGGTGAAGAGGAAAAGCGTGGACGATAGTGATCAGGAGTGCGGCAGGGGGATACCGTTCCCGATCCAAACCTTCCTATGGAGACAGACCAGGTTGGTGATTTAGTGTACATGATTGATAACAGGTGTTCGATGCTGCTCTGGCGAAAGGACAACGCTGCGTTATGGCTGTCAGTTGCCAGTGGAACTTGTTCCTTATAAATAAATGGATGAAAACTGCGACGTTATTTTCCTTAATGACTGGCGGTTTTTTTTTTTTCTTCTCATGACGAGGAATTATTTCATTAAAAAATGCCCATTGACGCTGTCATACGAACCATCTATGTGCGCGCCGGAGTGTGTTTGCGTGTGTGCACGGTGCGGATGGGTGCTGTTGTCCGAAATCACTCGTACGTTGGTTATCCTACGCGAATATAATGTTATGTCCAAAGGATACACTCGGGGCAACTGCTTTGAATCTTATTGCATTTTGTCCGTTGCTATCTAAATGGATAATACATGCAACCAGTGATTCACGCTAATTCACGTATGACTTCTTCGAGTGGACGGGTGACTTTCTAAGCCAAGGATTCTGTCATGCCTTCAAACAATTTTCATTTGATTATAATTTCCTATTGGTTACAGCAAAATTAAAACGTGTGTTTTGGTGATGTGTGCGTCCTTGCAGTGCCTTTCTGCGGCCGAAGTTGGGAAAGCAGTATGAGGCCTCTTGCGTGGTAAGTAACTGGTGGAAAAAATGTAACTAACATGAGAAAAACTGAGCGGCCGTTAGTCTGGTCACACTGTGCCTTAGCCTGTGATGAGCTAACTTTCAAATGTTATCCATTAAGTGCGGGTAAAGCCCAACTGCTCTGGGTACAGAGACAACCTTTGGAAACCAGAGTTTCGCTCAGTCACTATATTCTTTCAGCAGAAGTGTTTGCATTGCAGGTGGGGAAATCTATTCGATACATATCCATTATATTCCACAGCCGGCTCGTGCACTGGATTCTAGAGGGGCTGGTGCCCACATTCATAAAGAGGACACCTTGCCTGTGCATTGCCCCATGTATTTTTTTACTTTATTTGAAGAGTTTGTAGGTTACTTGTCTACAAGTATGCTATAATGATTAATATATCGAGGGCTGACTGCAATAAACAGTTAAGTCCAGATGTTATATATTGGACATAACTGTTTATTGCAGTCAGCCCTCGATATGTACAACTGTGGTTGAACACACCTACACGACAATATCAGTAACCCTCCACCCATGTTAAGCAGCCCTTACTTCACACTCACCTCCAGAATCTCAGCACCATTCACAAAGACACACATCTTACCTTCATGACTGCCTCTCTTGCCACCACATTTATTCTCTTACTGCCTCTACAAGCTTTAACCTTTACAATGATTCAGCAATAACTAATTTGGAGGAATGTTATTTAAACAGCTGGAATTCCAATCTTGAATCAATAAAAATACAGCAGTTTCTAATACATTCTATCTAAAACTTATGTGTGACTTTTCTATGATCACGGATGGTCTTCCTGGGCTTGGCAGTATGATATGATATGTGAATTAGTTGGCATATAGTTTTGTATGTTAGCCATACAATATCAGCATGTTCTTACTGTGGGGTGCAAAAATTTGGGCGCCCCTGGTTTAAATGTCTGTTACAATTAATCTCCAAGTGATTGAAAGCAAACCTGAACACTAGATGCTACAAAGTTAAACATGACGCTTTTCTGCAAATTTAAAAGCAAGGTTTCTCTTTATTTGAATTTTTCTGAGTTTTTAAATGATAAGAAAGGAAAAAGGGCCCTGTGCAAAAGTTTGGGAACCCTTTTGGATTATTCTTTGTTACCTTTTAAGAAGATGATTACTAAGGCCCAGACCCAGGTGATTTACTCGTTAGGGCTTCAGTGAGTCAGGTGAATATGATTCCAGGGTTGAGCTATATATTCTGAAGTAACTCCATCCTTCTAAAATATCCAACTGTGGTGGCTGTTGTGTCTGGTGTTAAAAACCATGTGTTCCTCTAACCAGTTGTCCAAGGATGTCAAAATCAAAATAATTCACTTCCGCCAACAAGCAGAGGGCTACAAAAAACTCTCACAACGTTTCAAACTACCCATTTCTACTGTCAGAAACATTGTAAGAAAATGGAAAATAATGGAACAATTGAAGTCAAGGCAAGATCTGGAAGACCAAGAAAAATTTCAGGTGGCATTGCCCGAGATCTGGTGAGAAAAGCTCAGAAGAACCCACACATCACTGCAAAAGAGCTTCGAAAAAGAGTGACAGACACAGGTCTAGTCGTTCACAGGAAAACAATACAGCGTACCTTAAACAACAAAGACCTACATGGCAGAGTTGCAAGAAAGAAGACTTTCCTACGACCTCAACACAAAATTAAGCGTCTGAAGTACGCAAAAGAGGACCTTGAGAAACCTCAAGCCTATTGGAACAATGTGCTTTGGACTGATCAAACCAAAATTGAACTTTTTCAACTAAGGTATGTTTGGAGAAAAATGGGTGAAGCATTTGTAGAGAAGAACACGTTGCCAACTGTTAAGCATGGGGGTGGATCCATTATGCTTTGGGGTTGTGTAGCAGCTGGGGGCACAGGCAATATTGTGCGGGTGGAAGGAAGAATGGATTCCACCAAATATCAAGACATTCTAGAGGCTAGTGTTCAAAGCTCAGTCCAGAAATTGAAGTTGAAGAGACGTTGGGTACTCCAGCAAGACAATGACTCGAAGCATACCTCAAAATCCACCATGAAGTACCTCCAGGAAAGACGGATGAAGGTTTTGGAATGGCCATCACAGTCCCCAGACTTGAATATTATTGAAAATCTGTGGAGAGACCTCAAACATACCGCGCATGCAAGAAGGCCGAAGAATATTTCTGAGCTAGAGGTGTTCTGTCAGGAAGAATGGGGAAAAATCCCTAAGACAAGAACTGAAAGACTCTCAGCTGGCTACAGGAAGCGTTTGCAAGCTGTTATAGCTGCCCGAGGAGGAGCTACAAAGTACAAGCTGACAGGGTTCCCAAACTTTTGCACAAGACCTTTTTCCTTGTTTTATTATTTTGAAACTGTAAAGTTAAAAATAAAAATGATTCTTGCTTTAAAATGTGATGAAGCGTGTCATGTTTAACTTTGTAGCATTTAGTGTTCAGGTTTGCTTTCAATCACATGGAGATTAATTGTAACAGACATTTAAACCAGGGGTGCCCAAATTTTTGCTCCCCGCTGTAAGAACATGCTGATATTGCATGGCTAATATACAAAACTATATGCCAACTAATTCACATATCATATCATACTGCCAAGCCCGGGAAGAGCATCTGTGATTATACAAAAGTCACACATAAGTTTTAGATAGAATGTATTAGAAGCCGTTTTATTTTTTATTGATTCAAGATTGGAATTCCAGCTGTTTAATTAACATTCCTCCAAATTAGTTAAAAAAAAATAAAGGGCTTGAACTAGGAGGGACATAAAGTTACAGCCTCAAAGGCTCGTGCCCATCGGTATATATCCTGATTTTAGTGTGCCTCAAATTAAACAATGATTCGGGTGCTGGAGGGCATAAAAGGGGCTCTTACAAGTTACAGCCAAAAAAGGCACTTTTGTCTATGAAGGCAAAGGGCTGGAGCTCGAGCACCTGTAGAGCCCTATGTGTGCACGACCCTGTTCCACAGGACTCCAAAATTTTAAAGACGTGAATGGCATGATAATCCTGTCCGATACTATTGGAAATGCTATAGCCTATCTAGTTTATATATTTAAATTGCTTGATCGCTGCTTCCTTACTTTATAATAAACTGCAAGGAATCATTGTGAAGTTAACCTTTCCTGGTGAGTTATGACATAAGATGCAGAAAAAAGAAAAAAACTATTGTCGCGGGTATTTTAATTAACATGCTGCCTTTATTAGCCTGAAGCATTGTCCTCTCCCCATGCCTCCCACTCCACTAAACCGGCACCATTACCCAGTAGATTATGAGTGAAAGCAGCAATCCAGCTGATGTAAACTCCAGTCCTCGTGCCCAGAGATACTGTGGGTTATACCTTTGAGTGAAGCAGATTAAATGGAACAAACGATTGAGCCCATACAGGACACCAGTCTGTCGGCTTTATTACATTCAGTCAGTATGTCTGAATTTAGGGAAATATCGTGCGATTGCCTGATTTTGCACGACTGTCACTGAGACCTTGTGGAATCCTCAGTCTCCTGTCATACTTGCCTCTTGTCAGATTTCTTATCACTTGAGTTTGCTGATGTAATAATAGTGATAACCTTATACAGAAGCAGGTTTCTAATTATTCAGTTTGACTTCGAGTTCGGGAAACACCAGTATAAGTGTATCATCGTGACAATAATGATAATAATAATAATAATAATAATAATAATTGCACCACCTAAATGGTGGGTAACCATACAGGTATGCAATTATTTTCATAAAATGAGCAGTAAGTTGTTGTTTATTCCTCTTATATCATGTCTGCCACACACACACATACGCACGCACACACACATTCTATATTGTCTATGTCATACAGCACAGAGTGGGTTATTTGGGTCATTATGTACACAGTGTGGGATGCAGTCAGAGCACCATGTGAAGCTGTATTTCCTGGTTTCTTCCAGTCATTCGAGAGGGTCCTGGTGGAGAACAAGCTGCACGGTCTCTCTCCAGCTCTGTCTGAGGCCATCCAGAGTGTGTCGCGCTGGGACCTGGTCCAGACCGCTCTGCCCCATGTTCTGCACTGCACCGCCATTCTGCTGTCCAACCGCAACAAACTGGGTGAGACCCCTGCCCAGTGCTGGGGCTCTATCTGTCCCTGACGGTGGTGTGAGTGCAGTTTGGCTCTCTGAACAAGTCCTGTGTGAGAGGAAGGTTTCTGTAGCCGACATTAGATCTGGTGGCGCTTTGGTCTAATGTCATTTTTGCAGTGTTGTGCTTGTTTTAGCTCTATCTCGAGTTTGATGTGTGTATTTTTGCTTATCTTGTTGGCTTTAATGAATGCCATGATTATAGAGGCAGGTAAACACTCTCTCAGTTGTGTGTGGAACGGGCTGTGTCTTTGATGCAAAACAGAAACACGCTTGTAGGCAGTTTCTGAGGGAAAGTGGCACCATAGAAATTAGTACACATTTTGACCCGTCTCCAGCCTGGAGAATATCATAAATAAACAAACCACAAAACCTTACGAGGTAAATGCAGTCAAATTTATTTTTTTGTCTCTCTCGTTTTATGTAAAATCCTGACTGTAGAGTCCCTCTGGAATAAAATGTCTTTGCACTACCTGTCAACCCCTGTAATTTTGTTCTCTTATCTTTTCGAGTCTTATTTAGTTGGCAGTGCATAGTGGTGGAAAATAACCGGTAAAAATGTGAGCGGTAGATTTGCAAAAAAAAGGTCACGTCAAAAAAAAATACTCTATCTTCTGCCTGAGAGAGAAAAAAAATCAAGGGCATGCTAACCTTTCTGCTAGCAGTCTATTCACTAAATCATTGGTTGCTAATTTGTTGGGTATTGATTAAACTATTCTAGCTCTATGCATTTTAAGCAAATAATTATGTGTTGCGTATTGCTAACACACGCACAACACAATTTTATCTTATCTACAAAGTATATCTTTTTATTATCCTTCAGTGAAAGCACACCAGGTCACTGAAAGCAAAGTTTTGTGAATTATTATTTTCTTCCAGTGCAGTCAGGTGAGCGGCCAAATTCCCAAACTTCAGAAAGAGGTAAAAGATTAAAGAAGTGGCAAAGTGCACATTATAGATAGTAGTCAAAACAAATAATTATTTTAAGAACAAAAACGTTTATTTATGAATTCTGTGATTTCATTTTAATTATGATTTCTAAAATAGTCACATTTTGCCTGCATGGTCACATTTGCACGGACATTGCTTTGTGAATGCCCGCTGCGTGCATGTGTGTCCTTGTATGATTTGAAAAGGGTCCATGGTCATTAGAACTATCCAACTAAAGATAACACTTCTGTATATGTAACGCATTTTTTTTTGTTATTTTTTTGTTAGCCGTGCTTTTTTATGTCCACTGCTCCAAATCATTGGACTCTCCAGGTTTGTGTGGGGTCAGTTGTAACATCTCATTGCTTTTTGTGCTGAAAATGACCTGTGTGTGACTGTCAACCTCCTGACCAGTGAACCTGACTTCACGTCCCCTAGCCGTATGGTGGCATCGGATCAAACACACGGCATTCAGCTTTGTTACTGTGATTTGCGTTCTGAGTAAAGTCTGTTCTGAGCTGTTTCCCCACCCCAGGCAATTTAAATTCAAACCAGCTCATTGGACCTCTCGCTCGTCTCCAGGGCACCAGGATAAACTGGGCGTGGCCGAAACCAAACTGCTCCACACACTGCACTGGATGCTGCTAGATGCCGCCCACGAGTGCCAGCAGGAGGCGGGGCCAGGCCTCAGGTGGTCAGGAGGGGGCGGGGGCAGCAGCAGTAGTGCCTTTCTGCAGCCAATGGGAAACCCAGGCTCTCCACCGGCACCTCTGCCCCGCCCCGGGCCTCGCTACAGCGCCGGCTCCCTGGACGAGGACGAAAATGCCCGCGCCAAGTTCTTCCAGAAGAGCATGGCCACCGTGGAGCTGTTCGTCTTCCTGTTCGCCCCCCTCGTCAGCCGAATCAAGGTTCCTCCCTTTTCTCTCTCTGCCCAATCACTGAAGACCACACCCCTGCTGATTTCGGGCGAAATGAGAGCTGTATTGTACTGTGCATACGTTTATCTGATGGCCATGCTTTCTCTCTGAGTGCCGACAGATTTCTCTTCTGCTTTGCCATTTCGCCGAATTCGTGAGGTGAATGGAGAAAGCGTTGGTATTTTAGTACTATTAATATTGAGCATGATTGTGGAATTAAATATTCAAGCAAAATGGGTATATTGTATTAGCTTACAAAGAAAAAGTATACAATGTTGATTCTACTTTTTTTTTTTTTTTTTTTTTTACATTTACAAATATTTAATTGCGATGGATTGAAATGGCACAGTTTATATTAATAACATCTTTATGGGTTGAAAGCACCCTCTTTATCGTGTGATATCAGGACAGGGAAAGCCTGGACAGTTTTGAGTTTAACTCCGCGTGCAATCTCTACTGAGGCAACTGTAGTCAAAATAATAAGAGCACCTGTTCCCTCTCTTCTCTGCCGTACGTTACTGACAGGCGTTATGTTGAAGCAGCTTGGCTAACTTTGATATGAAGCGAAATGTGCCATGTTGAATTTGTCTGACAATTCCCGTGCTGAAAGTGACATGCAGCGCTTTGTACCCTGTGCATCCCGCAGGAGTCTGACCTGACGTTCCGATTGGCCAGTGGCCTGGTGATCTGGCAGCCAATGTGGGAGCACCGGCAGCCTGATGTTCCTGCGTTTTCTGCCTTCATCAAGCCCGTGCGTAACATCGTGATGGGTGAGTTTCCTGGTGCATCGGTGTCTTCTGCCGCCTGTCAATCTCTGCTGCTCACTTACAAACACTAAAGGCAGTGTGTTAATAAGAAACACAGACTGCAGTATACTTTGTAATTGAGATCTCTTTATCTCATTTAATCTCTTGAAATTTATGGCTCAAAATGATTTCTTTTTTTTTTAAAGATTTTTTTTGGGATTTTTTCCTTTATTTGATACATATACAGTGCAGAGAGAGAGGAAAGTTAGGGAGAAGAATGGGGAAGACATGCGGCAAATGACCCGAGCTAGAATCAAACGCGGGTCACCGCGGGAAGGACACAGCCTTTATAGTGAGCCCGTTTAGACCAATGAGCCACCAGGGCGCCCCTCAAAATAAATTCTTAAATTGTGAAACACTCATTCGCTATGAAAAGGGTGGCATCCATACTTTGAATTTAAAGTATTTCAATCTATGCTATCTTGTGTCATATCTAAAATTAACCCAGTCGCTTAAAGATGTCTACAAAGTAAGGAAAGAATCCCTGGCTGTGGTCAAATAATAAAAAAATTATGTCCTTTAGTCTAAGTCCTAAACATATTTCTTTGACCTCGATGGACAATATCATGAGGTTAAGGAAAGAGGCTAAGGAGAATTCGTAAGGACTTTGAAAAAGACAGCTGTGGTGCTGAGAGAATCCGACTGCACTCACACTGGGCGACGTAATCATACTATCCATGTCTATCACGTTTGCTTGTTTTTGTGAACAGGTGGATGGATGGTATGTTATGTTAAAATGTCTGCCGATAGGAATCATGGGATAGCATTATCTCCTTTCTTTCTGTAAAGGATGGTTCAGTGTATGCTATGCAAAAGGACATCAGTAAGCAAGCATTGAAACACCTTTCCTTAGCATTTAAACAGCCCTTATCATGGCTGCCAGGTAAAAAAATGTGGGTAATTTCTAGGAGTTGGGATGTTTCCTAAGCGGAAAAGACTATTTGACTGCAGCCCATTTAGCATACTCAGTTATACTCAGTTATGTGTAGTTTTCTGTGATTGGTTATTTCTTGTTTTTTCCTTGGTTTCTCATTGACTGAAGCTGACAAACCAGGCCGGTGTCAAGGATAGTTTGTTCTTGTTTCGCGTATGATGAGAAATTTTGACTAATTGATTTTTTCAGAGATATGTGTGATTTCCGTGTTTATGTTTGGGCATTTTATTTGAATTACTGGAGGAGACCGTCCTATTGTGTTTGTGATTGAGTCTGTATGAGCAGAGATTCTCTCATAATTACAAATGTGCATCTAACCTGAGCTGATTCCCTGTGGGTCTGCCCAACCTTAGCCAACAATGTGCTGATTGTTTTTACACATTCCAAAGAAAAGATTGGACATGACCTTGTTTAAATCAGAATGCTATGGACTGATCAGACTTTTTTTTGAGTGAATAAAGGGAATATTGACTTATTTTAAGTTTAGAGAATTTGAAATTCTCCTTTTTGTTTTTTATCAGTTAATTCTTGTGACCAATGTTCTCGTTTTGAAACTCATACAATGTTTCTGGCAGGTTTTAAACATGATTGGACATGTCCATTACTGTCAGTCCATTGTTTTGAAATGTGGCGAGATGCAGCGGAGGAGCATTCATGAACTCCTCATTTCGCTCATGAAGGGAGCTGTGTTTTATATTGCATCAGGCACACGCTAAAGGATTGTCATGTTCTCCTACCTCCCTCTTTAATCTGATTTGTCAACTTTTATCTCACTATTTTTAGCCAAGAGGAACTCTCCCACCAGTAACCAGTGCAGTCCCTGTGGATCCAGTAACCCTGGTCCCCTGGTAAGAGCTCAGGCAGCGATCAGTGCAGCTTTATAATTACATTTCCCTGCTGTCAGACTGCGCTCTACAGGCCCACTGCAGGCAGCCGGAGTCATTAACTGTCTTAATCAATCACTCCTGCTCCCTCTGCTAGGGCTTCCAGGTGGTGTGCGAAACCGCCCAATCAGATTCCTCCTCCCCAGGGTCAGGTGGGCAGAGCTGTCGCCGTGGCAACTCTGTGGAAGCAGGTGGCCCTTCCCAGGCTGCTCCCAGGGAAAGAAGTGTCCCTCAGAAAAGGTAGGTGTATCACACACAGACACACACACACACACACACGCACACATGCACACCAATGCACACAATCACACACACAAACACACACAATCACTGATAAACAAACATAATGTTTTTTTTTTTTTTGGAGCAGTGGGTTGGGGGCCTGTCTGTTGGACCTCAGTCAAAGTTGTCAGACTGTCTTTTAAAGATAAACATGTAACTCATTAATCAGCTCATTAATAAGTCATCTAATGAAATTACCATTTATAATGAGAGAGGCTTTGTGTGGAATATAGAATATTTTATGATTGTCGATGTTTGCCGTGTTCATGCTGACTGTGTACAGCTGGTTAAGTTGTCCCAATATCTGCGGAGGCACTGTATGCACCGATTTAAAGTTCTCACTGTGGTTCTTCCTCCTTGTGGCTGATCTGCTTCCCGTCTTTGGCTTCATTCCTCACGCTGTTTTCACCTCTCAGTGAGAGGAAGATGCAGGCCGTCATGTGACACAGCCTTCCTTCTCTGATAATTGGCTGATGAAGCTAATGAATCACTCGATTAGAGTAGCGAAGGGACGTGTCACACCTCGGAGCTCTGGGGAGTTACACACACATCTCCTCACAGGGCTTCATCTGTCACTGACTGCAGTCAAGTGTATTTGCCACTTACTTTAGTCCTGCGGAAAATAAATATGGCTGCTTATCCATATTTATAAATATGGAACTTATCCTGCAGAAATCTGGTCACATTAAGGGTAATGAACACTACACGGGTCCCTGCGGGAATGCTTTTGGATGAGGTGCTGTGATTATCATTAGTTGTACTGTATATTCATAGAAAGGAACTGCATTCTATCAAAAGGTCAAAGCTCTTTTGGAGGACAAGTCAAGTGAGCCTTCAAGCAGAGCAGGAATACGAAGGATTGTCTGCTCTCGTGGACAAATTGTAACCTGCACATTCACCACGCTATGAAATAATAGTGTATAATTATGAAACATTACGACACATGAAGCAAACACTCGGAACTACTTTCTTGAGTTACCCGCTGGGTGGACTGACAAAGTGCGCAGTGCGCACCTCAGACGTTGCGAGTAGCTGCAGTAAACATATGTTTTTGAAATCACTCCGCCCAGCCGGTATGTCTGGAATGTAGTTCCGGTTATGCATTTGCCTTGAAAATAACTCTGTCTCGTAATTATACATTATTATTTTATAGCGTGGTGAATGTGCAGGTCACAATTTGTCCACTAGAGCGTTTTGGAGCTGCTGGATTGCGTATTTGATGAGTTTTGAAGGAGCGAGGAACCTGTACCGTTCACTTTCGTTATGTTCGCTGAGCAACTCGCGTCTCCCCCTCCCCCCTCGAATTTCAAAACAACGGGCACGAATAACTAAAGGTAATGTTTTGTACCTACTCGTATGACTATAGGGATTATGGCAATAGGCCAATTTGCCAAAATGTTGAAATATCCCTTTAAGAGAAGGAAGCGGAGGAGCTCTGGACATCTGTTACTCAGTCCTGTACTGCAGGCTACACGCTCAGAGAGCTTGAGAAAAATGCTATTGATTTGCGCAGCATTAAAAAAAGCATATCTGGGTGTAAGTAGGCCAGGGTATTTTGGAAAAGCAGGTGATGGCATGTGAGAAGCAACATATGACCTGTTTTACTTAAAACATGAAAACTGTGCGGGAATGTGTTTATATCTTTCTGCATTGACAGTAACTGTTCAGTAATACAGTGCCCTGTGCAGAAGTGGTAATAATTTAGAGTTATTATTATTATTTTTCTCTGTGCAGTCGGAAAATACAACCCCTACTCAGAAAAAGTAGTGACAGCGAGGAAAATGTGCATAAAAACAGAAAGCAAACTTGTGTTTCATTGCAGACAGAAATAAGACACCTTATTTAATGTTTTGTGATGTCAATTTCATTTTATTTGTAAATATATATCCATTCCTGCAATTTGGGCCTGCCAGGAATTTCAAAAAAAGTTGGGACAAGGGCATTTAGGACTGGTAATGAGGTAAAAAAATTGATAGATGATGTGATTTGAAACAGCTGATGTCAACAGGTGATTGTCATCATGATTTGGTACAAACCAGCATCCGAGAAAATGCTGGTCCTTCAGGAGCTAAGATGGGCGGAGGATTTCCCCTGTGGCCTCAAATGCAGGAGAAAATGATTTAAAGGTTTAAGAACATTTCTTTAAGAAAAACAGAGAGGGATTTGGATATTTTGCTCTCTACAGTGCATGACGTAGTTGGAGGATTCAAGGAATCTGGAGGAATTTCTCTGCATAAACAGCAAGAGCACAGGCCTCAGCTGAATATCCATGATCTTCAGTCACTCAGACTGCACTGCATCAAGCACTGTCATTCATCTATGAGTGATATAATCCACATGGGCTCAGGATTACTTTGGCAAACCTTTGGCAGGCATATTTACATGCACAAATGCCAGTTAAAAATTTACTGTGCATAAAGGAAGAGTTATGTTAACAGTGTCCAAAAGTGCTGTCAACTTCTCTTGGGCTCTAAGTCATCTGCGATGAACCATCACACAGTGAAAATGTCTATTGTGGTTCGATATTTTTTCATTTCAGAGGAAATGAATGCCTTTGTGCTGCGTACTTAAAGAAAAAGGACCACCCAGGCTGTTACCAGCAACAAGTCCAAAGGGCATGAACTGTTGGGGCACTGGGTTGTGTCAGAGCCTTTGGCAAGGGTAATTTGCACTTCTGTGTGGGAATCGTTTATGCTGAAAATTGCACCAAGATAATGGAATAAAATATGCTGCATTCAAAACATCTTTTCCAGGGATGCCCATGCTAATTTCAGAAAGACAACACAAAACCACATTCTGGATGCTTTCCAAAGGCATGGCTGCATAAGAAGTGGGTGTGGGTGCTTGGACTGGTCTGCCTGCAGTCCTGACTTGTCCCCAATAGAGAACTTATGGTGCATTTGGCAATTCAAAATATGACAACAAAGAACCCGTGCTGTTGCACACCTTAAGACTTGTTTGCAGGAAAAATGGTACAATGCTGCATCTGAAACACTCAACCACCTGGTGTCTGCAGCCTCTGAACAATTAAGTGTTGTGAAAAAGAATGTTGATTTTACAAAACAATAATTGCTTTACAGTCCAAACTTATGTGAAACATGTTACAAGAATCAAAGTTGAAATGATTATTTAAAAGAATCAAAAAAAAAAAAAAAAAGAAACTATGCGGTCAAGCATCACATAATTTGTTGTTGTATTGTTTTCAACATAATACGGGTCAAAGACAATTCACTACTCACTACTTGTAGTTAGATTTTTAATTAGACATATCTTTCCAACTGTTACTGAACTGGGGTTGTATTTAAGAGCTCTTTACAGCAGTAATAGTAATTTGCAATAGTAATCAGTGGAATGACAGTGGTTATGTAACTGTGCCCTGGGTTGCACACATCTAGCTGGAAAATCAAAGCATAAGTGGACGTAATTTGATGCATTTCAGAGTCTATATGTCAAATAACATACGCATTCATGTACAATAGACATCTAAAATGAAGGTGACTGCACTAAAATGACTTTGATGAGAGAAAGTCGTAAGATGCTCCATCGGGAACATAACAGTGAACAGTGTTTGACTCAGGAAGCAGTGGCGTTAATTCACCTCAGAGCCCTGTGCAGCAGCAGAGCTCATGCAGACATCTGTGCAGCAGGACGTGGTGTCCTGTATGAAAGGCTGTAGCTGCTCAGAGCTGTGAGAGCCTCTGTTGCTCTGCGGCTTTTCCTCATTAATGCAGCTCACGGAGCAGCACAGTGCGGCTGCACGCTGTTCCACCCTGCTGCTGCCGGTGTGAGGCTGCCTGCTGCCCGCTGCTGCCTGCTGCTGCCACTGTGACTGCAGCTGGTGCTGCTGCCATGGCAACCCCCAACCGCACAGCATCCTAATACCAGGCGATGGATGGTGTTGCGCTGTCACTTCTGCTGTTACCAAGGAAACCTATGACAACATCAAAGCTGTGCTAGTATTTGTGCATGCATGTGTGTGTGTGTGTGTGTGCCTGTGTCTGTGTGAGCAAACAACATAATATCAAACCGGATCTTTCAAGCATCGTCACCAGCCACGCGCGGGTATTGACAATGCCGTTCAGCCCCGATAAATATATTACCCATTAGCAGATGAGGAGCAGAGCCGTCCCTCCCCCCACACTCTCTCTCAGTGCGAATCTCCATTTGCTTTCAGCGTGTGACAGCGACTGCTCTCCGGCTCTAACACTGGGCATTAAGCTCTGACCTTCAGACAGGGTCTGGTGCAGCACTGCTAACTGTTCATTCACTGACCCCTCACACGCACGAGGGCCCCTCACACACACGAGGGCCTCAGGCAGGGACAGAGGGACAGAGCAGGGATTTGTGGCTATTTTTTGTCTTTTTTTTTTTTTTTTTTTTTTTTTTGCTCATCTGACTGTGACTCATTTGGTTCCTTCTAAAAATGAAAAAAGCTAATGAAGACGAGTATTATTACATTTTACACCAGAACACCATTTTTATACTAACGGAAAAATAATGTCTATTACTGATGTGAATGGATCTGGTCAAATCTAATACTAGATGCTCTAATTCATTGTTTTTCTGCCCATTTTAATCCACATGTATGGTTTTTTAATGCATCGTCAGATCACTGTATGCATCACAACATATAAAAAAGTAATAAATGTAATACTGTTCAAAATCCCTTGTCTGTTGTCCTAAAGGTCTTCATTCCTCCTCATCCCTCTCTCCTCTGCTCTTTTTCGTGGTTTTTATTCTCTCCTCTCATTAGCCCCTCCTTCATCTCTCTTTAATGGTCTTCAGAGTTAGTAATTGATGATTTTTTAATGATTGTTAAACAGTTATTGAGCAGGATGCAGGGCTGCAGGTGCTCGTAAGATGCTCAGCTCTGGAGCTCACCCGCACTCCTGCAGTGCTGCTCCGGGCCTGTGTCTGCATACAGTGTCCCCGAGTCAAAATGATAAACCGATGCAGAAAGGGCATCAGATCCACGGTAACATAGTTTCAATCAAAATGACTGATGTAAGTATTCAAACATTCGAGATTCAAAGGAAGTCTGTTCCCATAACGAGTATAACGGAAGCACTCTGCTCTCTCTCTCTCTCTCTCTCTCGCTCCCAGGACGGCGCCCTCTGCTGGCAGCTCTGTGCCCCTGGGTCAGCGCGCCAGGTTCGGGACCTACTTTGACGTAGCGGTGCTGCGCTGCCTCCTGCAGCCTCACTGGACGGAGGAGGGGGTGCACTGGGCGCTGATGTACTACCTGCAGCGTCTGCGGCAGGTCCTGGAGGAGAAGCCAGAACGCCCCCCCGAGCCGCTGACCACGCCCCTGCCCCGCCCACGCAGCAGCTCCATGGTGGCGGCCACGCCCTCCCTGGTGAACACGCATAAAACCCAGGTGACTCACTTACAGCCGAACGGTGATTCAGAGGCAGTGCCGTATCAGTCTGAAGATTTTTACTGACCTTGGTTTACTGGTGTGTCAACTGCAGCTGATGCGATTGGGTATTTTATACCAACTCATGGGAAATTTGTGTCCTGGAATTATGAATTGACTGTTTCATATTGATCTTTAAATGTTATCATTACATTGTTACTGAGCTCTTGACTTTCAAAAAGATGACGTGTGTTCAAAGAAATATCTTTTTGTCTGTGTCCCTCTCGGCCTTAACCCTTTCAGCGCCGTGGGCAACTATAGTCGCCCAATGATGAAAGATATCAAAGTCAGATGCTGTTGAAAACCTATCTTGTGGCAACTTGTTTAGAAGAGCTCTTGCAGGGGAGCTCTTTAAAACAAGTTGCCACATGATAGGTTTTCAACAGCTCAGGATAACTACATTTTTAATTCCTTGAAAATGTATTCGGCGCTCAAAGGGTTAATCACAAAGCGTAGCCCGTTTATACATTCAATAAAATCTGTGATTATTTTGTGATCGTTCTTTTGTGTGAAAGGACATGACCCTGAAGTGTAACGAGGAGGAGAAATCTCTGAGCTCTGAGACCTTCGCCAAAGTGTCCATGACCAACCTCAGGAGACAGGCCGTCCCCGACCTCGCCTCCGACCTGGGGATGAACATCTTCAAGAAGGTTGAAACATGCACACACACACGCACACACACACCACACTCACAATCGCTAGCACACATAGACACTTGTGCACGTTCGCAAGTGTACACACCGGTACACACACGCGCTTATTGCTTTGAGTTAAAATGCTACACTGATGCTCAGCTCTGAGTTTTCATTTCTACAGACACACTCTCATGAGCTGTATCACCAATGCACCTGCATTTGAGCTGTTTACTGAAGTTCTGCACTCTCTCTGTCCCTCTCTCTCTCTCTCTCTCTGTCTCTGTCTCTGTCTCTGTCTCTGTCCCTGTCTCTCGCTCTCTCGCTCTCTCAGTTTAAGAATCGGCGGGAGGATCGTGAAAGGAAGGGCTCGATCCCGTTCCACCACACGGGTAAGAAGCGTCAGCGGCGGATGGGCGTCCCCTTCCTGCTGCACGAGGATCACCTGGACGTCTCGCCCACCCGCAGCACCTTCTCCTTCGGTAGCTTCTCTGGCCTCGGGGACGAGCGCCGCGGCCTGGACCGGGGGGGCTGGCAGGCCACCATCATGGGTACGAACCTCACCCGCCGCTGCTCCCTAACGCTCACAGAATCACTGAACTGTGGGGCAGTAATGTTCTGTCGATGCCCTCCTCCACTGATCTCTGAAAAATGCCAGGTTGGAAAGTAAAAGTTTTCAGCATTGATTATTAGCATTATTTTTCAGGCTGAAAGTCAGTCTAATTGGTGATACCAGCTGGCTAAACTCATAGGAGGACAATACACTCGGCAGTTTTGCACTTTTTGAACCCTGCTTGTATCTTTGAACTGTCCTCCTCTGCTTAGGTGTACCGATCACTTTTTCAGGAATTATTTGACAAAAACTATTATTTGTCTTCCTCTTGGCAAAGCCCTTTAACCCTTAGAGCACCAAATACAAATCCAAGTCCAAAATATTGCTCAATGATCTAAAATATCAAATTGAAAGCTGTTGGAAACCTATCATGTGGCGACTTCTTTAAAAGAGCTCCTGCAAGGGAGCTCGTTTAAACAAGTTGCCCCATGATAAGTTTTCAACAGCACAAGATTATTTAATTTATAATTTTTTGCAAATTTATTTCAGCGCTCTAAGGGTTAATGAATGTGGGATATTGATTCCGCACCGCATGTACAGTACACTGCAGAGATTTCTTAAGCGCTGTAGTTTCGCTGTAGGAGTGTGCCATCCTGTCAGAGACTAAGAATGGCTCTTTCCTCACTGTGAATCGTAGCTAAGATGAGGCCCCAGGATAGAACTTGAGCCTGTTGGGAAATATCATTAGATCTCTGTACAGTGCTTAAACAAACCTGAGCGTGTTTTTTAAATAATGGCCATAACCATGCATTTATCAGCTGGTGTGTGTCTGTGCAGGAGGTTAGTTAAGTATTAACCCCAGGGACTGCAGGAAGTCCCAGCGCATGCTAAGTGGGGTGCGATATGCTGTGAGAACATCTGCTAAATAAATGAACAGGAACCCACAAAATAAAGCTGGTGCTGTTCTTCAATCACCAGGGGATGAGGCCGACAGAGATGACTGTTTGTGACCTTGTGATACAGTGGCAGTGATTTCAGCCAACACACAACATGCATGCAGCAGGAATTTCAGGGGTTTCAACTTGTTATTTAAAACATTCAGTCAGTGGATGGCTGCCGTTCTTCTGTAACGTGCGGATATGACACACCAAAGCTACAAGTTCAGACAATCAAAGGAATGAAGGAAAAATTATTCTTACTTCAGTGCATGAAACAGGTTTTCATTGTTTAGTTTCAGTGGTGAAAATGTTGATGGGAAGTATACATATAGATATAGGACTGTCATTTTCAAGTGCATGTCATGGCAGACCTTTAGCCCTCCCAGAAATAACCAGTGCCCCCAATCCAGTTTGAGAACCACTCTATTTGAGAGCTGGTTAGTTTTTGACTGGGTTAAATGTTGGTTGAAGAAGCTGAGTTATGCTTTAAGGGTCCGTGTTTGGACCATGCGAAGGCTGTTACATGTGACGGTGTTTCTGTCGTTCAGGTAAATTCACTCGGCGCGGCAGCACGGACACCTCTGCTGATGCGGAGAGCCTGAGTGCCAAACATTCGCACTCCCACCACACCCTCCTGCGGGACGTCCCTGACCACGCTAACAGCCACAGCGACAACACTGTTAAAGAGGGTAAAGATCCGCCTGGGACGCACTCTCCTGCTGTGACTGATACCAAAAGCTCTGTTTAACAACCTGTCCTGGGATCAGCACAACAACAATCGCTGTTCCATCTTACAACTCAGAAACTAACTCTGATCTTAGACCCTCGTTAAATTAATCACCTCTATGTCTGTTCCAAGGCCTGTTGTGCAAGCAGTGACTTTTACAGAAACCACCAAAATGAAAAAATAAGTGTTAATGTTTTGGAAGATTTGAGTGGGTGTCTTTCTGTAATGGCTATACCTATGTGCAATTTAGTCTGGTTTCTCAAGCCAAGAACCATGTTGCATGCCAAACCATTCATTTGTCGCTGCTTGTTTTGACAGTATAATAGAAGTAAAAATGGAGTTAGTGAACATTCGCCCATACTTTTGGCTCAGAAAAATATGCAAATGTGTTATCTTCCCACTTGCAGTGCGTTCACAGATCTCCACCATCACCATGGCTACGTTCAATACCACGGTGGCGTCCTTCAACGTGGGCTATGCGGATTTCTTTACGGAGCACATGAAGCGCCTGTGTAATCCTGTCCCCATGCCCGAGATTTCTAACGAGCCACTGGCCTGTGCCAACCTGCCCCGCAGCCTGACCGACTCCTGCATCAACTACTCCTGCCTGGAGGAGGGCGACAGCATCGAGGGGGCCAGCAGCTTCATTTTAAAGAATGGCATGCTGGACCTCACTGTGAGTACAGCAGTTTTAGTGGAGTCATGCTGGACCTCACTGTGAGTACAGCAGTTTTAGTGGAGTCATGCTGGACCTCACTGTGAGTACAGCAGTTTTAGTGGAGTCATGCTGGACCTCACTGTGAGTACAGCAGTTTTAGAGGAGTCATGCTGGACCTCACTGTGAGTACAGCAGTTTTAGTGGAGTCATGCTGGACCTCACTGAGAGTACAGCAGTTTTAGAGGAGTCATGCTGGACCTCACTGTGAGTGCAGCATTTTTTGAGGGGTTTTTCTGGACGTCACCACGAGCACAGCATTATTGGAGAGGTAGTGATGGACCTCTCTGTGGGTACAGCATTATTGGAGGGGTTTTTCTGCACCTCACTGTAAGAGGGGCATCAGTAGCAGTAGTTGTTGTAATTTTTGTAACAGTAGGACTATTAGAAGCAGTAGGACTGGAAGTCATGATTACTGTAGTGGTAGTAGTAGTTGTAATAGTAGTAGTCATGGGATTGTGGGTGCATTGGCCATTGGGACTGTGAATTTTGGCCCTTTTCTCTTCCTGTAGGCAATCCTGAGAGCCCTGTTTGCAGTGCTGACCCATGACATCAGTTCCCGCATTTGCGACGTGGCGCTGAATATCATCGAGTGCCTTCTGCAGCTGGGCGTGGTCCCCTGTGCCAGCAAGGCTCCTCCCAGCGGGGATGACAAGGAGAACAACGAAGCCCGCTCCAAGGAGGCAACCAATCAGAGCGCGGGTGGGGCGCAGGGGGGCGTGTCCAGCGGTTCAGGGGCGGCACCCGGAGGGGGCGGGGATGCCGGTGGGGGAGGGGGAGGTGGGGGAGGCGGAGGTGGGGGTGGAGGGGGCAGCAACGGCGATGACGTCAAGAACAACAAGGAGAAAGACGGCAAAGTGAGCATGCCTTTATTATTGCACTGTTTGATGCTGCATCTGTCTCCGCGACAAACTTTGACGTTCAATAATTTTTCAAATTTATTTTAACCCATTCCCCACCAATGACAAGATTTTTTGTCAATTATGACAGAATGCTTCCCCCTTCATTTTAGAGATTTTCCAGCAATCAGCTTAGACACTGTTGTGTTTATAGTAGGGAGCGGTTACAGATGTTCTGACTGAAATAAGTATGTAAAGACCAATGAATATTATCAAAAATGCAGGCAGTGGCTGGCAACTTTAAAAAATACACTAGCAGGGAAAATGTTAAACTTTACACATTCAGTTGAGGCTTGAACATTGTTTTGCTCAAAATACCTGACTGGTTACATGTAAGACCTTTATATATTCATAATATAAGACTTCATAAAATATGGGGGTGTCTGCCTCCTTTGAGCTGTTTGCCTACATGCTGCTCCCCACTGATTGGCTGTCGCTTACCTCCTGTCACACAGGAGGCTGCCACCTCTGTCAGTACACACCGGCTGGCTCTCACCATGCTCATTAAGATTGTTAAGTCTCTGGGATGCGCGTATGGCTGTGGGGAGGGCCACCGAGGCCTGTCTGGTGACCGGCTGCGTCTGCAGGTGAGACCCTGGGGACGGAGGCATAATGAGCCTGGGATGATAGTGTAATCACCTGTCCGCACTCAGGGGAATCGGATTCCTATGAACTCTCATCCATACCTGAGAACTCATAAATGTTTTTGTTACACACGGAATGGTTTAAGCAGCTCTCTTTTTATTTTGTGGCTCAAGTATTTCATAGTCTGATATACTTTCATTTTCTGAACATCGAATGTTTTTTTTTTTTTTTTTTAGTTCTGAGGTACAGGCTCAGAATAAGCCTCTTGAAGCCTGTGGTAGTAAGTAAGGGATTGGGTGAGATACAGATTATTTTCACTTTGATTTTGTCTGGTATTTGGACAAAGCGACCCAGTTGATAAATGTCATCTTTTTTCTTTTAGCATTAAATTATGTTTGTTACCCCAGTGTACTATACAGTTGCAAATTATTCTGCAAACTAACATAAAGCCAAGCACTTAAAGAGTTAGGTTCTGTGATGACCAGCAATGATTATTGTGAATGTACATAATTTACACAACCAAACAAAAGCTTTCAATTGATTTTATTGTTTTAGTAACCTGTGTGTGATGAAATTTTTGTGGTTAAACCTCTGTAATAACCTCAAGTGGTAAATCAATTTTTAAATAAATAAAAAGACCAACAAATTTTATACATTTTCAAAAATGTGAATTAAAATCATACTAATTTGGGACTTATTGCACAGAAATATCCAGAAGAAGCAAACTAAGAGTGCTGCACTGCTATGGAAACTCGTACTGTCATGCTGGTCTGAACTCTCAGAACTGTGACTACACTAGAAGAGAAGAAATTACAGGAGTATGCTCCGAAGTTATGATTGGATAAATGAGATATAAATCTTTTTATTGCAAATGGCGATTATATCGGTGAATTTAAGATTTTTATCTCTTTATTTGTTAAATTGACTGTTTTCTTTCATTTTACAATCCATGCTTGTTTGAAAGATGTGAGCATGTCCAAACGTTTGGCCGATGCCATGGATGCAGACACCTTCACAGTGATACGTATGTCGAATTAGACGACGTATTTCTTGTGAAATTCTTGAATGAAAGAAATTTTTTCTCTGATGAACTGATCCCATAATCCCACTGGTGCTCAGGGTATATTGCATGATGACTCCTAACCTGCTCTCTCCTGCTGCTCCAGGCCCAGAACTGCTTGACCCGCTTGTACAAACTGGACAAGCTACAATTTCGCCAGACCATGCGGGAATACGTCACGCGCGACTCGCTCAATAACATCGTCGACTTTCTGCACGCGCTCCTGGGCTTCTGTATGGAGCCTATCACCGACAGTAAGTGTGTGAGTGTGGCTGTGTGGCTGTGCACACACACACACACACACACACACACACACACACACACACACAGGAGTGTGCTTGTGGGTTTGCTGCGAATGCATGGAATGCTCAAATGCAGTTAAAGTGTCATTACTAAATCACTCAATTTCTTTTTTTGATTTCTCCTACGTTTTTCTTAAACACAAGATATTTGTCTTATTTCAAAATTAAAAATGCGTCAAAACAGATTTTATTGTACAATAATAACACTGATAATTTTAACGGCTAGTGATTTGCATTGGTCTGATGCAAATAGCTTTGAAGAAAAATGTTTTGCCCCAGTAAGTACTGTAAAATTGCTATTGTATGATCACATCTTATGTTACCCATCTACCTGCAGAAATAGTTTTTATGTGTTTCTCTTGAATGAATACTTTTGTTTTTTTAATTCTTGACTGGCACAAATTTAAATGCATTGTTTATGCGTAATAAACAATCCAAAGGATCACCTGTCATTCTCACTGCAAGCGTTCATCAGCGAGCTGGAATCAGGACGTGTGGGCGGAGCTGAAGGCCCTCCCCTTATTTTTTCAGCTTTAAGATGTTGTAGTTTCTGTGTTGGGACAAAAGAGAATATTCTTACTCTCTCTCTCCCTTTTCTGCTGTCATCTGTTCATCTCCCTCTCCATTTCTAACTGTTTCTCACTCATTTATGCCTGTCAATGCTGTCCTGAGTCAGTCTATTTTCACACATCCTCCACCTCTTGGTCATTCTGCCCTGGAGAATGAAACTGACCTCAGATGAGTTGCCCATCCATTTCCTTTACTTGCCTGTCAGGGAACTTTTCAGGCAGTATGTAATCATCTGATGGTTGTATTGGCTTTTGTTTTTTTCTAGATTGAAGATCATGTCTTGAACAATTTCAGTGGGAATGATTTTGAAATGACGGGCACGTAACTGAATGGATGAGAGCAGTTTTAATGAAAGCACACCTTTTGCCCCTGGAGAGCTTGTGTTAGAAATGTGTGTGTGTGTGTGTGTTTGTGCATGTGAATATATGTGTAAGATGATATGTACGTGTGTGTATGTCCATGATTAGACACGTGTGTGTATGCGTGTATGGGAGCAGCTTCTTGCAGATGCTTATGTGCGTGGATGAGTGTGATAGTTGCGTGTGTGATAAAATGTGTGTGAGCGTGAGTTGGGGGTTGGGGTGTGTTCTCTCTCTGTGAAGTACATGTCTGTGCAGGCCTGATCCAATTGTGCCCGCATCTCTTCTCTTGCAGAGTACGCCAGTGCAGGTGACAGGCAGCGGAGGTCGGATAAGAGAGACTTGGGTAGATACACTATGTCCAAATAACCGAATAAACAAAACAAAATGGCTTCCGTGGCACGCTATCACTCCTGCATCCCCTCCGAGTCAAACTGCGGTGACGTGTGTAAACCACACGCCCCGAATATCCTGCCAAAACTGCCCATAGTCTGATTAGCCCCGTGCCAACTGCTAGGTCCAAATCACCATTTTGACCGGGCGTGACCAAGTCTCAACTGATTTTCACTTAAACCAAAAAAAAAAAAAAAAAAAAAAAAGGGAAAAGGCCCCCTAATTTCAGCAGGCCATAGTCACTTGCATGTATATGAATTCACATCCGGAGTGAAATTTTGCTTCTCATCTGTGTTTTGCGTTGCCTTTCAGTTCTTTTGGTCCGTTCATTTATTGAGTTTTTGTTTTATTGGCCGATTTTGCTCCATTGGGGGAGGGGCATGTTTCTTCATGCCTTTGCTGCCTGTGACTGTTCTTGTGCTGCAGAGGGAATGGCGCCCCCTGTCTCTCCCCTCAGGTAATGCAGGCTCTCTCTCTGCTTTCAGACAAGGCAGGATTTGGGAACAACTTCACCACTGGGGAGGGCAAGTCCCTGGCCCAGAATATGGAGACGGTGGTGGTGGGCTGCATGTTTAAGTCGCTAATTACCCGCTGCTCCTCCACGACCCACGAGCTGCACAGCCCTGAGAACCTGGTGAGAGAGAGAGAGAGAGAGAGAGAGAGAGAGATGCACATGATCTGTAAATGAGAACGAGGCTGCTGGTGACTCAGCCTGAAAGTGCAATAATAAGACTGATACTGATGTGTTAGTTACTGCACAGAGAAAAGATTTCTGCCGATCTGTCAAAGATAAGGAACGGTTGTGGTGAATTTTGGGAATTTATTAATTGCATTAATCTGCACAAGTGCAATCTGCAGTCTCTTTTCATCTTAACTCTTCCTGCTTCTCCCTCTCTCTCTCTCTCTCTCTCTCTCTCTCTCTCTCTCGTCCTCTCACGCACACGCACACACGCACACGCACACACACACACACACACACACACACACACACACACACACACAGGGTCTGTACTGCGATATCCGGCAGCTGGTACAGTTCATTAAGGAGTCACATGGGAATGTGTTCCGGCGGGTCGCACTGAGCGCGCTCCTGGACAGCGCGGAGAAGCTCACCACCACAAAGAAACCCGAGGAGAAGGAGGAGCCAAAGCCGGCCGGCCCCCGGAGGTGCTAACCCAGCCCCGCCCACATCGGCCATTCACTCCATAAATTACAGATTTTTTCTGTTTCCCCATCGGTTCACAGTCAGAAAAAGCTTTTCCTAATCAGTAGGACAATGTCACACACACATTCTGTATCTGCATGTTAGAGAGCTTCACTGAAGCTACATCACACTTATACTGAGAGAAATATTCAAACCCAGGACACCATGTTTTTATGGCCACAGCATTACATCAGAAGGAAAATATCTAGATCTTATACATCAGTTTATACACATTTCGCTGTTATTCAGCAGGACATATTTGGGATTGGTGACCTTGGAATCTCCACTAGAGTTTAAAATAGGCCTGAAGTTCCACAGGTTTGAATACAGCAGCTGCAATTGATAGAGGTTTTATGGTTCTCATCAATGTGTTTCCACTTAATTGTGTTACTCCAGTCACTACACACACCTATTCAGAAATGTAAATGTCTAATTTAGACCAGCGCACAAAAATGTGCTGTAATGTATTTGCACTACTTCTTGTTTTCTGTTGATTCAAACAGGATGTGTCAAATGTGAACACAGCACATTTTAAACAAGCCAAAAAAACATGCATATAGTCCCCACTAACAAGCACAAATTGATCAATCATTGCTGTTTATTGATCAGCTCATCAATTACGATTGCTTGCTTGTGAAATTTTCTTCAATGTCTAATTATTGCGATGGATTTTCAAGTTAAATTGTTGCTGGTCTTTGCATGTGAATTCATTACTTGGTCCATGGTATTAATTAAACACAGGATCGAATCATCGATAATTCATACTTTGTGATGCGTGTGCGATCGTGTTGACATGAGGAGACCTCACTGGAGGCTTTAGCAGTGAGTTGATCTGCTCATTAATGTCGCTGATGATCCTGTCGGTCTGTGTTCAGGTCGGAGGCGGGTGGGGCCGGGGAGAAAGGCCAGCCCTCAACCGCTGCGGACGAGTGTCGCAGCTGTATCTCCAGTCGACCCCCTCAGACCCCCGAACAGTGAGCGCTCCGACACTTTCCCTCATCACCAAACTCACAATCTCACAGATACTGTTTGCTTTGTGTCAGACTCAGTGTGATTTAATGAAAATGAGGATTACCCAACAAGCACAGGCCACACAATAGCCATGTTATTAGCGACACATATCTATTACCACAGTGGAGGCCCGTTTGCTATTGATGACCATTTCCAGGTAAAGTCCAGGCTGTATTAGGACTGACAGTAATGTGCGAGGGAGCCTCACCGCGCTCGTCTCTCTTGATCAGTGAGGAGCAGATCTCAGGGGCTCTGCAGGGCAGGAAGGATTTCTGGAGGAAGATGTTTAAGTCCCAGAGTGCGGCCAGCGACACCAGCAGCCAATCAGAGCAGGACACCTCAGAGTGCACCACCGCCCACTCGGGGACCACCACGGATCGCCGCTCCCGCACGCGCTCCCGACGCATCTCCCTCCGCAAGAAACTCAAGCTTCCCATCGGTGGGTCGGGGTGCTATCGCCCCCTGTGGTCGGGAGGTCTACACCTCAGTGTGATGCCTTCATACTGCAGCTGTGCTTGTGCTGTTATACGAAAGTTACTGCGGACCTTTCCCTGGTCGTCTTTTTTGATGTCAGAATTTGAGTTGTGCTAAACATTTCATGTCATGTTTTATTCATCTGTCTGTTTTCCTTTGTTGCTTAGCGTGCCATGGAACTGCTCAACAATCTGCCATTTCTGTATTGTGTACAGTATGTGCGTATGGCTGCCAAAGATTGTGTTTCTGCTTTTCTGAGCAATGTTATTCTGCTCAGTTTGTCTGAATGTGTGGCCTGATTTGAGAGAGAGAATGCATACATGAGCAGTGCGCTGTAACAGAGACACGGAGAGCTGTCATGTGTATCTATGTTTATTAATAAGTAAAGAGTGCTTGTGCTCGTCTGAATGTGAGTCAGTGTCTTACAAAGTGAAGGATCAAGCCTGCATTTTTCTGTGTGTGAGAGACAGTGTACATGTGAAAGAGAGAGAATGTTGTTCTCTTTCTCTGCAGGGAACTGGCTGAAGCGTTCGTCGCTCTCCGGCCTGACAGATGGTGTCGAGGACCTGCTGGACATCAGCTCTGTAGATCGCCTGAGCTTCATTCGACAGAGCTCCAAGGTCAGAGCGGGAGGGCTGGGCTGGTCTGTACAGGGAGGTCTGTAAGAATTCGGACAGTGACACTAATGTAAAGGCCTGTAATTTTGACATTTATCAGTCCCTCAAATTAAAATGCAGACTGTCAGCTTTAATTGAACGGTAAATCCATGTTCACCATGAACCATATCAGCATTACTGCTCTTTAAGATAGTGCCGCCGGTTTACGACCGTTTCGCTACTGTAGTTTTGCTACTGCACTTAGCACTTTCGCTACTATGTCCAAGTCCGTTCGCTACTACAGATAAATGCAAGTTAAGAACATTAATATTACTTAAAAATCAGTGGTAAAACTTCATAAAAACCATTCGCATTAAAGCTGAGAATATTTTTTTTGGGTTCTGACTCAATACTGACAATCAAACAAAGATTGAATCGGCAACAAACACTTTGTTTGATCATAGTATCGAACGGACTTGGACATAGTAGCGAAAGTACCGTGTGCAGCAGTGAAAGTACAGTAGCGAAAAGCCAAAGTAGCGAAACAACTGATTACCCCCTACAGAGCCCGCTGTGTACTGTACACTGGGATTAATGTGCACAGACAGCACTGTGTGTGTGTGTGTGTGTGTGTGTGTGTGTTTATGGTACATGTACCTTCATGGTCCCACTGGAGCGTATCTCCTGCCCCCTGCAGGTGAAGTTCACCAGTGCGGTGAAGCTGACAGAGGGGGGCGTGCCGGAGTACGGCCGGGACGAGGAGGAGAACTTCTTCAAGCGGCTCGGTAAATGGAGGTCCGGCCGACGGAACCCATCCCGGATCCACCACACAGAAGAGAAAGATGGTAGAACCTCCAAGGCATCCCCCACCTCCCCCTGCCCCTCCTCCCTCTCTGTGTGCCCGTCCATCATCTGTCCTGCCCATCCATTCGTCCGTCAGTCTGTCCTCTGCTCAGTTATCAACCGTCTCACATGCAAGCTGATTTGTTTGCATAAACTCATATGGATTCAGTGTCCATTCGCTATCATGGCAACTGTATTTGTGTGGGGCTGTACTGGATGTACATATAACCATTCACACATTTGCAGTCTTATTCTTGATGTTTACGGAAGATTTCACCTTTCTGCCCTGCTTTATGGCATAATTATAATTGGTCAGGTATTTGTAGCCATTCCTAGTTTGCTCTCCTCTGGTCGATCATCAGTATTTCTTTAAATAATAGTCCAGAAAACTCTCTCTGTAAACTGTAGTAGTTGACAGCACTTCATGTGTTAACATTTTGCTTGCGAATTTCGGGAGCTGATACTCATTAGCTCTCCCACGCCTGAGTCAGCCTGTTCTGTTCCTGTGACTTTCATGGTGTTTGGTTCATCACAGCCTGGATTTAATAGTGTGACCCCTGAGGGAGAAACAGCAAGAGCTTCAAATTCATGAGCCTTCCCATCATACTGACTGTTTTCCCCCCACCCCCTCCTCTCACACACACACACGCACGCATGCGCAAGCATACACACACATACACACGCACGCACACACACTCATGCGTACATGCACATACATACACACACACACACACACACACACACGCTCTACCACAAATTCTGGTAAATTCTGCCAAACTCTTGCAGGGTGCCACGGGTTTCAGGAGCGACTGGCTGCCAGTCAGGAGGCCATGAAGAACAAGAACGTGGTGAACCTGGGTGCGATCCGGCAAGGCATGAAGAGATTCCAGTTTCTCCTGAACTGCTGTGAGCCCGGAACCATCCCTGACGCCTCCATCTTAGCTGCAGCCCTGGACCTGGTGAGGCACCGTCCTGATGCTGCGGAGAAAGAGCACAGCTTTCCAGTTTCTCAAACTGTTTCTGTCCAACTGATAAAAAAAAAAAAAAAAAAAAAAATCATTGAAATATCCTGATGGATATTACGCTGTTCGGACAGATTCTGGCTCTCAGTCCGTTGGGACCAGCGTTCTTTACACTTTTTCACATTGTAGTGCAGCGTTTGATGTCTTCCTATCATGATTGCTTTCAAATGACTTTTGGTGCCTTGGTGTGGTGTGCTGATGGTGTCATTTGTTAACCCTTAGAGCACTGAAATAAATTAAAAAAAAAAATAAATTCAATTACCTTGTGCTCTTGAAAACCTGTCATGTGGCGACTTGTTTAAAAGAGCTCTTCTGCTCTCCTGCTCCACATGATTGGTTTTCAACAGCTTTAATTTTGAAATCTTACATCATCGAGTATCAATAGCCGCATTTAGCGCTCAAAGGGTTAAGATGTGACTGTTTGCTATGATAAGCTGCTGCCATGTTGTGATTCTGTGATGTTAGAAAGATCTGTGACGTTGTCATATAGTGCTGTGCTGTTTGTGTTGTTAGTTTAAGCTGTGATGTGGCTTGTGTGATTTGCTGCATTTTTAGTGTTTCATGCTGTGCTGTGCGTGTTGTGGTGTGTTGTGCGTGTTGTGGTGTGTTGTGCGTGTTGTGGCGTGTTGTGTGTGTTCTGGCCTGTTGTCCACAGAACTGTGTTTTGTCACAACGAGCCGGGCGGTCGCTGTGCCACCCTCCGCTTACCTCAGGCCTCCATCTGCTCCATCACATCATAGCGTTTCCTCAGTTTTCCCATTAACTCCGCCTACCGGTGAGGTAAGGGCAGGTCGGTGAGGGCGTGCTGCATCCCCTTCAGCGGGTCCATGTGCTGTTTCTCAAACGAGCCAATGGCAGAGTTTTTGTACATCCAGCCCTCATCAAACATTTAATATTATAAAAATAATCTTTCATTGAACCCACTGACTGAGTGCATGACATATCCCATAAAGGATTAGGTGTGATGCGTTTGAGCGCACGGTTCACATGTCTTGGTCTAAAATGAGACACAAGGTTATTCTGTGTTCACTGTCAAATCACGAAACTTTGCTGAGGCGCAGTTTTGGAATCACGTTGATACTACTCTGCAAAATAGTTAAATCTGAATTGGCTTCATGTGAAGAGTGTGGCAGATATGAAATGCTCATATGGGAGTCATTGACTCGATCTTTCAAGACAAGTGACAGGTGATTGGTGGTTCACTCACCCTGACAGGACGTGTCTCTATGCCCCGCCCCCTACAGGAAGCCCCAGTGGTGGCCCGTGCCTCGCTCTTCCTGGAATGCGCTCGCTTTGTGCACCGCTGTAACCGTGGCAACTGGCCAGAGTGGATGAAGGGTCATCATGTGAACATCACCAAGCGAGGCCTTTCTAGGGGGCGCTCTCCCATCGTGGGCAACAAGAGGAACCAGAAGCTACAGTGGAACGCAGCCAAACACTTCTGTCAGTGGGGCGATGTGAGTTTCTGTATATCCTACAGTAACACTTCTGTCGGTGGGGCGATGTGAGTTTCTGTGTATCCTACAGTAACACTTCTGTCAGTGGGGCAATGTGAGTTTCTGTATATCCTACAGTAACACTTCTGTCAGTGGGGCGATGTGAGTTTCTGTGTATCCTACAGTAACACTTCTGTCAGTGGGGCGATGTGAGTTTCTGTATATCCTACAGTAACACTTCTGTCAGTGGGGCGATGTGAGTTTCTGTGTATCCTACAGTAACACTTCTGTCAGTGGGGTGATGTGAGTTTCTGTATATCCTACAGTAACCCTTCTGTCAGTGGGGCGATGTGAGTTTCTGTATATCCTACAGTAACACTTCTGTCAGTGGGGCAATGTGAGTTTCTGTATATCCTACAGTAACACTTATGTCAGTGGGGCGATGTGAGTTTCTGTATATCCTACAGTAACACTTCTGTCAGTGGGGCGATGTGAGTTTCTGTATATCCTACAGTAACACTTCTGTCAGTGGGGCGATGTGAGTTTCTGTATATCCTGCAGTAACACTTCTGTCAGTGGGGCCATGTGAGTTTCTGTATATCCTATAATAACACTTCTGTCAGTGGGGCGATGTGAGTTTCTGTGAGTTTCTGTATATCCTACAGTAACACTTCTGTCAGTGGGGGGTCAGTTTCTGTAATCCTCCTTCTGTCCTGGAGAGCTATCCTATCCTGTCAGTGGGGTTTCTGTTTCTCTATCCTCCTATTCAGCACACCTGACTCAACTAATTAGCAACTTAACAAGATCACTAAGCTGGGCAACTGAGTGGCTAATTAGTTGAGTCAGGTGTGCTGAATAGGAGGTAGAGCAGAAACCTACAGGGTGCTAGCCCACCAGGGACAGAGTTGGTGACCCCTGTCCTACAGTAACACCTCAGTCACACTGCTTGGTTCCTGATGTGTCAAACATTGTGGGAGTCAATGCTGCATACTGGCAGGTAGTCATCTCTACATTAGCAGTATTGATAACTTACCTTGCGTGCGTGTCTGTGCTCCGATAGGCTATTGGAACTCGTTTGAGTGAACTGTGCCACTCAGACAGTGAGAGTCCGGCGAACATTCTGGGCTTCATCTACGACGAGGAGACTAAACGCCGTATGCGCAAGGAAGACGAGGAGGAGGATTTCCTGGATGATAGTGAGTGGATGAATAAAACTTAAACAAACACTATAAATTTAGGGCTACTTATGCTTAAAACTCAACCATTCTGCCTTTTTCTCTGCCAAAACACTCTGTGGAATTTAGGAATTTTATGAGCCTCAATATCATTTTTTTTCCATCGTGAGAATGAATTTCACATGCGCATTTTGAGTCATGCTTGCAATGCGGAGTACATTCTTCCCACAGACACGGTGAACCCCACTAAGTGCGCTTGTCCGTTCGCCCTGAAGATGGCTGCCTGTCAGCTGCTGCTGGAGATCACCACCTTCCTGAGGGAGACCTTCCCCTGCCTGCCCCGGCCACGCACGGAGCCCCTGGTGGTCAGTACTGGAACTGCTGCCATTAAAACCCAACTGAAGGGCCTGTGTGTAAGATTTAGGGGGATATTTTGGCAGAAATTGAGTATGATATCCATAAGTATGTTTTCATTGAAATAAGAATTGTGCTTTTTTAGCTTTGAGTGAGGCCTTTGTCTCTACAGAGTGAGCGGGACTTCTTTTACGTAGTTCGCACTTTTGCTCTGCCATGTTTTTACAGTAGCCCAGAACAGACTAAACGAATACTATCTTTAGATAGAGTGCCTTTTGCATATTTGCAAGTTTGTGGCACCCATAGGTTTTCCTACGCCCTTGAAAAGGGACGGTGAGAGGTGGTTGCAATCTGAAATCTCAACACTAGATGGCACTAAATCCTACACACTGGTCTTTTAAATGTTAAGATCATCAGAGGAGCGTGTGGTCTGATCCCTGCTTTCTGTCCCAGGACCTGGACAGTTGTCGGCTGCGTCTGGACCCTGAGCTGGGCCGCCACCGATATGAGCGAAAGATCAGCTTCGCTGGAATTCTGGACGACGAGGACGGACACGACTCCCTGAACAGCAGCAGTCACACGCTCAAGTCAGACACGGGCTGCGATGACAGGAAGAGCCAGGAGCCCCTCGGTGAGGTCACTGGCCCTCCACACTGACCCCGCCCCCTCCGGCCCTCTGATTCCACACAGAGTGGAGCTGAATCATCATGTTCCCCATCTCTGAATTCAGGGAACAATTGAAGTGTTGCTCTTTACTAATGTTCTGTTGAACACAAACTGGGGAATGAGACTAAATGCAGCTCGATTTGTCAGTTTTTTGATACTGGAACAGTTTACAGGTGCAGTGAATCCCCCTCAGGTCATGGCCTATACTGTAGATGTGAATATTAGTCAGTGCTTTTACCAACATATGGAGTGAAGTACTGTGCAAAGAAATTACTGTCCCTTACAATGTACAGGCCTCATGGTTTTTCCCTCAATAAAACCATGTTAAATTTGGCTAACATGCTCTGCAAAAAACACCAGTAAAAGTAATTTTTAGGTTTAGACAAATGTGTCATAATCCGTTGCTGTTCTGCTCTTTTGTAATACCTCTTACATTCATAAGTCAGTGTTGGCCTCTAGATTCACGCTCTTACTCTGCTGTGGTACAGATCTGTATCTGAGCTCTGCTGTGGAACAGATCTGTATCTGAGCTCTGCTGTGGAACAGATCTGTATCTGAGCTCTGCTGTGGAACAGATTTGTATCTGAGCTCTGCTGTGGAACAGATTTGTATCTGAGCTCTGCTGTGGAACAGATTTGTATCTGAGCGGTGTTATTCTCAAAATCCCACACCTCTCTCCTCTCAGCCCCCATCAGGAAGATCCGCATAGGCGGCTCGCGGCTCCTGCAGATTAAAGGTGCGCGTAGCTTTAAGGTGAAGAAGGGCGGGTCGCTGTCCTCCATCCGGCGTGCAGGCAGCCTGAAGAGCACCAAGATGTCCCGACAGGACTCAGAGTCCGAGAACGAGGAGGGACAGCTGTCCCAGAGCAGAGACACCGTAACCGACATCGGTAACTGAGCGCAGCCACTCACTGATGCTGGTTGTTCTGGGTTCAAGTTTGTTCATGCAGTAACCCATGGAGGCACTGTCAGTAATACGCTCCAGATCACTGTCTACAGCCACTGACTCACATAGACGCTGTCAGTAATATACTGTATGTCAGATCACTGTCTACAGCCACTGACTCACTTAGACACTGTCAGTAATATTTTGCAGGTCAGTGTTTACAGCTACTGACTCACATAGAGACTGTCAGTAGTATACTGCAGGTCACTGACAGCAGTAACTGACTCATCAGTGGACTGCAGGAAGAATAGCTGAGGCTTTGGCTGAAGCTAATGGAGAACTGAATGAAGACATATGAAGACATCAGTGATGCTATCAGCAACTTAACCCCTTAAAACCTACAGACCCATATATTGGTCCATCAAATGCAGCTGCTTTACTCAAACCTGTGGAACTTCAGGCCTATTTTAAACTCTAGTGGAGATTCCAAGGTTTCCAACAATCCCAAATATGTCCTGCTGAATCACAGGAAAATGTGTATAAACTGATGCACAAGATCTAGATATTTTCCATTTCATGTAATGCTGTGGCCATAAAAACATGGTGTCCTGGGTTTGAATATTTCTCTCAGTATAAGTATGATGCAGCTTCAGTGAAGCGCTGCAACATGCAGATACAGAATATGTGTGTGACATTGTCCTACAATATGAGAAAATGCTTTTTCTAATTTTGAACCTACTTAATGGAAAACTTGAACAAAAAAATCAGAGTTCTCAGGGTTTAAATCTTGTGAATGGACCAAAATTATCAACCCAATAGGCGCTGTCAGAATATTAGATTGATAGCAATGAATACTGAGTCACTGAGTTCTGGATACTGTCAGTTTTATGCTGTTTGTGATAAATGTTTTTAACATTTTCTGTGCGGTAGTTGGTATTTAACATCAATGCCTGATGCTCAAATGCTGTCAATATTCCAGTGCATGCTTCTGATTGGTGCATCTAAATTCAGTCAATGACCAATGGCCTTCGCCTACTCGCAGGAAGTCCCTGGAGTACCAGCGAGCCCAGCATCGAACCCGAAGCCCTGAGCGCAGGAGGAGCCGAGGATAATTATCATCGCAACATGTCCTGGCTGCACGTAGGTGCTCGCGGCCCCTGAACTGGGTCTGGCTGTTCAGTTTAACTCAGTCAAGTAGCTGTTTGCACATCCAACCTGTGCTCAGGTCTGGTGCCGACAGAAGGTTCTGTTGAAAGCGGAAGATAACAATTGTCCGCACGCTGAGTTGTAGCAACGTTGACGTTGCCTTAACAGTCAATAAAATTTTTGGGAGCTACAGCTCGGTGTGCGCACAAAATTGTTGTCTTTCGTGTTTGATTTAACCAGACAGACCTCATAACTGGTCTGTTTGTGCCGCCCGTCCTGCAGATCATGATCCTGCTGTGCAACCAGCAGAGCTTCATCTGCACCCACGCGGACTTCTGCCACCCGCGCTGCTACCAGCACCACAGTCGCTCCTGCGCCCGGCTCGTGCGCGCCATAAAGCTGCTGTACGGGGAGAGCGTGGACTGCCTGCGTGAGGACGGAGGGGCTGTCAGCGTTAGCGCCCGCGCCAAGAAGAGCAAGGAGGTGAGAGAGCTGGGAACCGGGCACCGCCATCTTACCCTGGGGATCACAGGCGCTCTTAACTCGCTGCTGACCGATGCTTTAGAGGGGCTTTTCTTCGTAGTGGAAAAAAGACAGTATCCTGACATTTTTATTTTCAGCAATTAATACTGGATGCTTGTTAAAACTGTGGTTGAACTTTGATAATACGTTTTAGGTCAAATCTGATTATGTAAGTATTTAAAATTGAAACTCAACCAGGTTCCATTGTCAAATAAATCCTGTACACAGTGGCAGTGTGTATCTCGTTACATACGTTCCCTCTCTGGTTCCAGTGCTCAGATAAGTCCTGCCTTCGCACCCCCTCTATGAAGAAACGCCCCTCAGATGCCAATATGGAAGGGAAGAAGGACACAGGCATGCTGAAGTATATCCGGAACCAGGTACCGCCTCGATTCCTCGAAACGCTGATGGCCTTCTGTTCTCTCACTGTCGTGCTCCTCATGTCGACCCGCAAAATGTTCGCTAAAATACTCGCTCATTGTTCAAACCCACCAAATCTACAGTACCGCATCATCTCTGCTCTCATTTATTTCACATAATACAGTCATGTTTACATACACTGACCAGTAGAGTCGGGCAGAGGTTATGCATTCACTCGCATCTGTTTATCTGTTTGTTCGATCAGACAGTATCTCTCAAATTTCAATCAATTTGAATGACGTTTTGTGTAATGGCCATGGGCCAAGGAACATTTATTTAGATTTTGGTGATGATCCGGATCACCATCCGAATCTAGGAGTTTCTAAATGGATTGTTCACCTTTGCGGGATTAGAAGAGTTAAATAAATGCCATGCATGTGAAAGGTCCACTAGATGGTAGTAAAGTTCCAAATATGTTTGCGGAGGTATGCAGTCTGAGAGCGTGCAATTTATAACCCTTAATAAGCACAGCTGTAATATTCTCCTCTGTCTCCTGTTGGCAAAATGAAATCCTGAGAATAACAAAGCAGAGAGGATAACTGAATGCAGGATCTGACAATATAACTCCTGTAGTAAATCTGTAAAGCTCACTGGTGCTGAGTGTGTTGTGAGTGTAATGTGCGGGTCTGACCCACAGGTGATGAGTCTCGCCCCAGCTCCCCTGTCGCTGCTGATTAAAGCCGCTCCCATCCTGACTGAGGACATGTACGGTGACATACAGCCGGCCGCCTGGGAGCTGCTGCTCAGTGTGGACGAGCACATGGCCGCTGCTGCAGGTACACCGTCCGCCATCTTCACGCTGCGCTTTGGCCAGACCTGCTGTAGGTGCCTCCTGAACACAGGCTGCAGCATGAGATACTCTGTGTACCTTCAATCATAATATCGCCCGTACGGACGCGGTAGGGTTATTATCAATCAGCTGCTGTTTACGCCATCACTGCCGAAATCTCCTGCTCCAGAGCCACTCCAGAGCCAACAAAATTTCTTTTCCCAATTTCACATTCGATGTGAACCTTGTTCATGATGAGAAGATGAAACTGAGCCATTTTGGAAAGAATCGCGGTAATTAATGCTTTACTAACGTATAAAGGCCCCATTGTTTTTATCAGAAATTTTGAGTGATTTCTTTCAAACTTAAGTATTCACATTATCTGTCAAGATCTAATCCTGTCATTTTGGTTTCCTCGGTTGAAAGAATCACGGGCCAATAAGAAAGTCCCTGGGCTCGAGCGCCATTACTGTTATGATTCTGCTCTGTCTGTTCTGATTCTGCCATGTTTATTATGTTTCTGCCTAGTCCCTGTTATGTTTATGATTATGTCTGTTAGGTTTTGCCATGTTCTGTTTGGTTTTTGCATTTTGCCATGTTTTCGTTTTTGCCATTCCCTATCCACCATTCTGTTAGATTCCGGTCCATGTCTTTGTTCATGCCCTTCATTGCACTTTGTCTCCCCTGTCTGGTCTTTTGTTAAGTTACAGCTTCTCCCCAGTCCTGCGTGTCACATGCTTAGGTGATTTCATGGTTTCTGGGTTTCAAACATTCCTTCCAATCTCGTTTTCTTCCTTCACCTCTCTTTTCTGTTTTACTAACCAATACTAACAGTTTGTTGTTTTTGTTAAAGTTACTAATCCAGACTAACATTGTATATAATACTAACTTACTAACGAGCACTAGGGATTGTATAGCTGCACTTACTAATTGATTAACAAGCTCTCAGCACTCGCCCTGTTCTAGTCTCCGCCTCTTGCCTTCACTTAGTCTTTGCTGCAATTCAGCGGATCCTCTGCACCTGCTCCACTCTGTCCTGCTTCTTATTATCTGTGCACATTAGAACTCCCTAACCGGAGCTGTATGTCTTGTCATAGGCTGTCTCGTGTTCCCTGTCCATGTTTTGGCTTTTGCCAATTTCATGTGGTTAGGTTCTCCCTTGTGTTTCCTCCCACGTAATTAGTCTGATCCTCATCACCTGATCCTAATCATAGCATGTGACTTCCCTTGAGTGTATTTAAGCAGTCTTCTCACTGCAGTTCCCCGTCAGAACGTTTCCCTTGTTTACCTGTGCTGCTATCATTTTCGCCTCGTACTCATAGTGTTTCTCTTCTGACTGGACCGTCCGACCTTCGATTTTTGGCTCTGCTTTTTGGTATTTTTGTCTGCATCTGTTTATTTAACCCTTTTTTGTCTGACTACGATTACTGTGATTGCTGCCCTGGTTTTTCGACTTTTGGATTTTGTCCCTGGGATTGTGTTCTTTGGATTGTGGACTTTGTACTGTCGCCTCCTGCTCTGCGGGGGTTCGCCCCCTTTCCAATAAAATCCCATTTTACCTTCACTGCTCGACTCTCGCGTCTGGTTCCAGAACCGTACCTAACAATTATGCCATAGCGTGGCGCCGCGTCTGTTTGTGGATGCAAAATGAAGTGGAAAGGGCTCACATTATACAATCTGTATCTTATGGCTGAACTACTGTTATCATGATTATTGTTTATTGACATGAGTTCCATGAAGTAAAGTTCCATATTACAGGGGATATACTTGGAGCTGGGGAGACCAATGTTTTTTGGTTGTGATCCACTGAAACTGACACCAATACAAGTCTATGGGACTACATCTGGCTTTATTTGAAAATAAAAAAAAGTTGAACTAAATCTAAAATGCATAGCCATCAACGTGAAGTATTAATGGGGTCTGTAAATCAAGTAGCAGTAACTAATAGTTATTAGTTTATAATATCACGAATAACCGCATCAGTACAAAAAATGAATTAAAAAAATAAATGAAATAATATAGTTATTATAATATATACTACTGCTGCTACTACTACTACTACTACTAATAATAATAATGTCAGTATTTGTAGTAGATGTAGTTATAGAAGTAGTCAGCAGTGCACATTAGTGGAAGCAGTTTCAGGAGTACTTCAGTTGTTTGTGTCAGTACGTTTTCTTTTGCTTGTATGTGTGTGGTTACTGACTTTTGTTCTTGTGTTCACATGTGTACGTACAGCGGCCATGTTCCTGCTGTGCGCAGTGAAGGTTCCGGACGCAGTTACGGACATGATGTTGGCGGAGTTTCACCACCAGGAGGCAGGACAGCGCATCAGCTCCGTGCTGAAGTTTTACACGCTGTGGCGCTTTCGGTACCAAGTGTGGCCGCGTATGGAGGAGGGCGCTCAGCAGATCTTTAAGGTCCGAACCGTCGTTTCCACCGTCACACACAGAACCCTCACTCCTCTCCTCTTTGCTGAGAAAATCACAGTAATTTGCTGGCTGTGATTCCTTTCAGATCCCACCCCCCAGTATAAACTTCACGCTGCCCTCTCCCATCCTGGGCATGCCCTGTGTGCCCATGTTCGACCCGCCCTGGGTTCCCCAGAACACAGGCAGCGTCCAGGACCCAATTAACGAGGACCAGTCTGTAAGTCCCGCCCCCAGGCCTGCTCAGATGCTTTAGACGTCTATGATGTGTGGAATCATTGCATGCGTCTGTGTGCTTTTCTGTCCGTCGGTAAGTTCCGGAATCAGTGCACAGTCCTGACCACATTGTTACTGCAGGACAGCACGCAGTGCACCATTGCGCCTCCTGCTGGTGGCTTCAGACGGGCGGCTGCACATGACGTGCTCTCCTCTGATGCGGTGTCAGCACTGCCCAGCCTGTGGACGCTAAATGACGTAGGACAATTCGTCAATGAGGTTACACAGTGATCAGAACTCATACATGTGAATAGTCATGTATGAGAATTATCTGGTGATGACTGTTATTGAGTTAGTCTTTATGTTTTAAATGAATCAAACCAGTGTATGATAGATACGTACAGTCATAATTTTCTGAACTTCTGCGTGCAGATGGCACTTCAGATTGTATTCCATTTATTGATTTGCACCTAAAAAACTAATTTAATTTACTTATAACCTGCCAATTGGCTCCTTCCCCCTCAACCCATATTCTGAAGCTCCAGCAGACGGCATCTTTGTGTATTCTCCGATGAGTTTTTTAACTGTTTGATATGTCGCATATTTTATATTTTTATGATCCTACCAAGAAAGGTGTGCGGACAACTGTATAAGCCCAGTGAAAAGCGCGAGTCTGTATTGGTTTATTGTGTGCATCAGGTTAAAACCAGGTTGATGAAGACCCTGTATGCTTACTTTTGTTTTGTGGTGTGACTGTATTCACACGGTTGCCATGGTGATTGTGAGCCATCAGCTATGGAAACAAGGGTAACCGGTCGTTTCGCTATTTTGGCTTTTCGCTGCTGCTCTTTCGCTGCCGCACACAGTAGGCTACTTTTGCTTCTATGTCCAGGTCCGTTAGCTACTTTAATCAAGCAAAGCGTTTGTTGCCGATTCGATCTTTGTTTGATTGTCCGTATTGAGTCAGAACCCAAAAAAAATATTCTCAGCTGTAATGCAAATGGTTTTTATGAAGTTTTTCTACTGATTATTAAGTAATATTTACATTGGGGAAAATAAGTATTGAATTCGTCAATATGTTTCTCAAAAAATATATTTCTAATGGGGCTATCGACGTGAAATTTTCACCAGATGTCGGTAACAACCTAAGTAATCCACACATACAAAGAAATCAAAACAAATAAGTCCATAAATTAAGTTATGTATGATAAAGTGGAATGACACAGGGAAAAAGTATTGATCACGCTTACTGAAATTTATTTAACACTTAGTAGAAAAGCCTTTGTTAGTAATGACAGCTTCAAAACGCCTCCTGTATGGATAAACTAGTCGCATGCATTGCTCAGGTATGATTTTGGCCCATTCTTCCACACAAACTGTCTTCAAATCTTGAAGGTTTCGGGGGCCTCTTCTATGAACTCTGATCTTCAGTTCTGTCCGTAGATTTTCAATTGGATTCAAGTTGAGTGATTGACTGGGCTATTCTATTAGCTTTTTCTTTCTCTTAAACCAATTGAGAGTTTCCTTGGCTGTGTGTTTGGGATCATTGTCTTGCTGAAATGTCCACCCTCGTTTCATCTTCAGCATCCTGGTAGATGGCAGCAGATTTTTGTCAAGAATTTCTCGGTACATTTCTCCATTCATCCTTCCTTCAGTTATATGAGGTCTGCCAGTAACATATACTGAAAAGCAGCCCCACACCATGATGTTCCCACCTCCGAACTTCACTGTTGGTCTGGTGTTTTGGGGATGATGTGCAGTGCTGTTTGTCTTCCAAACATGGTGTGTGCTGTGACATCCAAAGAGTTCAATTTTGGTCTCATCTGACCAGACTATATTCTCCCAGTATTTCATAGGCTTGTCCAAGTGTTGTGCAGCAAACTTTAAATGAGCTTCAACATGCTTTTTCCTCAGCAATGGAGTCTTGCGCAGTGAGTGTGCATAGAGGCCATGGCGGTTGCATTACTTATTGTTTTCTTTGAAAGAACTGTACCCGCAAATTCCAGGTCTTTTTGAAGCTCTCCGCAAGTGGTCCTTGGCTCTTGGACAACTCTTCTGATTATTCTTTTGACTCCTCCGTCAGAGATCTTGCAAGAAACACCCGGTCATGGCCGGTTTATGGTGAAATGATGTTCTTTCTACTTCCGGATTATGGCCCCAATGGTGCTCAGTGGAACATTCAGAAGTTTAGAAGTACATCTGTTACCAATGCCATCAGTATATTTTGCAACAGTAAGGCTGCAAAGGTCTTGAGAGAGCTCTTTACCCATCATGCAATGCTTCTTGTGTGACACCTTGGTAATGAGAAACCTTTTCATTGGCCATCAATTAGGACTAAACCAGCTGATATTAATTTGCACTGATAGTGGGCAGGATTGCTTTCTAAATACTGACAGATTTCAGCTGGTTTCTTGGCTTTTTCATTCTTGGCTTGGCTTTCCATCTGGTGAAAATTTCATGTAAATAGCCCCATTAGGAATATATTTACTGAGAAAATGTTGATGCGTTGAATACTTATTTTCCCCGCTGTATGTTCTTAACTTGCATTTATCTATAGTAGAGAATGGACTTGGACATAGAAGTGAAAGTGCAGTTGTGAAAAGCTAAAGTAGCAAAACCACTGTGAACCAAAACAAGTGTTTATTCGGGTTTAGAGTGGCTGCATGATAATTCTGTGACCTCACTTGTTAATATTCCATAGCTGAGCGTGTAATTGGCAGGTGGAGTTTATTGAGAACTGTAATCTGTCTATTGGTTTCTTGTTTTTAGTATGCCACATTAATTCAGTCAGTCTTTCCCATAGTAAGTTGTTATTTTCTCTATAGCTGCTTGTATGGAGGTGCATTCAGTGATGATCTGGGGTTGCACATCAATCAGTGAATGTTTGTGGAATCTCTGAAATGACCCTTTCTTGACCCCTCACCTCACCTCCACCACACTCCACCTCACCCCACTTATACACAAATTTGAACCCGCCGTCAAACTGGTTGCACTTTTGAAATAAATGGCATCCCTTTTCAGTTTATGCCATGGTCTCCCTGTCGTAAAAAAAGAATGGCAAGGCCCCAGCCAGCATGGTGCAGTATATTAGCGTGGTTAACAGCACGATGGGTACCATTGCAAAGTGCACGTCCTCTGCATGAATGGGAGCATGGGAAATGTGCATCATTCAAGGCCAGATCTCCCATTCGTCTCAACTCTGTGTTTCCCGGTTTTTCCATTTCATTGTGCTGTTATTTCAGTGTACAAGTGTGCCATCACATGCGTGTGGACTGGCTATGAAAATGCAATGGAAACTGTTTAGTCTCCTGGTGAAACCCGTTATCTCGTAAATAAAGTGTGAGTACTACCCTTCTAATTCTAAATGAGTAAAATTGTTATTTTTGTTACTTTAGAAAATAAAAAAAAAAAAGATATGTGTGTACTAGTTTTAAAACCTATATTGTTTGGTTAAATTTAATTTTTATAAATGCCATGATCAGTGCGTTTTATCAGGAGGATCTAAACAGTGTCAGGATGAAGGCTGTGTGGAATGGGGTTCGTACGTTATTGGTGCTGTACGGCTGCTGTGGCTGCATTTTTATTTCCGCTGTCAATCTTTGCTACCGTGGCAACTGGCTTTCTATTTGCCCCACCCCCTTTCCTCAGAAATATCAGCGTCTCAGCCCCGGCCTCTCCCTCTGTCCCCTCCCCCTCCCCCTGCAGAAGTCGTTCTCGGCGAGGGCGGTGTCGCGCTCGCACCAGCGGGCGGAGCACATCCTGAAGAACCTGCAGCAGGAGGAGGAGAAGCGGAGGTTGGGCCGGGAGGCCAGCATCATCACCGCCATCCCCATCACTCAGGAGGCCTGTTACGAGCCCACCTGCAGCCCGCCCCCCGAGCAAGAGGAGGAAGGTGGGCCCGCCCCTGCAGCGTGGCACTCTGGGATATTTATGGCCGCCATCATACATCTCAGAGTTGAGACTTAAATGAATCCGGATGTTTTTGGGTCTTCAACCTTCAGAAGTGACCCAACACTTCATACATGACAGTTGTGTCAGTGTTGTGACAGTGCGGTCTTATATCTGTACTGTGATGGCGTACAATCGAGTATGTACCATGACGGTTTGCTGTAGAGTCTGCACTATGACAGTTTACTCTTGCGTCTGTACTGTGATGGTGTACTGTTGAGTCTATACTGTCACGGTGTACTGTGGTGTCGGCATTGTGACAGTGTACTGTTGTTCTGTCAGTACTAAGACAGCATGCAGGTGTTTCTGGCCTGTGATGATGCATTATAGTGTCTGTACTGTGGTTGTACACAGTTATGTCTTTACTGAGACTGTGTATTGTAGTGTCTTCACTGTGATGGTGCACTGTTTTGTATGCGCTGTGATGGCGTACAGTTATGCCTGTACTCAACGTACAACATACTGTTGCGTCCATACTTTGACAGTGTACAATTGTGTCTGTATTTTTACGTGCACTTTTATGTATATGCTGTGATGGTGTACTGATGTGTCACTATTTATTGTTACAGTGTACAGTTATGTCTGTACTGGACGGACGGTGTACTATTGTGTCTGTACTGTGACGTGTACTATTGTGTATGTGCTTTGATGGTGCAGTGATGTGTTGGTATTGTTACGGTGAAATGTTCGGTCTGTACTGCGATGGTGTACTGTTGTGTTTGTAGTGTGACGGGGTATGTTATCTGTGTTGTGCAGACAGGGCTATGTGACATCGTGCTTTGATGGTTCACTATTGTGCCTGCACTGTGACGGTGTACTGTAGTGTCTTTACTTTGACGGCGTACTGTTATGTCTGTACTGTGACAGTGTTCTGTCATGTCTGTACTGTAATGGACGGTGTACTGTTGTGTCTGTGCTGTGATGTGTACTGTTGTCTGCACTGTGATAAGTGTTCTGTCATGCCTGTACTGTGATGGTGTACCATTGTCTGTGCTGCGCAGTCAGGGCTGCGTGAGATTGTGCTTTAACGGTGTACTGTTGTGTCTTTTCTGAGACACTGTTCTGACGTGTCTGTACTGTGACAGTGTAGTGTCATGCTGTACTGCGATGGATGGTGTACTGTTGTGTCTGTAATAAGACGGTGTACTGTTGTGTCTTTACTTTGATCGTGTTTTGTTGTGTCTGTACAGTGATGGATGGTGTACTGTAGTGTGTACTGTGACAGTGTTCTCTCGTGTCTGTACTGTGACGGACGGTGTACTGTAGTGTCTGAACTGTGACGGAGTACTGTCATGCCTGTACTATGATGACGTACTGTTGTGTCTGTACTGTGACGGTGTAGTGTTGTGCTGTACTGTGACTGATGGTGTACTGGTGTACTGTTGTGTCTGTACTAAGACAGCGCACTGTTGCGTGTTTACTTTGACCGTGTTTTATCATGTCTGTACTGCGACGGACGGTGTATTGTTCTGTCTGTACTGTGACGGTGTACTGTTGTGTCTGTGCTGTGACAGTGTATTGTTGTGTCTGTGCTGTGACAGTGTACAGTTGTGTCTCTACTGTGATTGCATTGTGTCTGTGCTGTGCGCTCAGGGCTGTGTGACGTTGTGCTCTTCGTTCCCTGTCAGCAGAAGAAGTTGTTAACTTGGCGTCTCGCCGCCTGTCCGTCAGCCCATCCTGCGCCTCCAGCAACTCCCACAGGAATTACTCCTTCCGCCGTGGCTCTGTCTGGTCCGTGCGCTCCGTCGTCAGTGCCGAAGGTCAGAGGTCACACCTGTCCTGTGGCTGCTGTTATAGGCCTGAATGTCACTGTTGTGGATTTATGTAGGCATGGTTCAAACCCAAAATGTCTATGAGAATAACACCTTTGCATTTATATTTGGAGACAGTGAATGGCTGCATGTACCTGTCCCCCCCCCACAGATGAGGAGAACACCACAGAGCTCACCCCCACCCATCATGTCCTGCAGCCTCCACAAGCTGTCTTCCCAGCATGCATCTGTGCAGCTGTGCTTCCCATCGTGCATCTTATGGAGGACGGGGAGGTGCGGGAGGATGGCGTTGCCGGTAAGGTCTTCATCTGATATCACAGGTGTGCAATCGTCTCATTTAGCATGTCTGTTTATGTTTATCTATGTAATCTCTACTTTCACTATTTTATCTGTGCTGTTGTTGGTAGCATTCATTATACTTGCATTTAGTAATACCTAGCATTTCATTCTGAGGGCTTTTCATGCTTTTTTAGACAAAGATTTTCATCTTGTGTATATGTGTGTGTGTGCGTGTGTGTGTGTATGTGTGTGGGTGTGTTTGTGTGCTCGCGTGTGTGTGTGTGTGTGTGTGTGTGTGTGTGTGTGTGTGTGTGTCTGTGTGTGAGTGTGGGTGTGTGTGTGTGTGCGTGTGTTTGTGCGTGCGTGTGTGTGTGTTCTTCCTTGCTGCCCCAGTGAGCGCAGTGGCACAGCAGGTCCTGTGGAATTGTTTGATTGAAGACCCCGCCCTGGTGCTAAGGCACTTCCTGGAGAAACTGACCGTCAGCAACAGACAGGTAAGAGGAAGTGACTACATATTTAACCCTCTCCTCTTCCAATGTGAGAGCTTCAACTCCATTAGATTTAAATAGTGGCACAAATGTCATACATTATTAAGAGGCGACTCTGTCTCTCATTTAGTAAAGGACTATGTATTCTGTTTCTGATAAACTGACCCTTAATTACCATTAAATTGGATTGTGCTCAAGATAGCATATTTTATGTGAAAAGGACATTTAAGAGGAGATGCTTCAGTGTAACTTATCTATCCAGACTTGATGTAGATTTTAAAGCATTCATTCCAATAGTCCCTTTCCTAAGGATTGTGTATTTGAGTGAAAGTAGATGTACCATGTAACATGTATTAAATGCAATCATAAATGATTGTTATCGCTAGTTGCTCAGTGACTTGTTTAATTCTTCTTTAATGATGAGCAGTTATGTCTGTGTTTCAGGATGAGCTGATGCTCATGTGTCTGTGTTTCAGGATGAGCTGATGTACATGTGTCTGTGTTTCAGGATGAGCTGATATATGTGCATGTGTCTGTTTCAGGATGAGCTGATGTACATGTGTCTGTGTTTCAGGATGAGCTGATGTACATGTGTCTGTGTTTCAGGATGAGCTGATGCGCATATGTCTGTGTTTCAGGATGAGCTGATGCGCATGTGTCTGTGTTTCAGGATGAGCTGATGCACATGTGTCTGTGTTTCAGGATGAGCTGATGCACATGTGTCTGTGTTTCAGGATGAGCTGATGCACATGTGTCTGTGTTTCAGGATGAGCTGATGCGCATATGTCTGTGTTTCAGGATGAGCTGATGCGCATATGTCTGTGTTTCAGGATATGTCTGTGTTTCAGGATGAGCTGATGCGCATATGTCTGTGTTTCAGGATGAGCTGATGCGCATGTGTCTGTGTTTCAGGATGAGCTGATGTGCATGTGTCTGTGTTTCAGGATGAGCTGATGTGCACATGTGTTTCAGGATGAGCTTTGTACATGTGTCTGTGTTTCAGGATGATGTGCATGTGTCTGTTTTCAGGATGAGCTGATGTACATGTGTCTGTGTTTCAGGATGAGCTGATGTACATGTGTCTGTGTTTCAGGATGAGCTGATGTACATGTGTCTGTGTTTCAGGATGAGCTGATGTACATGTGTCTGTGTTTCAGGATGAGCTGATGTACATGTGTCTGTGTTTCAGGATGAGCTGATGTACATGTGTCTGTGTTTCAGGATGAGCTGATGTACATGTGTCTGTGTTTCAGGATGAGCTGATGTACATGTGTCTGTGTTTCAGGATGAGCTGATGTACATGTGTCTGTGTTTCAGGATGAGCTGATGTGCATGTGTCTGTGTTTCAGGATGAGGATGAGCTGTGTTTGGATGACATGTACATGTGTCTGTGTTTCAGGATGAGCTGATGTACATGTGTCTGTGTTTCAGGATGAGCTGATGTACATGTGTCTGTGTTTCAGGATGAGCTGATGCACATGTGTCTGTGTTTCAGGATGAGCTGATGTACATGTGTCTGTGTTTCAGGATGAGCTGATGTGCATGTGTCTGTGTTTCAGGATGAGCTGATGTGCATGTGTCTGTGTTTCAGGATGAGCTGATGTGCATGTGTCTGTGTTTCAGGATGAGCTGATGCATGTGTCTGTGTTTCAGGATGAGTTGATGTACATGTGTCTGTGTTTCAGGATGAGCTGATGTGCATGTGTCTGTGTTTCAGGATGAGCTGATGTGCATGTGTCTGTGTTTCAGGATGAGCTGATGTGCATGTGTCTGTGTTTCAGGATGAGCTGATGTGCATGTGTCTGTGTTTCAGGATGAGCTGATGTGCATGTGTCTGTGTTTCAGGATGAGCTGATGTGCATGTGTCTGTGTTTCAGGATGAGCTGATGTACATGTGTCTGTGTTTCAGGATGAGCTGATGCGCATGTGTCTGTGTTTCAGGATGAGCTGATGCACATGTGTCTGTGTTTCAGGATGAGCTGATGTGCATGTGTCTGTGTTTCAGGATGAGCTGATGCACATGTGTCTGTGTTTCAGGATGAGCTGATGCACATGTGTCTGTGTTTCAGGATGAGCTGATGTGCATGTGTCTGTGTTTCAGGATGAGCTGATGTACATGTGTCTGTGTTTCAGGATGAGCTGATGTACATGTGTCTGTGTTTCAGGATGAGCTGATGTACATGTGTCTGTGTTTCAGGATGAGCTGATGCACATGTGTCTGTGTTTCAGGATGAGCTGATGTGCATGTGTGTCTGTGTTTCAGGATGAGCTGATGCACATGTGTCTGTGTTTCAGGATGAGCTGATGTACATGTGTCTGTGTTTCAGGATGAGCTGATGTACATGTGTCTGTGTTTCAGGATGAGCTGATGCACATGTGTCTGTGTTTCAGGATGAGCTGATGTACATGTGTCTGTGTTTCAGGATGAGCTGATGTACATGTGTCTGTGTTTCAGGATGAGCTGATGCACATGTGTCTGTGTTTCAGGATGAGCTGATGCACATGTGTCTGTGTTTCAGGATGAGCTGATGCACATGTGTCTGTGTTTCAGGATGAGCTGATGCACATGTGTCTGTGTTTCAGGATGAGCTGATGTACATGTGTCTGTGTTTCAGGATAAGCTGATGTACATGTGTCTGTGTTTCAGGATAAGCTGATGCACATGTGTCTGTGTTTCAGGATGAGCTGATGCACATGTGTCTGTGTTTCAGGATGAGCTGATGCACATGTGTCTGTGTTTCAGGATGAGCTTATGTACATGTGTCTGTGTTTCAGGATGAGCCGATGTAAATGTGTCTGTGTTTCAGGATGAGCTGATGTACATGTGTCTGTGTTTCAGGATGAGCTGATGCGCATGTGTCTGTGTTTCAGGATGAGCTGATGCACATGTGTCTGTGTTTCAGGATGAGCTGATGTACATGCTGCGAAAGCTGCTCTTGAACATCGGGGACCTTCCAGCCCAGACGTCTCACATCCTCTTCAACTATCTTGTGGGTTTCAGTCTCCGTTCAAAGCACTGATACACTTTGATTGAAACACAAGGACGTTATTCTCATTTTTCTAACCACAGAATTTTTGCCCTGATTGAGAACACCAAATAGCCTTACTGAAACCATCACAGGCTGACAGCACCGCACGATTATCTAATCTCCTCCATCAATGGCATCTACCCTTGAACCCCAGACACACTGTGGTGATGACAGGGTTCAGTGTGGTCTGTAGAGGTCGCTGAACAATAGAGGCTTGTTCTCCTGCTCGTCTCTTTGCCTAAGGTGGGGCTGATCATGTACTTTGTGAGGACACCCTGCGAGTGGGGAATGGACGCCATCTCGGCCACGCTCACCTTCCTGTGGGAGGTGGTGGGATATGTGGAGGGGCTGTTCTTCAAGGACCTGAAGCAGACGATGAAGAAGGAGCAGTGTGAGGTGAAACTGCTGGTCACCGCGTCCATGCCAGGTGCGGCTGTGTGAAGGCTGGTGTGTGTGGGGGGGTGCAGTCTCGGGGAGGGATATGGATCCATCGTTAGTTCTGCTTGCTTTTGTTTTTTTTTCTTCCAGTGTGATGTACGATAGAGCAACACTCTTAATATTTTAGCAGGATTCACCAGCAAAATCAGATGGGCTGCGTTGCATTTGGGGCCGATTTCTTTCGAGTGAGAATATCTCTTTAACCGGTTGGTTTTCTTCCAGCTATACAGTACCACACAGTGAGAAATAAACAAAAAAATTACAGAATTGTAACAATGCTTTCTCTTAAAATCAATGACAGATTTTTTTTGTATTAACTGTTTGTTAACCATATCTGTGGTTACAATTAAGACTTAAGCAAGAATATGAGCAATGTCGCTCCACTGGTAAGCCAGTGGTGACAGAAACCTCTTTTGACCAGTAGAGGGGAAAACAGTATTGTGGTCATAATGGACAAAACTGCTGCCGCTGAGCTGTCCATCCTTGGCTCTGTTTGATCGTAATTCATGAGCTCGCACCTCACCTGACCCAATTGAGCACTGGCACTGCACATCTAGCAATTGCACATAATATTTAGATTTATTAGACCAGAGATGTGGCCACAGATTTGATCCTAAGACCACAAACTTATCATGAATGTATTTGTCAGCGATGTGGTCTAGAGGAAGGGATGGAAGAAGCACTGGAAATCAATACTCCGCTCTTTCTTTTGGCAGTATTGGTCTGCTTTTATCCAATCAGGTACCAAGACCCTGGTGGTGCACGGGCAGAACGAGTGTGACATTCCAACCCAGCTCCCGGTGCATGAGGACACCCAGTTTGAGGCGCTGCTGAAGGTCAGCCTGCTTAGAGACGTGCCCCGAAAGACTCTGGGAGTCATTATTTCCCCGAAGCAGAGTTTATGGGGATATTTTGGACTCATCGAGGACGCCACCGCAGATCTTTCATGTTAGCGCAATAATTTAAATAAGGGTTAAATAAAAAAAATAATAAAAAAATAACCAGCACAATTTCTTTATGGGAATCACCTGAAATGTCTTTTGTTACTCTACGGTACATGAAGCAAGGATCCATTTGTTTTGTTTGACCGTATGACCTTTACTGTAGCGCCACCACCTGGTCAAACTTCTCATGTCCAAATTCAGTAGTTAAATCAGTTTTAATGGGAATTATGTCACAATTATTCTTTTGATTGTTTCTGGTGCATAAAGAAGGGCTGTTATTCATATTGGTAACTCTATGACTTTGGCTGGAGCACCACCACCAGGCCAAACTTTTAATTTTTAAAAAAACTGCAGTAACTTGAATGGCTTCAGTCAGAATTCTGTCAAATCTGCCGTCAACATTCCTGCTGTATAGAGGAGGAATCTAATTTAGTTTGATGGTTCTGTTACTTTTAGAGCAGCGCCACCATTAGGTGAAACTCCGTTTCTGAATCCAAGAAGTCAAACTGTTTTAATGGGAATTGGAGCAACTTTGATGTGAAGGTCTTGATGCTTAAAATAGTAATTTTATATTACTGGTGACTATGACCGTACCTGAGACACCACTTTTTGGTCAAACTTCACTTTTCCAAAAATGCAAAAAGTCAAGGAGTTCTTATGGGAATCAGGTAAGATTTGCAGTGAACATTCGTGTAGCCCAGACTAGTTTCCCTGATTTTTTTTGGACCCTACACCACTTCCTGTAGCACTGCCGCAAGACCAAACCATGAACTTTGCTGATAAGGAGAATGTTATTGTTTCAGTGGTATTACCTGCTCTCATCAACCAACACCATTTGTCTCGTTGTAATCATTAGTGTTACAGACTCCCAACGATATTGACACTGTCACATCACAATTGATTCTGTTGATGAGTTACAAGATTATTTAACTCGTTCAGTGCTACGGTCCTAAACACAGTGTTGTGGAATTCTGTGACACTGAACGAGTAGATTTTATGATATTGGCTCATCTCTGCAACCGTGTGAGTAGGACAATTTAATCTTTTGTTGTATTCAGTTGTCTTTACTGCAAGGTTATGTTCTTAGTACTTGGGTTATGACAACATTGTAGCATCACATTCATAATGTGCTTTATTGTATGAATGAGACCTGACATCACTTTGCCGCAGGAGTGTCTGGAGTTCTTCAATATTCCTGAGGCTCGCTCAGCGCATTACTTCCTCATGGACAAGCGCTGGAACCTCATCCATTACTCAAAGGTACCACAGATAAAGTATTAGTACTTTAATCGAATTGTGTCAGTGGAGCTCATTGCATTGGCTAGTGCAGCTCGCTTGATTACTCGCTATCATAGCTGTACAGTAAGATTATGTTCCCTCCCTAGTAATATGATCTGATCTTTTTTTGCTTGGGTGGCAGGCATTGTAACATATATATCGTTTTCTCTGTTGCAGACTTACGTGCGGGATATATATCCTTTCCGCAGATCGGTGTCACCACAGCTAAATCTGGTCCACATGCTGCCAGAGAAGGGCCAAGAACTGATTCAGAAACAGGTGACAGTAATGGTCTGATTCATGTTAACATTAAGGGTTGTTTAGAAAGTACTGAGATGAGGCTGTATGGGTTGTAAATATAAAAGGTTGCTCACGCATTCAACTGCAGTTATGTGGCCATGTGTAGAAAACTAATTGTATCTCCCCGACGACGATAGTCGGGAGATACTATGGTTTAGTTCCGGGGCCACCGCCGCAGAGATTTTATGTTCTGGGGTCTGGAAGCCACAATTATTACAGCAATGTTTTCAAATTTTACACAGGCAAAGATATATATATGACAATGCTCAAGACCGATTTTCGTCAATTTTGGACTTCCAATATGGCTGCCGGCGACCATTTTGTCCGAAATTTTTTATTTTCCGGGCTCTGGTAGCCACAATTATTAAAGGAATGTTTTTAAATTTTACACAGGCAAAGATATATACAGTATACGACAATGCTCAAGACCAATTTTCGTCAATTTCAGATGTCCAATATGGCTGCCGGCGACCATTTTGTCCGAAATTTCTTATGTTCCAGGCTCTGGAAGCCAATTATTACAGGAATGTTTTCAAATTTTACACAGGCAAAGATATGTGTGTGTGTATATATATATATATATATATATATGAGACAATGCTCAAGACCAATTTTCGTCAATTTCGGATGTCCAATATGGCTGCTGGCGGCCATTTTGTTCGAAATTTGGGGATCGGGGAGGTACATGACTCGGTCCCTGTGGCAACCGAGTTATCTAGTTAGAAATATTTGAAGAAGACCCTAATTTTTCAGGGACTGATCGTGTGCATATTTTGTTGCGGTATGTCAGCCCAGTCGTGCATGTGACTAAATACTTCCAGTCATTCACTATGAAATGTACTGTGTTAATTCAGCACTGTTTGATTGTGCATGAACCCACAGTGTACCCGTTACGATACGCACTGATGTAGCCCCTCCCCCTCCCCTCAGGTGTTCTCCAGGAAGCTGGAAGAGGTGGGCCGTGTCCTGTTCCTCATCTCCCTCACGCAGCGCATGCCAGCCCTCCACCGCCAATCGCACGTCTCCCTGCTGCAGGAGGACCTCCTGCGACTGCCTTCCTTCCCCCGCACCGCCATCGACGCCGAGTTCTCCCTCTTCAGCGAGCCCCAAGGTTCCGTCGTCATGGCCGCGCCTCTGTCAATGACCTCACTCCACATGATACCTAAAGGGCACTTACATAGTAACCTTTCTGTGTGGACTTTACATGAGTGTCTGCAGCTGTGTGTGTGTCTCTGTTTCCAGGTAAGGAGCTTTTTGGCTTGGATACGCTTCACAAGGTGCTGTGGATCAAGCTTCTGGAGGAGATGTTTCTGGGCATGCCCAGTGAGTACCCCTGGGGCGACGAGATCATGCTCTTCCTCAACGTTTTTAACGGGGCCCTGCTGCTGCACCCAGAGGATAGCTCCCTCCTCAGGCAGTACACTGCCACTGCAATCAACACCGCCGTCCACTTCAATCACCTCTTCTCTCTCAGTGGCTACCAGTGGATCCTACCCACAATGCTTCAGGTGTGTAATCATGCTGTTTTGAGAGCTTTTCATAAAGCTTGGGTCTTGCCCACAATGTCATAATGGTGCACACATTGAAGATCTTACATGAGTGGTCGTGTCATACGAAAGTTATGGAAAGAGCTGAGTAAATTTTGGGTTTTTTGCTGCAACAAACCCAAACTTTACTCAACTTGTTTTATAACTTTAATATGACATGACCAAGAGTATAAGATTCTGTTTGTCACATAACTGACTCATGTAATTTAATAGAAAATAAACATATTTTCTATTAGCGGCTAAATTCCCATTATATGTTAGCATTGAGCTAACTCCATCACTCTGCTACTTAGTCAGTCAGTGTGTCACTGACATTCATGTCTGAAAAAGTGTTGGTTATTAAATTCTCAGTCAACTGACTAGCTAGCTAATGTTAGTTCACTAGCTAACAAACTAATGTTACATAGTGGTTATGGAAAGGTACTGCATGCACGCTTGTTAGGTAGCTAAGTTACTAGCCATACTGATTTAACCAGTGTTACACTTGGCATTCAGTTTGGCTAAATATTATCAGCGTAACTTAAAACGGAGCAATTTTTTTTTTTTTTTTTTTTCCTCTGTGGGCTCAGCTAATGAAATTCACCACAGTTATGTGATAAAGGGTATTCTTGTTTCATAACGTGTAGATTACCTGCTTCCACAATGTGCATGGTCTATATGGTCCTTAAAATGTATAGGACGCGGTTGCGTTTGGACGCAGGAATTTTTGTGGAAAAAATCTAAACCTGGGGATTTGATGCGCTGAAATGGCAGACTTGAAACCCTGTCTACCTGTGCAGTGTGATGGCTGGGTGTGTGTTGGGTCCTATTGAGCCCAGCATGAATGGTCCTGTTCTGTGTACTGCAGGTATATGCTGACTATGAGAGCAACCCTTTACTGAGGCAGGGCATCGAGTTCTGCTGCAGGCAGTTCTACATCCTGCACCGCAAGCCCTTCATCCTGCAGCTGTTCGCCAGCGTCGCCCCCCTGCTGGAGTTCACTGTAAGACCCCCCTGCAGCTGTAAATGTGTGTTTACTGTATAATGTGTATGTGCTGTAAATATGAGGAATGACACACATAGGTAAATGTTAGAGGGAATGTGTGTTTTTAACACTTAGATGCAGCTATTGTTGCTCAATGATGTAAGATATCAGAATCAAAGCTTGTAAACAAGTCGCTACATGATAGGTTTTCAACAGCACAAGATAATTAAAAAAAAAAATATACAGTACATTTAATCATCTCAGTGCTCTAATGGTCAATGTGCATATACTGTAAATGTAAGGTATAACACGCATAGGTAAATGCAAGTGGGAGTGTGTGTATATTATGTGTATAAACTGTAAATGTAAGGGGTAACACGCATTGGAAAATGTGAGTGGGAGTGTGTGTATTTACCGTGTATGTACTGTAAATATAAGGAATAACGCTCATTGGTAAATACGGGTGGGGGGGAATGTTGTTGGGGAATGTTGTTAACAGTCCTTGTGTTGGGCGTGTGTGTCTCTCAGACCTGCACCAGCACAGGCCTGTCGAAGGGCGTATCAGCTCAGTGCCTGTTTGACCTGCTGGTGTCCCTGGAGAATGAGACCCCTGACACACTGGACGCCCTGGAGCTGGTGAAAGCAGAGAAACCTCTACGCTCTCTGGGTGAAAGCAGTGACCTCATCTCACTGCACATACTTACCAAACCCTCATCTCACTGTACATACTGCACATACTTACCAAACCCTCATCTGACTGTACATACTGCACATACTTACCAAACCCTCATCTCACCGTACATACTGCACATACTTACCAAACCCTCATCTCACTCTACATACTGCACATACTTACCAAACCCTCATCTCACTGCACAAACTGCACATACTTACCAAACCCTCATCTCACTGTACATACTGCACATACTTACCAAACCCTCATCTCACTGTACATACTGCACGTACAAACCCTCATCTCACTGTACATACTGCACATACAAACCGTCATCTCACTGTACATACTGCACATACTTACCAAATCCTCATCTCACTGTACATACTGCACGTACTTACCAAACCCTCATCTCACTGTACATACTGCACATACAAACCCTCATCTCACTGTACATACTGCACATACAAACCCTAATCTCACTGGACATACTGCACATACTCACCAAACCCTCATCTCACTGTACATACTGCACATACTTACCAAACCCTCATCTGACTGTACATACTGCACATACTTACCAAACCCTCATCTCACTGTACATACTGCACATACTTACCAAACCCTCATCTCACTGCACATACTGCACATACTTACCAAACCCTCATCTCACTGCACATACTTACCAAACCCTCATCTCACTGTACATACTGCACATACTTACCAAACCCTCATCTCACTGCACATACTGCACATACTTAACAAATCCTCATCTCACTGTACATACTGCACATACTTACCAAACCCTCATCTCACTGTACATACTGCACATACTTACCAAACCCTCATCTCACTGTACATACTGCACATACTTACCAAACCCTCATCTCACTGTACATACTGCACATACTTACCAAACCCTCATCTCACTGTACATACTGCACATACTTACCAAACCCTCATCTCACTGCACATACTACACATACTTACCAAACCCTCATCTCACTGTACATACTGCACATACTTACCAAACCCTCATCTCACTGTACATACTGCACATACTTACCAAACCCTCATCTCACTGCACATACTGCACATACAAACCCTCATCTCACTGTACATACTGCACATACTTACCAAACCCTCATCTCACTGTACATACTGCACGTACTTACCAAACCCTCATCTCGCTGTACATACTGCACATACTTACCAAACCCTCATCTCACTGCACATAGAAACCCTCATCTCGCTGTACATACTGCACATACAAACCCTCATCTCACTGTACATACTGCACATACTTACCAAACCCTCATCTTGCTGTACATACTGCACATACTTACCAAACCCTCATCTCACTGTACATACTGCACATACAAACCCTCATCTCACTGTACATACTGCACATACAAACCCTCATCTCACTGTACATACTGCACATACTTACCAAACCCTCATCTCACTGCACATACTGCCCATACAAACCCTCATCTCACTGTACATACTGCACATACTTACCAAACCCTCATCTCACTGTACATACTGCACATACAAACCCTCATCTCACTGTACATACTGCACATACTTACCAAACCCTCATCTCACTGTACATACTGCACATACAAACCCTCATCTCACTGTACATACTGCACATACTTACCAAACCCTCATCTCACTGCACATACTGCACATACAAACCCTTATCTCACTGTACATACTGCACATACAAACCCTGATCTCACTGTGCATACTGCACATACTTACCAAACCCTCATCTCACTATGCTGGTCATACTAACCCACCACCTGACTACACAGATCTTAATCAGTGCGTTTACATGACGTTGGAGAAAATAGAATTATTGTGTTAGTCCGACTATAACTGGACTTTTGAAATGCATTTTAACATGTTAGTCCGACTGGAATCGCGGTAAATCTAATTTCTCATAGTCCGACTACGCCCAGATAATGCAGTTAATAGTTGCATTATGCCTGCATGTATACGCTTGAATTGAACCGAACTGGACTATGCGCTCTGAGCATGCTCCACGGTCTTCGTGAAGGGCTTTGACCTCTAAGTCTTGTGGACATGTAAACACCAAACTGCTTAGCGAGAACTCTGAGCTCTGACTAGCTAGCAAGTTTGTACTGAACAGTCACAATCCTTGTCTGCAATTGGTGCTTGAACAGTAACGCCTTGGGGTCTCTTAACTTCTACCCTTAATTTGCATGATTTATGGAATGACTTGCATGTCATCCGAAAATTTTCTTTCCACTCGCCGTCTGAAAAACAACACTCTCCCACCAGTCATTACTCCTGACCCGCATCCAACATGCACGGGAATCCCAGGAGTGCGTTTCCCGAAAGCACAGATGCTACCTTGCATAGTTGGAACCACAGACTGTGAATGGACGAACTATGTTATTTGCAAGCAACTGCGCTTCTGGGAAACACACTCCGGGGAAGTAGGAAGGGCACAAAATAGAGCATAGCAGCGTTTTAGCCTAGCTTCGGCTAACATCATAATCCCCTGGGATAGCGTGCATCTCAGTTGTATGAAAAGAATAGCGAACAACCTGTATTAAACGTGCAGAGCTGTAAAGTTGTCCATGTTCTCGCCACTCGATCTTATACAGTCAATGCATTCGACATGCTACTTGCTAGCTGCCAGCTAACTTGGTTGTCCAATGTTTGGTCTGTGGCGTAATAGGTCAATCAGAAAAAGATGTAACCGAACAAGCTGAAAGGCATATCGCCACCTATCGTAGCGGAGACGGGCATCGTTGGGTCAATAAATCAAATTTCTTTCCACATGTATACTGGGACAAGGACAGTTGTCCGACTGCATGGCTTAATCAAGCTATTACCGTAGCTCGACTTAACTGTGCATGTAAACATACTGACTGACCCACCATGTAACTGTGCTGATCTTACTGACCCACTGCCTCACTCACACACCCTTGTGACCTTTGTCTTACTGAGCAGATCTGGTTCTGCTGCCTGATCACATGACCCACTGGGCAGTACAAAGACCAGTAGTACCTTAATTATGTCACAGTTCCTGCTGAATAACTGTCCTTTATTCTGTATCACTCAGATTTCTGCTATGGCAATGAAGACCTTGCTTTCTCCATCATTGAGTCCATCAAGCTGTGTGTGACAGTAGTGGCATATGCCCCAGAATCCTTCAGGAGGTGAGTCACATGATATACAAACTACACAACAAAAACCATGGGAGAATGAAAAGGAATTTAGTTAAGATGTCTCCGTCTTTGCTTTTCCCGTGCGTATGTGCACTATGTAATATTCTGTAGTGCCAGGCTATCCTCCAAACTTACTTTCTTACTCTAATAACACGTATATTCCTCAAGTAAATTATGCTATTTTAGCGGAGATGGGATACACTGATACAATTAGTCTCTCACAATGCCACATCCTGAATTTCTTATGAAAGAAGAGAGTGGAGTCCATGGAGCCCATTCACGCCAACAGGCTCTGTGAGATTTGTCTTCCCCTGGTGGTGGCAGTTTTCAGATGCTGATGGTGCTGGAGGCTCTGGTACCGTGTTTCCTGCAGAAGATGAAGAATAATGTGCTGGCGCTGGAGTCGGCTTCAGCGGCTCGTGATGAGATCGCCGCCATCGCTGCTCTCGCCACGTCCCTGCAGGCCTTACTGTACAGCGTGGAGGCCCTCACAAGGTCAGAATATATACACACACACACACACACACACACACACACACGCACGCGCGCGCGCGCACACACACAGGCACAATCATACGAACACAGGCACAAACATGCACATCCAGACAAACACACAGGCACAAACATACACACACGCGCACACACACACACACACACACACACACACACATGCATGCGCACGTGTGCACGCACAAACACACACACATATACTAATATGCAAACAAAATCACATAATCACACACCTTATACAACGTACTTTTTTGAGATCAATATTTTTTAATTAGCATACAAAGCAGGTGCATTGGGTGTTGACCGGTGTACATTACCAGGGCGAGTTTAAAACAGCAAAAAATAGGGGGCTAGGCAGGCATTACACACCTAATGGGGAATATGTGCTCATTAAAAACACAGGCACCAGTGCATCTGTTTACTGAGGCACCCATTGAGATATACACTCACAAAATTACAAATATTTACTTAAAAGAAAATGACATAAGCCATTAGTGGGGTTGCACCTTCTCAAACATTTTGCCCTATACTTAGAAGGCCCCTGATTGAATGCTAATGCTAATGTCATTGGTTGTCCCACACTGATGTGAGACGCTGCAGTCAGTGTCCTGCGTGTGCCCTGTAGGCCGATGACTGCGCCTCAGATGAGCCGATGTGACCAGGGACACAAAGGAGCCACCGCAGCTAACCACGCCATGTCAGGGGGGGCCAATCCCAGGTGAGGCGTTCCGTCAGTCTGTCTGCGGCAGCGCCACCTGCAGCTGGGTCACTTCACTGTCCTTCAGTGAGATCCTGAGTGTAGATGAGACTGACGGAGTCTGATGAGCAGATTCTCGGTATTTTGACTCGTGTTGTCCCTGTTTATGTGAGAACAGTTACTGCATGCCCATATAAGCCAATACGACAGCACTTTATAACATGTTTCGGGGTAGCTTGCTAAAATATGAGGATTACATGATGGTGGCCATGCCAGATCTCATCCCTGCACTGCTGTGATGTCATTGCTTTGTAATTGAATGTAATTATGTCATTTAGCATACTTTTCTGATGATGTCAATAGGTGTTTTCGGACCTAACAGTTCTAGGGACTGCCTGAGAGGAACTGCCCACTGGGGAGATCTTTGGGAACTATAAACCTTTAGGGGCTTTTTTCCGGTTGGCTTTAGCACGGCCTGTTGGAACCTCCTGAAGTGACGTTATCAACGTACCCTTGGGTCACTCAGAGTTCCTCTGGTGCTGCAAAAGTACCTGCACTGAAATTTGAGCTAAAACCCTTCTAAATGGAATTCAAAGTAGTATGATCGTTCACAGTCCCTGCGGTGGGGATATGATATAAAGGGGGTTCTTAGAACTAAATTCTTAGAACTATGAAAAGGTTTCTCCAGTCCAATAACGCCTATTGCAACGCAATGCAAGAATATGACTAGGAAGGTATCGAACCACTCTGCTTCACTCCTCTGGCTGAGTTACGGCCTGATGACGACCCTACATCAGGGACACCCTGCACCTGCTGGAGGAGGGTCAGGGCATGCCGCGGGAGGAGCTCGATGAGCGCTACGCCCGCGAGGAGTTCCGTCGGCCGCGAGAGTCCCTGCTGAACGTCTGCACCGAGTTCTACAAACACTGCGGCCCTCGGCTTAAGATCCTGCAGAATGTGGCCGGAGAGCCTCGTGTGACGGCCCTGGAGCTGCTTGACATCAAGTCCCATATGAGGTCAGGGAAGAAGGGCTGTGAATTTCAGATACTGACCAGTACCTGTCAGTGATGAGCATTAATCCTGAGATACTGAATAACTCTAGTAATTTGTCAACTGCAGCATTAGGTTTTAACCCTGAAACACCAGTAAGCAGTCAGTGTGTGAGACCATGAGCTTGTCTCCCACACCAGTGACTGGTCAGCATTAGGTTTTGACCCTAAGACGGCCACTAACACCAGAAATTGCTTTGCTTTAGATTTTGACATGAGGTATTGACCCTGAAACACCAGTGACTGATCAGAACTAGTGCTAGAATTTCACCCTGAAATGTCAGTGACTGGTCATTCTAGTATTAGACTCTTACAATAGCAACTGGTAAAAAAATCAGTGCTAGATATTGACTCTGAAATGGCCACTAACATGTTGACTGGACAGCTGCAGTACTCCATGTTGATGCTGAAACACCGGAGACGGGTCAGTACCAGCGCTGGGTATGGGCTCTGAGATGCTCTCCAGCACCAGTGACTGGGCAGATTCAGCATCAGCTATTGGCCCTGTAACACGATTGACTGATCAGTGCAAGTACTAGATATTAACATCGAAGTGCCAATGATTGATCAGTACCAACGTTAGATATTGACCCCCCCTTATACATGACTGGTCAGTCCTAGCACTAGGTTTTGACCCGGAAACACTAGCAACTGGTCAGTACCGATGCAAGCTATTGACTTGGAGATGGTCACCAACATCAGTGTCTGGACAATTCCAACATTAAGTATTGACCTTGAAACACCAGTGACTTATCAGTACTAGTGCTAGATATGCATCCAGAGATAGCCACCAGCACCCGAGACGGGTCAGTTATACAAGATGGGTCATGTATTCACCAGCATCAGAGACTGGTCCATATCGGCATTTAGTATTTACCCTGAGTTTGCCACCAAAACCAGTGACTTTGTCCATTCCAGCAGCTGGTATTAAGCCTGAGATATTGACTGAAATCAGTTGCAAGTCTATAACAGCAGTTGGCGCTGACATAAATGTTGATGCACATATGAGACGGGTGAATAGCAGCATTTTGTCAGAGATTCACCTGAGACTAGTCAATAACAGCTCTGGGAACTGAGCCTAAGATGTGCTCCAGTGCTTGCCCATGACATATTTACCTAAATGGGTCAATAACGGACACTGAGATATTGAAAAAACCATTAGTGGTTTCGACATGCTGCCGTTGTACACTCAATATCCAAATGTTTGGCGCATGGATGCTTTGCATTCCAACACAGTACTATAGTGCTGCATTTGAAGATCTCATATTGCAAGGGACAATGTTATCATGTTATTTAATTTGGCCTACTGCCGATGGGCTGTCAAAATGTGTGTGAAAACGTATGTGAATAAGTTTGCTCAAAACATATCTGTGAGTGCATGTGTGTGAATACACCTGCATACTCTGTGTGTGTGTGTGTGTGCGCGCGCGCGTGTGTGCGCGTGTGAGAGTGTGTGTGTGTGTGTGTGTGTCTGTATGAGTGTGTGTATCTGACTTTGTCTGCATCTTGTACTCCAGGCTGGCAGAGATTGCTCACTCTCTACTGAAACTGGCTCCGTATGACACTCTGACAATGGAGTGCAGGGGCCTTAAGCGTTACATCACCGAGATGCTGCCCATCACTGATTGGGCCACCGAGGCCGTGCGCCCCGCCCTTATTCTAATACTCAAGAGACTGGATCGCATGTTCAACAAGATTCACAAAATGCCCACGCTCAGGTGCGCTCGACCGCAGGCCCTGTGCACCAGGTCCGTCCACACCATGCGCCCACCCGCACACTGTCCCTGTATAGCGGTCCTGTCGCTGTGTTTGTGTGGATATGGTCTGTCCTGCTGTGGACTGTGAAGGTGTTTTAATGGTGTGCTGGAATATGGATGGTGTAGGGATATTGATATGGTGGAGGTGCGTGGATTTATCGACCAAGTGAATGTTAGTTTATGTATCTGAAGGGTTTCGGGACAAAGGAGACATACAGTATCCACAAAAATACTTCTGAAGAATTTGACATTTTTATTCCTCAATCACTCTTGGTTTTACTGTGTTAAATTTTAATTAACAGTTAATTATAGTAAATTACTGTTAGTTAATAATAATAAGACAACATGTGATAGAGGAAAATAAAAATTTTATTTTTTTCTAAAGAAGTTTTTGGGATGTGTCTCATTTTGCCCAGAAACCCTTCACTTGTACGCTCACGTCTGTGTGTTGGTGTTTTTGTCTAAGTATGCACAGTCAATGGTGTGTGTTTATGTGTATAGGTGGGGTGTATGTGTGCATGTGTGTGTGTTGTGGGTGTTTTTTTGTTTTGATGGTTGAGGTGTAGTAGTGGTGTAATAGCGGTGTATGAATTCTCTCTGTAGGTATATTAGTGGTGTGATAGCGGTGTATGAATTCTCTCTGTAGGTGTATTAGTGGTGTAATAGCGGTGTATGAATTCTTTCTGTAGGCGACAGGTGGAGTGGGAAGCTGCCAGTAGTCTGATTGAAGGGATCTGCTTGACTCTGCAGCGTCAGCCAATCATCTCCTTCCTGCCACACCTTCGCTCTTTAATCAACGTCTGTGTCAACCTGGTGAGCTGAGTAGGGTGTTCGCATGAGAATCATAATGGGAACACTGCATTGGACTCGTGGGCAATTGAATCGAGTTGAATTAACACAGAACATTACTCTGGGATGTCTTTAGTCACATGCTCTACAGTGGCCGATAGGGGCAAACGCGCTGCAACGGTCAAAAACATCTCCAATAGACGAGTTTGGTTTAAGGCCAGAAGTCCGCGCGCGCATGAGCTATATAGCTGATGTGGGGCAAAAGGAAATATAGTGGCTATTTGTTGCGTAGAGGGGTGCATAAACCGGAATTGTAAAGACGGGGGCATTAGGTTTCTTCGTGTTCCCCGTGGCAAGAGACAACGACAGGCGTGGATTCGAGCTGTAAATCAGAAGAACTTTGTTCCGATTGATCACACATGAGTCTGCAGTACTCATTTTGTCTGGGCTGGCTTTGTTGACCCAAATAATGTTGACTTCGCTCTGTGTTTCCCTACAAACGAAAGGATCTCACATCGACACAAGCTAAAAGGAAAGAGCGATCTGATCGGAGAAATATAGTTAAGGGTACTGGTTGATATTAAATTATTTAAGTTGGCCCACTAATCGACTAAGAATTATTTCATCTGTTGTTGTTTCATGGTGTTATTGTTTTGCAGTGTCCAGTTTTTGTAACCACATTTTGAAAAGGGACTGGCTTTGTTCGATCCTATAGGCTACATACGCTGTTAAGTAGATCTTAACCTCTACGCAAACAAATATCAAGCCAATGGGGGAATGTTAGTGCCATACGATGTTTACAGTCTAGGTCAGCTCTGAGGGGCTTACAATTGACCGATCCCAAGCCCTGCCCACTTTCGGCTACGTCACAATGGGGCGAGCAGGGGTCTGACCGAAATTCGGACAACTTTCACCTCAGGCAGCCGTCAAACCAGGCATTTTGGGTTTCTGACGATGGTAAAACGATGTAACATGTAACTAAAGGCGTGTTTTTTTTTAAATTCCATTTCCAAAACCATAATAAGCTTTTTAACGTATTCCTAAACTAATTTAAAAAAAGATCTGAAACAGCTGTGAAATCAGGATCTTTTTCATTGGTGATAAATCTCACAAGATAATTACAATTTACGACACAAGAATATTACAGAAGGCACTTTTATCAAATAAACCTACGCAGTTGTATTCTCATGCCTTTTGCAGCAATATTCATTTTAAGGGCTGTAATAAAACGTTTCATGCTAGCTAGCTAATTAGCCGTCCCATGGACTTGAATAGACTGCTGACTAACAACAAACGCTAGCGATTGATAACGGTCACCAGCGAGCTACCTTGGTACCCTTACCATCGCGGGGACTGCTTTAACTGGGCAGTTAATAAAATTAACAAGGTGGCTAACAAGCTAGCTGCTAGTAACTGACATTCAACGACAATACTTCTTACCTGCATAATATTTAAAACAGTGGACAAGTCGCTTTGTCTGTTTATACAGAGCTCAAAAAGACAAGGAGGGGAGAAAGGCTTCAGGAGAAAAAAGTTTTCTCTGTCCCCTCGATCCGTGCTGTGCAGTGATCATTTTTGAGAGCAGACAGTGTTTTAATGGGACTGGGGCAAAGATGACACTTAGTAAAGGAGTAGCCAGAGTTCACTAGCGCTTCCTTTTAGCAACGTTGGCATTAGCTATATGATTCAATATGAACAATTCGGTTGACGGCAAATATGCTCAGCCAGGGTACAATGAAGTGAGGAAACCAGAGAGTAATTTGATAACGTACAAGGACATTCATCGACGTTCCTTATAACCAGTGGTTAAAGTGGGATTTGACAGGTGGGGGAACCCTAAAATTCGGTGTTGCGGCACAGTCGGGGAAAATGACACAAATGATTGCAAATAACTGTATTCGCTTTATTTTTGGCCCATTGGGACTATGACACTGAATTTTCGTATTCGCATAATCAGGAAGTGGGTCTAACAAGAGAAAAGCAGTGATGGCTTTAGCTGAAAACTTGCAGAATAATGCGACTTATGACAGTGAAGATATTCTACTGTTACAGTATTTTTCATTTCCTAAAACAGTAAATCAAAACTATTACATAATTACCAAAATGAACGAGTAACAGAAATCTATGAATCTTTTTGTGATTTTAAGACACTGTCCTTACACTCCACACATAAACCATAGTCTACTTTCAAAATGTTCTGATTTCCAATGCAAAATTATGGCTAGATGTATCAAGATGGATCTCTATTAATTTTATGCTCTCATGCAGTTAGCGACTATGCTTTTAGGAAACGCATCCCTTGATAGTACAGGACACTGCGATGCTGCCAACATAATAAAGCATGCTTGCCAGCTACATAAAAAAACGTGCTGTTCAGCGGAATGATTTTCAAGTAGCTCTGCCGCTAACTAGCTGGCGACTGTAGATGTCAAAGAAAGATGCACGAGTAACGTTACTGTTGAGCCACAAACACAAACCAACATTGCTCGCATAACTATCGGTGCAATTGAGCCTTTCTCAGACTTTGACTGAATCGCTAATAATTTTATTAATGCACTAGCTAGCTGGTAAGCAGCCTGGTTAGCATTTTGCACATAGCCTAAAGCAGCTAACGTTAAACCTTTTTAAATTTAAATTCTTTTAGTTGGCCGGTTTGAATTGTTGAATATTACAAAACTTCACCATCGACTTCAACTTAAGTTAATCCACTTACTTTGGCCATAAACGCCGTTTCAAACATTGAAAATTCCTCGCAGGCTGGTACTTGACCGATGCAGTCATTTAAATGAAATATAGCATACGATACAGCTGCGTTTTAGAGAAGGCGGGGTTAGCAGAGACTGATGTTGCGCTCTGATTTGTTGAGCATCTTGGTGCTTTTGAGAGAGTGGCAGGCAGGCTGTAATTGAAAGCAGCATGCGAAAATGATCTGTAGTCATGGGCAACAATTGTTAGCTTTCACACCAGACGCAAAACAAATTTTTCGCACGACAGATTACATTCAAAGTCAACGCAAACACGCAAATTTCGCGTGTATTTGCGTCTTTGCGTTGACTTTGAATGTAATCTGTCGTGCGAAAATTCGTTTCGCGTCCGGTGTGAAAGCAGCTTTAGTCAAATAAATCTTTCAATTCAAACTAAGGTGGCGGAACGCAGTTCCGGACCATTCCGGCCCACTTTAATCCCTGCTTATAACGGCGAAAACTTCCAAGCACACATCTTATCAGAGGGTTATTAAAAGCCTTGGTCACGTTAACTGAACTTCTCTGCTCGCACTTAAACGTTGACACCAAGTCACATTTCGATCCCTCCATTGGTAAGCGTGCCGCTTTTCATCCTCCAAAAAGTACATATTTCGGGAGACAAAATGTCGATGCCAAAATAACACCGACTCGCATGCAACACATCAGTGAACGGAACCGGCGCTGCTATGCTTGTCGTTTTGAACTCAGGCAAGGCTGAAGTTTCCTGGTTAGTTGTCCGACCTAGCAACAGTAACAATGGGAGGCGGGGCTTGGGATCGGTCAATTACATTATAGAACTTAGCCCCTCAGAGCTAAGTGTAGGTGTGGATTTCATTTCGCTGCTTGCAATACGCATTTGCTTTCCTTGTGATTTTGATTTCATAATTACTTGCTATATAGAGCCAACAAAGTTGAATTTGCTTGCTTGTCATTAACACCACTATGACTGGGTCCCACGCCATAAGTCAGCTAATGGCTGCAGTGTTCTTGCGACGAATTCGCATTGTTCAAAACAATCGGCCAGCACCCATGATCCTAATCTCCTCTCAACATGGATAAGTGCCCAGGTACACGAAAAATACAAGGCCATATCATTACTGTTTGACTGAACGCTACGCATTTGATTTCGGATTTTCATCTGTGCTGAAAATAACAACGTCAAAGACTTACCTTGACAGTATCTCACCGATATAGTCTCTCATGTCTCAGTTGCGCAGAAGAAGTCAATGCTTTCAGTTTGTAGGAGAAAACTAACAGAGCTTAGTCTAGCTATTTCGTCAGGGGGAAAAGAATTTCGGATCCAACCTCCACTTTTTCCGGCTTTTTATTTGCCAGAATGATTTTAAAAGGGGGGGCACCAATATGTTTTAGGGGGTTATTTTTTTTAGTGAGAAGGGGGTTTAGAATTTAATATTAATATTTAATATCGCTAATGCATATGCTGCGCCTGCCCGAGCAACCCAGTGTGTCATCAGTGACATGACAGCTGCCGTTAAAAATGTGGTACTGACGCGAATAGCAGCACTTGGAACTAAACTCTAAATTTCTTTGACTTAACATACACTTGACGTGTTTACATATCCTAATGTTTCTCTGGGTACCCAAACATCAATCGATATTAGCGTATGTTGAATACAGAATTCTTAATCTCGCCATCCAGACGCAAAATGTACGCTGCACACCCTAGAATGCTCCTGAACAAAACATATTCCTGTTCATAGTCCGAATCCACGCTGTAAGCTGCCTTTTACCATGGGGAAAGCAAAAGAATTTATAATTCCCCACCTTTTCAATCCGATTTGTGCATCTTCTGCCCCACATAGTCTGCAAAGAGCATGAGCACTCCAAATCTCGCTTTTTCACGTCCTTAAACTGAAAGGGTCCATTGGAGAAAAGCACTGCAAAACAGAAAAGATGCAAAGCCTAAAACACGCAAAGCGAAAAAGCAAATCCAAGAGGAAAAGGCTGCATATCCACGTCAACACAAACGCGCTGCAGCGACCCAGAACATCTCCAAATGGAGAGATGCAAAACAGAAACGATGCAAAGCCAAAAACGGGCAAACCACTAAGCAAAGGCAAGAGAGAAAAGCGCTGCATTCAGACATCAACACAACGGAAGTGCTCCCTGTCACTATGGGGAGCGCCAACTCAAACAGCTTTTACTTTTGACCTGAGAGAGACTAGCCAGCTAAGTCCGCAAAAAGGCTTTCTGGCTAGCTATCCAGCTTCCTCGCTTGCTTACCTAGCATATTTGCTAGCCGAGCTAGCCAACAGTTTGGCGCATGGAAGTCAAAACAAAATAAATGAATAAAAAATATCCATTATTTCGCTATCTCACTTAGCTAAAGTTGAACCGCGAGCATTTATGTGGTACCAAGTATAACTGGCTCGCTAACGTTAGTTCACTTGCATAACTTGCTAGTTCGCTGGCCTAGTTAGCCAACAGTTTGGCGCACAGAAGTAAAAAAAAAAGAATAAAAATGATCCATTATTTTACTATCTCACTTAGCTAGAGTTGAACCACAAGTATTTATGTTATACCAAATACTGTCAGTTAGCTAGGCTAGCGAACTAGCTAAGCAAGCGAACTAACATTAGCGAGCTAGCTAGCGAGTAGTTAAATTTGGTATAACATAAATGCTCGCGTTTAAACTCTTGCTAAGTGAGATAGCGAAATAATGGATATTTTTTATTCATTTTGTATTGTATTTTGTATTGACTTCGGTGCACCAAACTGTTGGCTAGCTAGGCTAGCAAACTTGCCAGCTAAGCAATCCATCTAACATCAGCGAGGTAGCCGGATAGCCAGCCAGAAAGCCTTTTTGCTGACTTAGCTGGCTAGTCTCTCTCAGGTCAAAAGTAAAAGCTGTTTGAGTTGGCGCTCCCCATAGTGACTGGGAGCACTTAGATTGTGTTGTTGTCTGAATGCAGCGCTTTTCTCTCTTGCCTTTGCTTTTGTGGTTTGCCCGTTTTTGGCTTTGTATTGTTTCTGTTTTTGCACTGCTTTTCTCCGATTGGGGATGTTTTGGGCCGGTGAAGCGCGTTTGTGTTGACGTAGCTATGCAGCGTTTTTTTCTTGTATTTGCTTTTTCGGGTTTGCCTGTTTTTGAATTTGCGTCTTTCCTGTTTTGCAGTGCATTTCTCCAACTGGAGATGTTTTGGGCCGTTGCAGCGCACGTTTGACCCTGTCAGCCACTGAAACATGCACATGACTAGGCTGGCATAACACAACAAAATATGCACATGAAAATAGATCAGCCCCTGAAAAATTAGGGCCTGTAACTCCAATGTCCTCTTGAAATATTTCTCGTAGTTTTCTGCTTGTGGCCACATAACCAGAGTTGAATGCGTGTGCAACCTTCTATATTTGCAGCTTATACAGCCTCATCTCAGTGCTTTCTAAACAACCCTTAGAGCTTGGTCTCCAATCCTGCTCCTGGAAACCATCCCAAAGGTTTTCATTCCAACCAAAGTAAAGCTCACCTCATTTCCCAGTTGGAGAGCTTGACGAACTGGTAATTAGCCGAATCGGGTGTGCTGAATTAGGGGCATAGCAAAAACTTACAGTTTGGTCACTCTGTCAGAACAGGGTTGGAGACCCCTGAGCACTGAAACACAGCATGTACCTTTAGTGCATCGTACTCTGTCTCCCATACCCACTGCAATGAATAGCGTGTCCTCTGTGTGTGCCCGTGTGTGTGTTGTACAGGTGATGAGAGTGTGTAACGTGTCCTCTGTGTGTGCCCGTGTGTGTGTTGTACAGGTGATGGGAGTGTGTAACGTGTCCTCTGAGTGCGCCCATTTGTGTGTGTGTGTTGCACAGGTGATGGGATTGTGTAACGTGTCCTCTGTGTGTGCCCGTGTGTGTATTGCACAGGTGATGGGATTGTGTAACGTGTCCTCTGTGTGTGCCCGTGTGTGTATTGCACAGGTGATGGGATTGTGTAACGTGTCCTCTGTGTGTGCCCGTGTGTGTGTTGCACAGGTGATGGGAGTGTGTAACGTGTCCTCTATGTGCGCCCGTGTGTGTGTGTGTGTTGCACAGGTGAGGGGAGTGTGTAACGTGTCCTCTGTGTGTGTCCATGTGTGTGTGTGTTGCACAGGTGATGGGAGTAGTGGGGCCCTCCAGTGTGGCCGACGGCCTCCCTTTACTGCACCTGAGCCCGTATCTGTCCCCCCCGCTCCCCTTCAGCACCGCTGTGGTTCGCCTGGTGGCCCTGCAGATACAGGTGAGTCTCACTGACCGACCCTCCTCCAGCTGGGGTGGGGTTCGGGGGATGGGGCCTCAGGTTTAACCAGGGAAAACACCCTGAGGTGTATGATTTCAGGCTGAAAAGGGTCTGTATGCTTATCACTGAGAATGTGGCTCTGCTGAGTCGTAAGCGTTGGGTTACCGAAGTTGGACTCACCCAACAATGGATTTGGAACAAAGGTGATCCTAATTTCTTTTACGATGCCGAGAGGTAATGAAAATCTGTAAGTCAACAGCTGATGCAGGAAGTGATGCTTTTGAGATGTATGAGACAAACTACTAAAAATGTGTATCATTGCATGTGCTCAGGTTTACCATTTCTGAACATCCCCCCTTCTGCCAACTCATGTCTGCAGGCTTTGAAAGAGGACTTCCCCCTCAGTCATGTGATCTCACCATTCACCAATCAGGAGCGGAGAGAGGGGATGTTGCTGAACCTTCTGATCCCATTCGTGCTGACAGTTGGATCGGGCAGCAAAGGTCCGGCCCTCTGTGGAAAAAATGAGTGTCTGTGTCCATATTATGTTTTTATCCTAACACATAATAAACAATAGTGATTTTTGTCCTGGCCTTCCACGGCTGTTAGATGTGCTTCCATTAACTGAATGAGATCCAGCGCTCAACAGCTGAGAGAACTGGTTGTCTGAATAATTTTCCCTGGTGCCCCACACAGACAGCCCTCACGTGGAACAGGCGGAGGTGTTCCTGCTCCTGCAGACGGTGCTGAACATCCTGCTGCCCCCCCGCATCATCAGCACCTCCCGCAGCAAGAACTTCATGCTGGAGAGCTCCCCCGCGCACTGCTCCACCCCTGGTGACACCGGCAAGGACCTGCGCAGGGAAGGGCTGGCGGAGTCCACCAGCCAGGCTGCCTATCTGGGTACTGCAGCCGAGGACTGGGGCAGAGTGGGCGGGAGTGTGGATGTGTTAGTGCAGGGCAGGGGTAATGGGGTACTGGAGCAGTGAGGGTAGGAGTGTGGGTGTGTTAGTGCAGGGCTGGGGTAATGGGGTACTGGGGCAGCGAGGGTGGGTGTGTGTGTGTATTTGTGCAGGTATTAGAGGTATTGAGGTAATGTATAACAGCAGTTGCAATCGGTGCGGCCAGGTATTTTTCACACCTGATTGTTGGCTTCCAGCGCTGTCCTTCAGAGGAGCAGAGCTGATGCACCCAGTGTGGAAGCACAATATCGGATAGAGTGTTGAGCTTGAACTTTTCTGAGTTGTAAGTTTGCCATACAGAGGCAGCAGCGCCAATTTTGTGGCTAAGACGCTTTGCTTTAATTGACAGGGTTATATCCAGCTGTGTATATGAATTTACACAAAAGCGATGTTGGCTGTGGTAGTCGCTCTGGATAATATAACAACCTGCTACTTGCCTAAAAGTAAAGTAAAAGTATCTTCACCTTCTTGAACTCCCTGTCCCATCTTCTCCTTTCCCTCTGTAGCTCTGAAGGTGGTGCTGGTTTGCTTCGAGAGGCAGCTGGGGAACCAGTGGTACCGGCTCAGCCTGCAGGTGAAGGAGATGGCGCTGCGGAAAGTGGGTGGACTGGCCTTCTGGGACTTCATCGACTTCATTGTTCGAACCCGCATCCCAATCTTCATACTGCTGCGTCCGTTCATCCAATGCAAGGTTAGATCCTTTTTACAGTTCTTACTTTAGGCCGACCTCTTTCCATTCATCGTGATGTACTGATTCTCTTCCCACGAATTGGACATATCCTAATTTGGAACCAAATTCTTTAATATGAAGCGTATGGAAGAATGCACAGGGATATTTTTCTCTGTCGACTTGTATCTGTCTCTCATCTTCCTGACTCATTCTGTCCATTTCTGTATACAGTGCAATTAAAATGATATTGCTAGCATAGCAAGGAAACTTTGTTGATCTACCAAAAATTGAATTCAGTCACACAGCAGGTGTAAGCGATATTCCTAAGCATTACTCATTGGACAAAATGCCTGATACATGCTGTACTCTCTCAGCTCCTGACCCAGCCCGCTGAGTCTCAGGAGGAGATCACCGCTCGGCACCACATCGCCGACCAGCTGGAGCGTCGCTTCATCCCCCGGCCGCTCTGCAAGAGTTCGCTCTTCGCCGAGTTCAACAATGAGCTGAAGATCCTGAAGGAGGCCGTGCACAGTGGCGCTGGTCAGACTGGCATAAGCATAGCAACTTAACGCCTGTAAAACTGGATTTCTGTCTTGAGATTAGCACCATCGCTAATATACTACCGCAGGGTCATTCATTAGCCTAGCAGCATTGCTAACATAACAGACAATGGTCTCTCACGGAATCAAACCGCTGCTGGCACTACATTGCAGGGTCTGTCATAAAATTAACACCATCGCTTACATGCTGATGAGGGTGACTAACGTAACCTGGCTCTTTGACTTGCTACTTCTCATCGTCCATCCCTCTAGCCTACCAGGGGAAGACCTCCATCAGCACAGTGGGGACCTCCACTTCGGCCTATCGTCTCAGCTTGGCCACGATGTCCCGCTCTAACACTGGCACTGGGACTGTGTGGGAGCAGGACAGCCAACCATCGAGACAGCCATCCCAGGACACGCTCAGTCGCACTGACGAGGACGAAGAAGAGAGTCAGACCCCAGTTCACTAACTTCTGTCATGTGATTTAGAGAGGGCCAATAGGGACATGGCAATGTGTGGTGATACTGTGCAGTCCTAATGTTCGAACTTCACAATTCTGATGTTAAGTTACTTTCTGGTAGGGAATTACTGTACCTTAACAATTTTGGTGGCTATATCCTGGCCCTGACACCGTCACACCACGCTGCAGGAAAATTATACTAATCCTTGCCCAGATATATTCTTGTGCTTGAAGTTCTTTCAAGCATATCAAACAATTAGCTAGCATTATATAGGTGAAAGAGTGTATGCGTCAATATCTGATTATCATTCGAGAGTCGCTGACGAGATTAATGCATTTCTGTTTCATGTTTGTTGTGTTTGTCGTCCTCCCCCCATCGTGTCATTTTCCCTCTGCTCTGCATGACTGTGAATGCCCTGCATTTACCTGGCTGTGTCGCTCTGCGTAAATGTGTCTGTACGCGTCCGCCTGTCCTCGTGTCCTTTACCTGTGGTTTTCTTCCCATTTCTATTGGCTGTCCCTGCATGTCCGTCATGTGACTCCCCTCCCCTTCTCGCTCTCCATTTCTGATTTCCCAGATGACTCGGTGAGCATTCCCAGTGTGGTGAGCGAGCAGGAGGGCTTCCTGCCTAACATCATCACCCAGCGACGATACTCTAGCCACACCACTGGAGTTGCCACCAGCCAACCAGAGCCAACCATGAGCACCATGCTGCCCAGCCACAGGTACTGTCCTCTGTGCTCCCTGCCTAACAAACAACATGACACCAATCAACTGCTTCTGAACAATTTGCTCTTAACTAACTGGCTAATACTGAATAACCTGCTCTACATCAACCCTCCAATACTAAACACTGTGCTGGGCTCTAACTGGCTCATACTGAACACCGCTCTACATCAACTGGCCAATACAGAACACCATTCTTCACTCTGATGACCAATACTGAACGCCGTGATCCACACCAGCCGGCTAGCACTGATTACTGTGCTGCGACTAACTACCAATACTGTGAACACTAAACACCGTGCTGAACACCGAACAGCCTAATACTGAACCCTATGTTTTACACTAATTAGCCAATTCTGCAAACCATGTTCAGCACCAACTGGCTAATACTGAACTCCATGCTCTATGCGAACTGGCTGATAGTGAACACTGTGTTCTCTACACCTGCTAGATGGTAATGAAGGCGGTGCGCTGCATGAGGAAGCCAACGCTTAACACCGGTTGACAGTATCATTCCAACCTGCCATCGATAAACACTACACTCTACACATCAAACAGCTGTGAGCTTTACATACAAGATCAGCGTTCACTGTTGAACTCAGCATACGAAACCAGCCAGCGACAAGCAGACTCCACAAACTGAACTGACCAACCGCTGCTCAACACCACATATCGCACCAACAGTTACAGAACCGTTCACCAGAAGAACCAGTTACTCCTGAGCATCGCACTCCGCACCAGTCAATGACCTCTGTACACAGTGCTCGACGCCATTCAATCATGATGACCGGATGAAGACCGCAGTTCTTCTTATAATTACGGAATGCCATCCTCAAGATCATTCAGTCGCTTCTCTGAACCACCTTTAACCATACATTACCCTCCATGCTAATCACCACCACTAAACACCCTGCTCTTCTTTACCATTCACTGTACATTATCCTCTACACTAACTAGGAACCACTTTACACCACCCTATATCTCAGGCCTACCTCAATCAGTCCTGGCAATCAGTTCAGACCAAGGTGGCAAATGCAGACCTCATGGCTCTCCAGGACCAGGACCAGTTGAATACTAACCAACAGCTGAAATGCTCTATGTTCTGCTGTGCATTACCGAGGAAGGTCTTGGTCCGGCAGGGGTAATTGTTGCAATCCGAATGTGGATGCCTAGAGTCCCTTTATACTGAGAGCAGCGACATAGGGGGTACCAAAAAAGTTGGTCATGTGACACGTGGATCCATTTTGTATCCATCAGGTTGATCAATTTATACTACTTTCTATGGAATTCTACTACGTCCCTGTATTTCGTGTTTTGAAAACTGAAAAAAATTACTGGTGTTGTGCCTTTGGGTGAACCAATAGATCTGAGAAGGGGTTTAAGATGTTTAGATTTCCTTCCAATCCAAAAAGACAACAGATTTGGGAAATGAAGGTTAGCAGAACCGGCTGGAAACCCACTTCATCTTCGTTTTTGCGTCAAGTAAGTTGCCTTGACGATGGAACAAATTTGCGTATGTGAGCTCCCCAAAATTTACTCATCCACTTTCATAACTTTCTCATTCCGTTTATCACATAATTGAATCGCGGAATTTCATGGAAAGCAAATGTAATTTCCCTTAGCGCCCAATGTATGTTAGCACTGCGCTAATTAGATCGCTCTGCTTACTCAGTCTCTGAGTCAGACATTTGTGTCTGAATGAGCAACGCTTTGTAAATTCAGTCAACTGAGTAGCTGGCTAATGTTAGCTTGCTGGGTAACAAACTAATGTTAAATATTGGTTTTGAAAAAGTATTGCGTGCACGCTGCCTAGCTAAGTAACGTCAACTTAGTTAATGTCAGTGGCGCTTAACAAGCGTCCTGCAGCGCTGAGCCATACCAATTCAAGCAGTTACTCTCGGTATTCAGTTTGGCTTACCGGTAGTGGAAACAGCGAGACGTAACGCTAAGCGATTTCTTTCCCCCCACAATCCCAGCCAATGCGATTTTCACAAAAGTGACATATAGGGTAATATCAAAAATATGTCATGAGCTGGGCTATGGGAAACGTATTTCAGTTTTGCGATTAACCTTAAACTCCTGAAGGGCCACATTCACTCAGCAAGGTTATGACTGTGCTGCCTTGGTGGAGATTTGCACTCTAAGGGCCTGATTTACTAAGACCTTAGTAAAAGATTAGTAAAAGATTTTGCATGTGCTAAAGGTCTTAGTAAATCAGGCCTTTAGAGTGCCTGTAGTTAATTTTGCGCTCGTTTAGCTTGTGAAGCAGCACAGCTTCGGGTAAATTAGTTTGCGAGGCTCATTTTGCAATAAGACAGCAGAATCGGTTCTATATTCTGAATGTAGTCACGGTTAAAGGGCGTTGGAAAAAGCTGACGGCCATATGCTGACGGCCACTGTGCCATATGCGTGCGCACTGAAAGACAGAAACAAGATGGCGTTCAAATACTGAGTTGTCGCTACTCTCAGTATAAAGGGACTCCATGGATGCCTATGTAAGGGGTGATTCTGTTTTTTTTCTCATTTTTCCATTTTTTTAATCATGAAAAAGCTATCATTGGACTAGTAGGTTTGTCTCAGATTACTGCAGCTCCCTCTGTCTGACTGAGCCCCAATCACCTTTATTCCTCAAACCCCCATACCCACGCGCACTAACAGAAAAATCTTTAAAGTAATCTTTGGAGTGAAATACTTCTTGAACTGTTTTTGTTTTTCCAACATGATGAACAGGTTAAGCAAGCCTGGTATTGGATCAGAGATGGTCGATGATGTCAGTGTTGTAGTGTCCCTGGAGAAGTGGGTATGCTCCTTTAGGTAGATGGGAGATCACTAAGGAGAGATTGGTTATACTCTGCTATGTTTTGCAATAACTTTTTGGCTGATTGGTGATTATACTGTAAATTGACTGAGTAGCATGTGGATGTACCTGCATATACCCTCTACTACACCACTGCACAATGTGATGTACGGGGAAATTCTTCCAGACAAGATGAATGGCTTTTGCTGCCAGGTACTACATACATTGACTGGCATAGGAGTAATGTCAATGTGACCATCGACAAAGTGTTCTTTGTCCCTCCTGATGTAGAGTTCAGAATCTACTCTGTTCCTCCAATAGTTTACTTTTGGCTGGCAGGAAAAGCTGGGTTTGTGAGTGTCTACCCAGATAAACTCATCGTAACCAGCTTATCCAGACTAGTATAGAATAGGGTTGGGAGTCGTGGACGTACCCATTCGTTAAGATCTGGAGGTCCTCAGCGTTAGTGCTATAGGTTAACCAAGAGAGCTTGGAATGGACCAACATCATCAATTCTGAGCCTATTCTGGGGCAGGATGGAGATGGCTGTCTCCAAAAGGTCAGGTGCTGATTGGCTAGTGAATCCAAATTTTGTTGTGCTTTGCTTCCTTTTAGTCTGTTGTCCTTTTGAAAAGAAGGTCCTGAGCTCTTGATCATTTATTCTTTATGTGTATATTGTCCCATTACACTATGGAAGTGTGACAAAATTTTAGAGGCATATGTAATTTTTGTTGAGATATGGCTGTTGAAAGATTGTTAGTTAGGAATGAATTAGGGTTTAGAGCAGTGGCTCTAAAATTTTGTCTTGGAGACCCATGCATAAACTGCTTTGTTTCCAACCATGATCAGAATTTGAGAATTTTAACATGATGTCAATTTTTCCTTAACTTAGTGTATAAAGCCCAAAAATCATATTTGGTCAGAAATAGCATTCCATGAATAAAAAATTTTCTACTTAAAGCAAATGAAAGAGGGCTCCAGGGCGGGGTTTGAGAACCTCTGCTTTAGACCTTTATCCTGTTGAGAGGATGAGCAGGGAAAGTTCATAAACAGAGGACCCATGGGTGGAACCACCTTGTGGAAGAACTTCGGAGAGACCATGAGTGCGGTGTGATATTAGCTCTGGTGGAGGCCAGGTGTGGTGGAGCAGGGAGAACCCCACCCGTCAGGTCTCCTCCCCATGAAGCAGGAGAAGGGGAGGGGACTTCAGCGACTGCTGTCTGCTTCACCTCTCGCCCTGAACCCTTCTCCCTACCCCCTTCTGCAGTGAACCCAATGTGCTAGATGAATCCAAAGGAATGCTGGAAGAGGGTAACCTATCTAGGTACAGTGTCACAGCCCTGCGTGTGTGTGTGTGCGTGTGTGTGTTTGTCTCCGTGTGTGTGTGTGTGTGTGTGTGTGTGTGTGTGTGTGCACTGGGGCTCTGTCCGGGCGGCCCCCTCCTACTTCTCCTCTTCCTCGTTGCTCATCACATCTAATCAAGCCGCTGGTCGTGGTTACTCTCCTCGCTGTCCTATGTGTGGGTTCGGTGTGACGTCTGTCCTTCAAGCTTCAAACTGACACCATCTCAAGTCATCTGCCGGGCTTCTGTAACACCGGTGGGGGGAGCTCTCCTGCCCACCGTCCGCCTATCACTGTGTGGTTCTTGTGTCATCATGGTCAGCCCCACCCCCACTCCTCCACACACATGCAATCACATGCACACGCACTTGCGCACACGCACACACACTCACACACACACACACTTTTCCTCTTCATGATGTCATGGCGCCATAGTGTTCATTCTTGTTCCGGCTTGCGCTGCTCAAATTGGAGTGCCCTTAATTGGGTGCCAATCTGTGGGGCAAAAGGGGCATTATTATGGCAAAGTTCTCACTGAGAATCATCTGTAATATTCAGGTGGGGCAATAGAATACTTCAATTGTATATGTATATATTTTTGAGTATGATTCGGTCAGGATGGGGAAAAATAGGTTCTTGAGTGACTGGAGCTTGTAAATGAGCACAGAATCATACATGTAGATGGACAGTAGATTGATGCATACAGTATATAGCACATAAACTGCCATAGTATCATTAATAGAGGGTGAGGGGTGTCATCAGCTGTCTGGTTGCCCTGGCGCACCAGCTATTGTGAGCTGGCTAAATCATGCGGTCTTCCATTTTAATAAATACAGCTCAAATATGGAGCCATTCCTGGGAGGGGAGCCCATAAGCGAGCAACTGGTGGCCAGGTTCTTTTCCGGACCAGGCCGGGCTCAGCCCGAAAAGGCTGCAGGAGCCATCTCTATGTGAACCCACCACACGTGAGGAGAGGCGTAGGGTCGGGTGCAATGTGGATTGGGTGGCAGACAGGTACAGGGACCCTGGCTTTCTGGGCCTCTGATTTGGAAACAGGCTCTTGGGACATGTAATGTCACCAAACTGGCGGGGAAGGAGCCGGGGCTTGGGCGGGAGGTTGAGCGGTACCGGGAAGATATAGTCTGACTCGCCTCTACGCACATCTCTGGCTCTGGAACCAGGCTCTTTGATAGGGGTTGGGCTCTCTCCTTTTCTGGAGTGTCCCAAAGTGAGAGGCAGCGGGCACGTGTGGAGACACTTACGTATATCTCCTCAGCTGAGTGTTGCTGTGTTGGATTTACTCCGGTGAACGAGAGGGTCTTCCCAATGCGCTTGCGGGTTGCGAAGGGGAATGCTCTGACTGTTGTTTGTGCTTCAGCGCCTAACTGCAGTTCGGAGTATCGAGCCTTCTTGGAGTCCCTGGGTGGGGTCCTGGAAAAGGCTCCTCCTGGGGATTCCATAGTTTTACTGGGGGACTTCAACGCTCATGTGGGCAATGACGGACACTCTTGGAGGGGAGTAATTGGGAGGAATTATGTCATTAAATCTGCCGCTGTATATCTTGGACACTTGGGTAAAGAGAGGGGCAGAGCTGCTAACTGATCACCACCTGATGGAGAGCTGGATCAGATGGCAGGGAAGACTGCTGGACAGATCTGGTTAACCTAAATGTGTTTTGAGGGTTAACTGGGAACGTTTTGTAGAGGACCTCGTCCGGACGATTTTCAGCTCGCTCCTCGGGAAGAGCTTTTCCCGTATCCCGGGAGAGACTGGGGACATGGAGTCCGAGTGGACCCAGTTCAAAGTCTCCATTGTGGAAGGGGCTGCCTTGAGCTGTGGCCTGAAGGTTGTTGGTGCAAATTGTGGTGGCTACCTAAGGACCCGTTGGTGGATACCAGCGGTGAGGGAAGCCATCAAGCTGAAGAAGGTGGCCTTTTGGGCTTAGCTGGCCCAGAGGACCCCTGACTCAGTGGACACGTACTGCTGTACTAGAAGGACTGCAGCTTTAATGCTTGCAGAAGCAAAAGTTTTGGTTTGGGAGGAGTTTAGGGAGGCTATGGAGAAGGACTTTCAGCAAGTCGCAAAGAGGTTCTGGCAAACTGTCAGACGACTCAGGAGGGGAAGGCAAGATTTCGCCTAGGCTGTTTTCAGCAGGGGTGAGGAACTGCTGACCTTGACTGGGCATATTGTTTGGCACTGGAAGGAGCTTTCAGAGGAACTCCTGAATCTGGCAGACATGCCCTCCATTGAGGAGACAGGGATGGAGGATTCGGGTGAGTCTCTTGCCATTTCCCTGGTGGAAGTCATTGAGGTGGTCGAAAAGCTCCACATTGGAAAGTCACCGGGGTTGGACGAGATTCATTCTGAGATGCTGAAGGCTCCGGATGTTGTTGGGCTGTCATGGTTTACAGGCCTGCTTAATATTGTGTGGATGGGATGGTGGTTCCTACTTTTAATTTTACAAAAAAAGGGACCAGAGAGCGTGTACCAAATATAGGGGGATCATACTGCTCAGCCTCCCAGGAAACGCTTATGCCAAGGTGCTGGAAAGGAGGTCACTCCTGATTGTTGAACCTCGGATTCAGGAGGAGCAATGCTGGTTCTGTTCTGCTCATGGAACAGTGGACTAACTTTTTGCCCTTGCACGTATACTGCAGGGGTTGTGGGAGTCTATCCATCCAGCTAACATGTGCTTTCTAGACTTAGAGAAGGCTTATGACCATGTCCCGCGAGAAATCCTGTGGGAGGTGCAGTGGGAGTATGGGGCATCGGAGCCGTTGGTTCGAGGTATCCCATCCCTGTCGAACGGAATCCGGAGATGAGCTTGCGCTCTTGGCACCACTTGGTGTTGGACTCCACCAAGGGTGTGCCTAGTCACCTATGTTGTTCATGATTTTCATGGACAGGATATCAAGGCACAGCCGAGGCTTGGAGGGATTCCAGTTTGGTGGCCTCGGGGTTGCAACTCTGCTGATTGCTTCCAACGCACACTGGAGCGTTTCGCAGCTGAGTGTGAAGCGGTCAGAATGAGGATCAGCACCTTCAAATCTGAGGTCGTAGTTCTCGGCTGGAAAAAGGTTTATTGTTACGTCTGAGTGGGGGGTGGGTTGTTATCTCGTTTAAGTATCTTTGGGTCTTGTGCACGAGTGAGGGTAAGATGGAGTGTGAGATTGACAGGTGGATCGGTGCTGCATCTGCAGTGATGCGGGTGTTGTACAAGTCCGTTGTGGTAAAGAAGGAGCTGAGTTTAAAGCCAAGCTCTCGAATTACAAGTCAATCTATGTTCCAACACTTACCTATGGTCACAAGTTTTGGGTAGTGACCGAAAGGACAAGATCGCAAATACAAGCGGCCGAAATGAGCTTTCTCCATAGGGTGGCAGACATCCGAGAGCGGCTCAGAGTAGATTCGCTGGTCCTCTGCATTCAGAGGAGTCAGTTGAGGTGGTTTGGGCATCTAGTCCGGATGCCTCCTGGACGCCTCCCTTTAGAGGTTTTCCAGGCCTGTCCAACTGGGAGGAGCCCTGAGGCTGATCCAGGACACGCTGGAGGGATTGTATCTTGTGGTTGGCCTGGGAACAGCTTGGGGTCCCCCATGTAGAGTTGGAGGAAGTAGCTGGGGAGGGGGGCGCCTGGAATACTTTGCTTAGTCTGCTACCCCCACGACCCGGCCCTGGATAAGTGGAAGAAAATGGATGGATGGATAGATGGATATGGGATTAGAGATTTGGCCTCAAGCATCTCCGGGCTCTCGCATCTAACTGGCAGTGATAGGACAGGCTTTGTGTCAATTTTGCGTTATGATCAGGGGATAAAGCTGAATAATAATATTAATGATACGGAACAACTGGCAATGTTCAGGCTGTAAAACGAATTTACTGGATAAAGAAGCCCCCATGTCCCTATACAGATGATTTCAGTGATAGACAGGCTTTTGGAACTTAGTAGAGCCGTGGACAGTTTGTCCCATATTGCCTCTCCAGCCCAATCAAACCCCTGATCCTGACGTCTGACTCAAAGGGCCATATTCACTCCTCGTAGCAGGAGCCATGATCTAGGATCAGTTTTGCCTTTAGACTCAGAATCCATGGATCCTAGCTCAGCAGCCCTGCAGTGAGATCCTGTATGAATATGGGCCTTTGTCTGTCTGTTAGTACTGTGTTAGTACAAAGCGTGGTGACACTGTTTTGGTTCTCGTCTTAATTGGCTGGATTGAGAGGTGCTGACCCCTGGACCCACTCTTTAACTCTCCTGCAGGGGACAATGAGAAAGACCTGGCAGGAGATTTAATCAGAATGGTTTTCAGGTCTCAGGGTCAGCAGTGTTTACGCGGGTGTGTGTGCTTGTGCATCTGCCTGTGCATGTGTCTGTGTGCACCTACATTTGATCCGCACCATACCCGTCTCTTGTCTGTGTCTGTGTTTGGTTTGTGTCGGCAGGGTGGCGAGTGTGCAGAGTGAGCCGGGACAACAGAACCTCCTGATGCAGCCGCCCCTGGGCCGGAAGAGGGGTCTGAGACAGGTGAGAGAGGTGAGACCAGTGGAAGCTTGTTTGGGAAATTGTTTGTGATTTGAGGAATAGCCTGCAGCTACAGAGTAGAGGCATGGCTAGGTCATTCATTGTCATTTGCTGCAGTTACGGCGCCCCCTGCTGTCCATACCGAAGACCCCGCATGAGTCACGCAGTCGCCCAGGAGCTCGTCTCTCCACAACACGCCGGAGTATCCAGCCTAAACACAAACCCCTGGGTAACACAGTTTGTGTGTGTGTGTGTGTGTGTGTGTGTGTGTGTTTGCAAGAGAGAGAGAAAAAGACTGAGAGTGCGTGAGACAGCTCAGACAACATTACCGCTGTAATTGGCTGACGCTGATTTTTATATCAGTTATTTCTGCCCAAAGTTTAGCTGGCCTTTGAATATAGCTACTGTAAAACAACACATTCTCATTTCGATGTGTCATATAGATACACAACGAAAATGGAGGCTTTTGGTGTCCTTATTGGAGTGTTTAGAGTTATGGTTTGGGTTATGGTTAGGGGTTCGGGGATAGGATTTGTTTTAATGCTGGCTTGACGCAAAACCCTCTATTTTCGTTGTATATCGACGCTTGGTCAGGTAGCGTCACTGTATGACGAGTCGGGATGAGAATGGGCTCTGCAAAAATGATATTGGATTGCCAACTAGCTAACATTACTAGAATAAAACCTATACTCAGCGCCATTAAAAACGCACAGGTGAGGTATGTACTGTATTTGCGGCAAATTGAAGAATTGATGGATTTTTTATTGCTTTTCAGTGAGGCACGAGAGAAATAAAAAAAGCGGCGTGGTATTGTAATCCTGACGCACCCGTGAACAGCGCCAAGCACTTCAGTAATAACAAACATTGAGCTGTTCGTGATGTGTACAGTGCCAAGTGCGGTCAATAGCCTACATAAAGCCAACACTTGCATCAAGGAAATGGAACAAGCTTGTGACAGAGGAGAAAAAAGAGCCTTTGGCATGTTCGGGCAGGTAATAACAACTGTCACCGTTCAACAATCAGTCGGCTGTCTATCCGAGAATAGAACACAGGCACTGAGCTGTGAAGATGGCGGCTGAGCGCCACATCTGGTTAAAGCCTACGCGTGACAGATTCTGGACAGCAAACAAAAACTGATCATGAGATGAGGGTCAATTAAAGGCGATTGAACTTCTATGTGAGCAACACATGTGTGCACACGGGCCCAACAGAAAACCCTGTTTTTGCCCATTTACGCATGGCTGCCCTTACTGTGGTCGGTCAGCGACAGTCCCTGTTTTCCATTCTCAGACAGAAACAGGGAAATAAACTGCCAGAAAAATGGTAGAGGCAGGTGCCCCAGTCGGAAGTGAAGAGTTCCTACTCCTGTTGATGGGCAAAAAATAGGTTTTCTGTTGTGGCCGTGTGCACGCATGTTTTGCTCACGTAGACGGCGTCAAACGGTACTTGCGCTCACCCTCAATCGTCTCGGACCCCTCATCTCATGATCAGTTTTGGTTGCTGTCCGGAATCTGTCACGTACAGGCTGTAACCAGAGGTGACGCTCTTGAGCTACCATCGTTACTCGTGGCTGCCCTAAGCGGGGTCGGTCAGTGATGGTGCCTGTGTTCTATTCTCGGATAGACAGCTGACTGATTGTTGAACGGTGACAGTGCAAATGACGTACCACCTCTCGGCGGCTGAGACCTGCCCGTAACATGCCAATGGCTCTTTTTGTCTCTCCTCTGTCACAAGCCGTTCTATTTTCTTGATGCAGTAACATTTTTCGTTTTTTTTGTTGGCTTTATGTAGGCTATTGACCGCACCAAAAAGAACAAGTCAAGTGTCACGGTACACATCACAAACAGCTCAATGTTTGTTATTACTGAAGTGCTTTGGCGTCAGGCGCGTGGTGTGCGTCAGGATTACAATACCACGCGCTTTTCTTTATTTCCTCTCGTGCCTCACTGGAAAAGCAATAAAAATCAATCGATTCTTCAATTTGCCGCAAATACAGACAGTACATACCTCACCTGTGCGTTTTTAATGGCGCTGAGTATATATTCCTGGTAATTTATTTAGCTATTGTAAAAAAAAAAAAAAAAAAATGTGTGTGATTATATCCAACACATTTGCAAAAAATTTATAAAATGTATAAAGTACTGTCAGAAGCACTGGGCTTCAGTCATCTGCTGATATGACTTTCTGTTCATATTCATCATTCAGAAACAATGTTGACTGTGCGTTGCTTATAGAAATAAGTGTATATGTCTGTTTTGTGTCTAACTATTGAGTCTGACTGTACCATGGTCATCTCCGACCCCAGTAACTGACTCTGTCGTTCTGTTCTGTTTATGTCTCATTTCTAAAAAGAAACTTTAATGGACTGTGAAGGTGAGATAATTACCTTTCCTACTGCAACTTAGCGGCCTATTCCGACCCTCAGCTGACTCGGCGCTCTGCATGTCTGTCTTGCATAAAACCCCAGCCCTCTTCCTGCTCTCTGCCTCTGTACTCCAGAGGCAGTAATGTGTGCCTTAATCAGAGCAGCCACTAGGGGAAGACATTCCCATGACTGACCTAATTGTTTGTCCTCAGCGCAAACGGAGCAGAAGAGGTCCGTCACCTTCACAGAGGGCAATCCTGATGCATCAGCTGGGTCTCCCGTGACAACCAGTAAAGACTCTTCGGCGGAGAGTAGGAAGACGAGCCCCGTGTCCCCAGCGTCTCCTGCTGTCGTCACCACAGACCTGCGCAGCCCTGCACGAGCTCAGGTCAGCTCAGGATCATAAACGCTCACTAAAATACTGCATCCATTCTATTTTCCTTTTGTTCTTCGCATTTTTATTTCAGTTGTCAAAGTAGTTTTTAGCGTTGCTCATATCTCAGGACTCCGTGGGCAGTGAGTGGTGTGTAATTGCTCTTGGTAAGACCCAGAACAGCATTTACCAGGCTTATATTATACATGTGTAGACTCTTCAGGTGATTAGTAATAGTAAACATTTATTAATCAATTTTCAATTATTTATTTGGAACAAATTTGATTCTCTGATTTAAAGTTGTTGCATGTCGCTGTCATGCAGAGAGATTTTGATTAGCAAAAGCACGAATGAGCAGTGCATACTGGGATGTGAAAATGGAGTTTATCATATAACTGAAGAACTTTTCCCATGGCTCAGATCATGACATATTTTTCATACTACCTCAGGTACATATAAGTTTTGTGAGAATTTCATTGGCTGAGAGCATATGCAGCTATATGGGGGGAAAAATCGCTCCTCGTTTCGTCACTCTTAATATTTAGCCAATCTGAGCAGAATGCCAAGTGTAACGTTGGTTAAATCAGTATGGCTCATCGCTGTAGTGAGTTATGCTGCTCTCAGAACTAAGTTTACGTTACTTAGCTAGCTAAGTAGCGCACACGCTGTGCCTTTCCATAACCATTATGCAACATTAGTTTGCTAGCTCGTTAGCTACTCAGTCAACTGAATTTTCAAACCGTTTCTAGTTCAAACGTGAAAGTCTGCGACTTTCTTATACTCTTGGTCGTGTCGTATGAAAGTTATGAAACTTGTTCAGAAAATTTTGCATGTGCACCAAACGCAAAATTTACTTTAACTTGTCTCATAACTCTGATACCCCCACTCTTGTAAGATTCTCTATATGCGACATATGCAACACAGAGTTGATCTAATATAAAAAAGCATATTCTAGCTAATAACCTAAAGTAAAAGTTGTAACAGGAGTAATTGAATGCCATTGGCCGGATCCAGGGGGGTGCAGAGTTTGGGCCGCCCGCCCCCAGCTCCTCCTGACTTACTGACGTATACTTCAGCCTGCATGCTTCTACCAAAAATCTAAAGATCGTTCAATCATTTAGCAGCATTTTTCAAATGGATTCCCTTGATGTTTCTGATTGGCTGGTTGAATATCGGCAACAAAGTCTGTAGCTCCACCTCCACAGTCACTGATAAAACTGATATCAACCCGAGGCTTCTAACCACTCTCGTCTCGCCTCGAGTAATTGTCAGGCGTGTTGGATTGCGGTTTCATTAACTTTTTATTGTACAATTAATTTCTACTATTAAACACTAATATACCTCCGCAACCACTTTATTCTTATTTGCGTGCGAGTTTGTTTAAAGGAAAAAAGAAAAAATGATGCATAGATTTATTATCACCAAAGCATCTACTAGCTCAGACACGTTTAGTGCAAGACCTACTCAAGAGCAGGCAGAGCGCGCTAGCGTTAGCTTTTCTTCCACTCATGGTGCGGAGAGTAATGCTACTGCAGGTGATGCAGTCAGCGAGCATGGTCTTGATGACAGGGCTCCGACGCTGCATCCAGCCCTGTTGAATGCTGCATTTATGTTATATTTTCTGGTTGATTGTCTCACTATTGTGAATACGATACCTCTGAAATTCATGACATTAGAGGGAATTTATTCTAAAGCTGTGTTTACATCAAACGCAGATTGAAATTTCTCCTTGCTTTATTCGCGTGAGTTCATTTAAATTTTTTTGCTTTGAAGGTTTTCCGCCCAGTTTGTGCTCAGATCCCATTCACTTGTATGGGAGAACAACCTGGCAGAGGATTGACAAGCAAATTCACACCGCCGATCAATAGCAATGCCAGTTGAGCCTTGTTTACACTCAAGGGGCAGGCGGTACTTCCTGTAATCTCCAAAAATCATCAACAAGATGGCAACGCTATTGTTGCTATGCAAACGTCACAAACATTTTATTTTATGAACAATGTGCCCGCTTGAGAATAAAAATATTCACAAACTGATGCTGAGCTAGACCACAATTTTTTTGTGAAACTGTGATCCATGGGTTATTTGACACAGCTTGCTGCTAGCTAGCTAGGCAGCATGCGCTCCCATTATCTCAAACAATGCAGCTAACTATGTTTGAATATGAAGCTAGGTAGCCTAGCTAGCCAATGCTGCTGCGATTAGCAATGATGCTATTCAGAACACTGCTCTACCCGCATGAAAATTTTTCAAAAGAATATTTTCACGTAGAGCGAAATGTGATTTGGCACAAACGGCCACTGTGATTCGATGGTAAACTTATTAAATTTAGGTGGTCAAAGGCCAAAGACCAAGGTTGCTGTAATCTTTAGTCCATTTCATTGTTGTGAATACAATTGCTCTGGACTACCTGGAGGGATTTTTAAAATTTTTTTTAATTGGGCATAAATGTCCATTCAGATTCAAGGATACACTGATTAGATTTTGGCGGTCTGAGGGCAAAGGTCAAGGTCACCACACATTTATCGCATTCTCGGTCCCTATAAACTTATGGGCCATGTATTAGAACTACTTATACTCATACATTTTCTCACCTAGAAACCTCAAACTTGCTGTGCAGCTTCATGTTGAGTCAGATTTTTCTTTTTCTAGTTTTCTTGATGAACTTCCACCTCTTCGTTTTCTTCTGCTCTCTTTCAGCTCAATTTACTTCTATTCATTTTCAAATGTTCTCATATCCCACAGTCTGATGGCTAAAGCCTCCAAGTTTTCTAAATGGCTTCAGTCTGTCCCAAAAGGAGGGACCTTAATGTTTCTGTACCCCTACTGACCCCCCCCTCTTTTTTTAATCACTTCATCCTCCATCAAAGGAGCCGTGTCACGATTACTGCACATACTCGTAACTTTGAAGGAGGTAAACCTGCTCAACTGCAAGTCAAAATCTAGAGACTATTTTTCTTCTCCTATGATTATTGGCAATGGCACCAGCTTACATTCTTTGTATCCCTTTGCTAAAGCTTGAAATAGCACTTTGAATTTCCATAGAAAGCTCCTCCATATAAAAAGCATAATGCCAAAGTAACTAAAATATATAAACACAGTACAAAACTAAGACGGATTGGCAAGGATGGAATGAGATTATGACATACAGTCAAGCAGATTCACTTTCTTAGGATGTAAGTTCTGAGCATGTGCAGTAATCGTGACACAACTCCTTTAAACTTCATTCATTTACTAAGTCTTGAAACTTTCCAGCTAGAACCTTCAGACTTCAAACTCTCCCAAAGCATGGATGTTAATGTCTCTGTCCCGTCTGCCATACACTCACCACAGATGCAGTGAGCATTCTTCCCATTCTTTCATCACTCCGTCCCACATATTACTGCAACGGACAATCTTTGATCTTTTGTAACTTCCAAACGATTTATTGTCGAGTGTAGGAGATAGTATTGTTGTGTTCGGGGAAGGATCACATGTCGAATGGTAAAGCCCTGTCCCCTTTCCTGATAGGTTGATATTTTGCACATCATGACTTGTGAACCGTTCGTCATAGAGAGTTGGGGGCTGGGTTATTGGATTCAGGAAAGGGTCATGGGCAATTCCATGGTAACACATGTGACATTTGCAGACATTTACTGGGTTCCATAGAGTTAATGAAATGATACTGGATATTGATTTGGCTCTTCTGGGATACCTATTTATTCACCCTTTATACTTACACCCATTATTGTTTTCCAGTAGGTAAAAATTCTGAGAAAGGGTTCAAAATGTGTGGTAACACACGTGAGGCCGACTTCTCACCACATCCAGTTTTATTAAAAAACTCTGTATAGTGGCAAACAAATTCGGAAAAGCCACATCCACTCCGGGAATAGCTTAGTCTACGCGCACATAATAAAGAGAGTTGATCCGTCGGTAGAGAAACAATGAATCAATCATTTAATTACCAACTCGCAGTACAAAACAACAAACTCTCAACCTGATGCATGGCACGGTAGAATACTTGCTTTCCCGGTCCTCCTCCCACCCAGGCCACCTCCCCTTATCAAGGTAAAACCCAACAGGTAAATTGCAGGTAGGTTGACCAGGCAGAAGGCCTCTTAAAGGAGAAGTACGCAGTACCCAAATCATAATAATCACAATAACCATAATCAGTGTAAATCATATTCCTTCACAACCATATCATCAGTAATAATCCATTTTCATATTTCATAATTCCCAAACATAGCATTTCCATAAATCATAATAATTCATAATAATGTTTATAGTTCATTTTTATAATACCAGCTCAAAACTCATGAATGGCTCTTACACCCCGGCCCCTAATTGTCCATTATTTTGAAAAGGGGCAGTTACTATATGCAAAATGTCTAAGAGCCCTTAAATGTCTTTATAGTCCATAGGAAAGAGAATATTCCACAAAAATGGGGTAATCCACAAAAAATGTATGATCCATGAGCATAATAACGATGTTATAAACGAGGTACGCGAGCATAGTCCGCCAACCAAAAGTTAGTGTGTGTGTGTGTGCAGGGAAAGGGTCAGTCGGGGCAGGGCAAGTCAATGTCACGTCAATCTTTAATCTGCTTCCTTGAGCAGACACAGCTTGCTGATGGGCCTTTCCAGGATGCTGTACTTCGTCTTGACCCTGACTTTGCGTTCATGTCCTCTGCTGTCAGGCATGGTCTCCTCTACTTTTCCCATGAGCCAGGAATTTTCGAGGGGCGTCGTCCACAATGAGTACCACATCCCCTGCCGCCAGGTTTTTTTCTTTCTTGGTTCCATTTCTGGCGTTCCTGGAGCAGCGGGACGTACTCTGCCTTCCATCGTTTCCAAAAGAGGTCGGCCAGGTACTGGACCTGCCGCCATCTCCGTCTGCAGTATGAATCCTTCTTAGTGAATAGACCAGGTGGTAGAATGGGTTTCACTTTTAACTGCAGTAGGTGGTTCGGGGTCAGAACCTTAAGATCGTTAGGATCATCCGAGACGGTAGTAATTGGACCATCGATGAGGATGGCCTCTGTCTCACATAGGGCGGTTTGGAGGCCCTCGTTGTCCAGAGTCTGCTGGCGGAGCACTGAGTACAGAGTTTTCTTTATGGACCGTATCAGTCGCTCCCAAACACCTCCATGGTGTGAGCCAGTGGGTGGATTGAATGTCCACTTGATTCCTTCCTTGAGCAGAGCGTGTTGGATCTTGCTGTGGTCCAGGTTGGAAAGTGACTCACGCAACTCCCGCTCTGCTCCGATGAAATTGGTTCCGTTGTCTGATACCATCTCTTTGACTTGACCTCTCCTGCAGATGAACCGCCGTATTGCTGATATGCAGGAGTCAGTGTCCAGGGAGAATGCCATCTCGAGATGAACAGCACGGCTCACCAGGCACGTAAAGAGTACTCCGTATCTTTTGACTGTGCTCCTCCCTCTCTTCACCTCTATGGGCCCGAAATAGTCAGTACCCACATGCATGAACGCTGGCAAGTCTGGGGAAATGCGATTCCTTGGTAGGTTGGCCATCTTCTGTTCTTTCACGGTGGCGTTAAATCGTCGACACAGGACACAGTCATTGACTATTCTCCTGGCGGCCGAGTTAGCTCGCGTTATCCAGTACTTCTGCCGAAGTCTTGAAAGCTTGTGGCTTCTTCCAGAATGACCTAAAAGCAGGTGTATGTGGTTCAAAAGAAGCTTGGACAACTGGCTGTTCTTTGGAAGGATAGCCGGATGTTTAGATTCCTCTGGCATCGCCATTCTGCTCACTCTTCCTCCAACTTTCAGAACGCCGTCCTGGAGCATTGGGTCCAGTCTTTAGACAGTGCTTCTCTTGCTTACAGACTTTCCATTCTTCAGCGCAGCCATCTCCTCTGAGAAATGCTGCTGTTTATGCGTAAGCGCAGAGTGTCTCCTCAGCATGTGCAATATCGTCAACTGAGAGACTCTGAGCTCCTAGCTGAGCTCTTATCTTGTTCATCTGGCCCTCCAGGTGGTCTTGTGGTTTGCAGTCTTTACCCTTTGTGCCGATTGTGGCCTGCAGCTCCTTTCTTTTGAGGCTCAGCTTCTGAAGTATTCCTTTAAACTTCAAGAGCCATGCTGTAGCCTTCTTCAGCTTATCCCACGACGAGGAGTGCTTGATAAGCTTGGCAGTGGGATCGCTGTCATGGTTTATCACAGCTGTATTTTAACGTGACAGTGCTCTTCCTTACTTCTGGATCATCCTCAGAGAGGCAAGGCAGCTCATCCGGATACTTTGGCCAGTCATCCTCAGGTCCCAGTAGGAAGTCTGGGCCATTCAGCCATCGACTGGCTTTGAGGAAGGACTCCATCGTCAGGCCACGTGATGCGTCGTCTGCAGGGTTGACTGCTGTATTCACATAGCGCCACTGTGATCGGTCTGACAAGTCTCGGATGATCGAAATACGATTTGCAACGTAGGTCTGGAATCGGCTGGTAGTGTTGTTGATGTACTTAAGGACAGACGTGCTATCTGTCCAGAAGACGGATTCCTGAAGTTCCAATTCCAGCTCCTCTTTCAACATTTTGTCAATGCGGACCGCGACCACAGCTGCTGCTAGCTCCATTCTAGGTATTGTCATCTGCTTCAGTGGGGCTACCCGTGCTTTACTCATGACAAAGGAGATATGGATGTCACCTTTGGGGTTGGTCAGACGCAGGTAGCTAGCTGTACCATACCCACGTTCGCTGGCATCACTGAAATGATGTAGTTGAGCAGTGTGCGGTTGTCCAAAGTTGCTGGGTTTAAAGCAGCGGCTGATATGGAGGTTCGACAGCTTGCTTAGATCCTCCAGCCATCTCTGCCAGGACTGAGCGTGAGCCTCTGGGATCTGGTCATCCCATCCACAGTTTATCTTGCAGAGATCCTGCATGATCCTTTTTGCTGGGAGAATCAGTGGGGCCAAGAATCCCATGGGGTCGTAAACGGAGTTAGTCACTGACAGAATTCCTCTCCTGGTTAAGGGTTGCCGCTTTGAGGCAGTCTTGAAGGAGAAGGTGTCGGTTTCCACATGCCACTGAATTCCGAGTGCTCGTTCCACCTGTAGATCTTCCCAGTCGAGTTCGAGCTCCTTAACTTCCTTAGCCTTGTCTTCGTCTGGTATAGCAGACAGAACAGCACGGCTGTTACTGACCTACTTCGTAAGCCTGAATCCACCAGTAGAACAGACGGGTCGGAGGTGTTGAGTCAGTGAGATGGCTTGCGTGTCATCCGGAACCGACTTGAGGCAGTCGTCCACATAGAAGTTCCGACAGATGGTGCTTAGGACTTCATCACTTGCCTTTCCCTCATTGTCGTCCGCTGTTCTCTTGAGGGCGTAGTTCGCACAGCTGGGTGACGAGACCGGTCCAAATAGATGGACCGTCATTCTGTATTCGGCCAGCGGCTGGCTGATGTCATTGTTGGGCCACCACAAGAAACGGAGGAAATCGACATCCGGCTCCGATACTTGGACTTGATGGAACATGCTTCAATGTCGGCCATGACGGCCACCGGTTCTTGGCGGAATCGGAGGATGACACCCAGTAGCGTGTTCGTGAGATCGGGACCCTGTAGCAACTCAGTATTGAGTGATGTCCTGTGGAATGATGCAGCGCAGTCAAATACTACACGGATCTTCCCTTTCTTCTTGTGGTACACACCGTGATGAGGTATGTACCACACCTTTCCTTCTTCTCTCTGCAGCTGCCCTTCTGGCACCCTCTTGGCATGCCCCTTATCCAGGATGTCACTCATGAAGCCTTTATAGTCCGCAAAGTATGCCCCGTCCCTCTTGAATCTCTTGATGAGGTTTGTGGCTCGCTGCTCTGCCATCCGTCTATTATTTGGCAGATTCACGTCCTCTTTGCGGAATGGCAACCGTAACTGGTAGTGTCCATCCTTCCTTGTAATGGACTTAGCTGCAATGTCCAGGAATTGCTTGTCCTCTGCAGATAGCTCGGCCTTCTCATCGTAGCCTCGCTCTGAGAAGTCTTGGTTGTACTGCTTGATGAGCAGTTCTTCCAGGTTCGCTACGGTGACTCGGTTAGAGGTTGCACGTGGTCGACCCTGCTTGTCGATCGGCAGACTGCTGCTCAGGGGACCGTTAACCACCCATCCGAGACGGGTTCTCACTGCATAGGGCCCGTTTCCTTTGCTATTAATGATCTCCCAAGGCTCCATGGCTTTGGGAGCATTCATTCCGATCATTAGTCCAACTTCCGCGTCAATAGTAGTCAGCGGGACTTCCTTCAGATATGACCACTCCTTTAGATCCTCTCTCCTTGGTATGTTCTCTGGCGAGACTGGTATCGCGATCTGTGTATACACTTCAGGTAGAGCAAAGAAGTTGTTGCTTTCCAGATCACTCACTTCCAGCCCATCCAGTCTGTAACTGCTAACAGGTCATTCCTGGGTCATTGTCCTGAGCAGTATCTCCGTTTTCTGGCCTCTGGCATCCAACTGCTTCATCAGCTTCTCGGAGCAGAAGGTAGCAGAGCTTCCAGAGTCCAGGAATGCGTATGTCCTGATCACTCTGCTTCCCTTGGCCATCTTCACTTGAATGGGTAGAATCACGAGAGCACAATCCTTTCCTCCGGCCTCAGTAAGTCCACAAGCCTGCAGTGAGACCATGGCGCTGGAGACCTCCTCACCTTTAGCTGTAGGTGTAGCTGTGGTGCTCTCTTCATTCTTAGGAGTAGTGGCCTCTTCCTTCTTTCGGTCTGTTGTATTGATGTGCAGGATAGTTGGATGTTTGAGTTCACACAAACGACACGTCAGGCGATTCCTACACATCTTACTCATGTGTCCTCTGTTCAAACATGAGAAGCAGATTCCTTTTGTCCTGAGAAATTCAATCTTCTCTTTATGGGGCTTCAGCATCATCTTCTTACAGCACTCCATATCATGTTCTCCAGTACAAAATAAGCATGGCTTTTCAAATGCACTTGAATTGACCTTGTTCAGCTTGTTTTGCTTCTCCACGTCCACTGGTGTCACTGACATAACAAAACTGCCTTTACCTCCTGATGACTTGGGTTGGCGCTGGGGATTGTTACCCCTCTGAGCTTTCGGGCCTTGTGGTTTCGGGGTCGAATCTTGAATATTCCCGAATACCGGATCGAGGACAACCTTGACTTGCCGGTCAACGAAGTCAACCAGATTCGTGAACTTTGCTCTTTGGTATGTCCGCTCATAATAGCTGCATGCCACAGATCTCCATTTATCTCTCAGCTTGTAGGGCAACTTAGAGATGATAGTTCTCATGTTGGAGAGGTTGTCCAGTTCGTGCATGTACTGAAGAGCCTGCATAGCGTTGCAGCATACTCTGAGAAATAATGAATAGGCCTGTAGTGCTGCACCGTCCTCAGGTTTAATAGCAGGCCAGCTCAGTGCCTTTTGGATGTAAGCACTTGTGATTTTTATTTTGTCGCCAAAGTGCAGTTCCAGCAGGCGCCTTGCTTCCGCATATCCTCTTGTTGGATCCATGTGCTGGCAGCTGCGTACCAGTTCTCTTGGTTGGCCAGTAGTGTATTGCTCCAGATAATACAATCTGTCCGTATCGATGTTCATGTTGGACTCAATTCCATGTTCGAAAGCACTTATGAACGACTGGTATTCCATTGGGTCTCCTCCAAACGTTGTGATTTCCCTGGCGGGTAACAAAGACAGCTTTTGTTGGTGCACCAGGAGTTCTGTCACTTGGCTCTGTCTGTGCATGACAGTAGTTAATGCATTCTGTTGAGCCTGACCTGATGTTACACCTGTTTGAATGCCTCCTGGCCGATTGCCGCCCCCTAGTGGTTGTATTGGTGATGGCCTGGACTGATATGCCACACCTGGCTGTAGACCTCCAAGCTGAATGCCTCCCCCTGTCCCTGCTGGGACATCTGACGGAAGTGTTATACCTGGCTGCATGCCTCCTGGCTGAATGGCTCCCCCTTGTGGTCCTAGTGGGACGTTGACAGGAATAGGTGGACTGACCTGATATTAGCCTCCCTGTGACAGTGGTTGGATGGTTTGCATGGTGGGAACAGTCCCTAGGTGGGGGGCTGGTTGCAGATCATCATCATCATCATCATCATCATCATCATCATCATCATCATCATGTGAGTCATAATGCAAAGTGGGCATGGTTCCTGGATCAAAAATGTCCATTGTCATTGGGGGTTGAGCTTGCCTTCTCTGCATTCTGTCATAGTATTGATTCATAGCATCTTTAGGGGTCTCAGGTTTGTGTGTTTTGGCCTCGGCCTGGGGATCAGGCATTTTGGATTCATTCTCAGTTTCTTTTTCTTGAGTACTGTCATATTTCTCAAGGACTTTCAGTTTAGCTTCAGATTCAGCAAGTGCTGCTTGAATTTCCAGCCGTTCCTTTTTTGTGTTCAATTCCTTTGTCATCCTTCTCAGTTTTTCCTCCTCTTCTTCTAATTTCCTTCTTTCCTCCATGGATGCTGATTTTGCAATTAGAGCAGCCCGCTCCGTTTCAGTTTTATCGCAGAGCAGAGGTTTTGATGTGGCAGTTTGTTTTTGAGCCAGATCTGCTGGTGCTGTCATCAGATCGAACCACAACCTCTTCAGGTTTCATATAATCAGGTTTTATTCTGTTCTTGACATCGCTTATAAATGTACAGAAATTAACCATCTTTAGTCTATACCAGTCATGTTCATCACCTTCTCTTTCATCATCAGATAACATTGCTTGAACAGATTGATGCATATCCGCAAATTCATTCATCAAAACATCAAAAGGCAGCCAGTAGCTCATTCACTTTCTGCACGCGTCTACATCATCCGTTCTGTCAAACAGCGCATTCAACTCATTCTTGCGTCTGGTCAACACACTCAGCTTTCGCTCTGCGGAGCCAATCAATTTCACCAGTCCTAGACTCCCAACCTCCTCGGCCTCCTCTTTGGCCTTTTTATCTTTATCATCAGACATTTTAATCCCAGTTACAATATCACAGTATGCGTGACAGTGAAGCAATTCAACAATCCACAGATTCAGATTCCTCGTAGGCTATTTCACATCCACAGTCCACTCGTAACAGTGTTTCACTTTGCATGAATGCGCGTCCACGATCCACAATGGTTACAATGTAACAGTTCGCGCTGGAACCTCTCCAATCCCTATTAGCAACAATGTATCAATTCGTGCTTGAAACGTGACACAATCAGAGCGCTCCAAATAAGCGAATGCAGCCAGCGGAGAATATGAAACAAATCGGAGACAGATGCCAGTAGTAGGCTTTCCACAACAACTCCAGGTCCGAGTTTCATTCATTCAAAAATATCCCCGCGGGATTCACATGGGTGTTGCGCAATACTTTCATTTACTCACGACACCGTAGTGCTGTTGAATTGGGATGGAATCTTGCAGCAGTGAAGTTCTTTCTGGGTCCTTGGCGAAGCAAATACATCCTTCATGAAATGACTCGGCTCCGACGCATGAGTATTCTACTTAATATAGTGGCAAACAAATTCGGAAAAGCCACATCCACTCCGGGAATAGCTTAGTCTACGCGCACATAATAAAGAGAGTTGATCCGTTGGTAGAGAAACAATGAATCAATCATTTAATTACCAACTCGCAGTACAAAACAACAAACTCTCAACCTGATGCATGGCACGGTAGAATACTTGCTTTCCCGGTCCTCCTCCCACCCAGGCCACCTCCCTTTATCAAGGTAAAACCCAACAGGTAAATTGCAGGTAGGTTGACCAGGCAGAAGGCCTCTTAAAGGAGAAGTATGCAGTACCCAAATCATAATAATCACAATAACCATAATCAGTGTAAATCATATTCCTTCACAACCATATCATCAGTAATAATCCATTTTCATATTTCATAATTCCCAAACATAGCATTTCCATAAATCATAATAATTCATAATAATGTTTATAGTTCATTTTCATAATACCAGCTCAAAACTCATGAATGGCTCTTACACTCTGTGAAGTGTGTTGGCCTTTTTTAATTTTGATGATATGGAGCCATACATGGGTGAATAACCTGGGAAATGTGATACTCAATTAAATAAAAAATTAAATGATTTTCAAAATTTTGAAAGTTTATTGTGGTAACACATGTGACATTCTCTGAAAGTCAAACAAGTACAGAAAGAATTATCAATGCCATCAACTACAAAGAACATTTTTCTTTCAGAGAAGAGGATTTGGCCTTAGAATACTTAAATCAAGAGAACATTTTTCTAAGATTCAGACGCATCATAATGATAAGAGTGAAACCACAAACTTCAGGGAGCATGTATTACTCCGCATCAACGACATGATCAAAATGAACTCCACGGTCATCAACTTTCCCAATCAACTTTCTTATAACCTGCCAATCCTCTACCCAGCTTCTGTCGTCCTGTAGGGGATAGGTTAAGACCTTACCATTGTACCTTCCCTTCCTGTAGAGGATAGGTAAAGACCTTACCACTGCACCGCGTCTTCCTTAGACATACAACCAGCTCAGCCACAAATCTTCCTTTGGCCTTTCTTGTCAGGAACCTGACCAAAAGCAAATCTCCTACAGACAAAGAGTGCAGGAGTACACCAGGTACAGTTGGGTTTATGCAGAAATGATGTAGCAACCAACCAATCGCTCGAGGACAAGGTAACGCTCTCTGTACCACCAGCATAGGCGAGAGCACTGAGTATAGACATGATTCATCTGCTTTTGCTTCCATGTACATCACGTACAGCATCATTTGCATTTAAATCATCTTTATTTTTCAAACAACTGTTTGTTGTTACACGTGAAATATAATTTTCTTAGGATTCTTTGAACATTAATTAAACTAAGTAATCAAATGCTACTTACCAATGGCTCTGGAGATAAATGTGGACTGGTAATTGAATTTCAAAGTTCAATTGATGAAATCTTCATTTCAAAAGAAACTTCCAGAAAATGAATGACATCATGAAAAAAAAAAGACTGCTGATGCTTCCATCTATAGGAAATTAGCAAAACTACAAAGCTCTTTGTAAAACCAATGTAGTTTTAACATTGGTCTGCCACCACTTGGCCTCCAGTGTTCGCTGCAGGTCGTGTCGCGTGTGTTACCCTTTTTCTCAGTGAAGGGGTTAATATTTCCAATTGTTATCCTTTTAACATCATAAGACATGGAACCCTATAAGAGAATATAGATTAGTTTCAGAGAGTAATTAAATATTTCTTATAAAAACAAAACTTCTTAACATAAAAGTAATACACGTGACATCTTCGGTATGGGCCAGAAGAAGGGCTTTAATGACCACAAAAATGTTAAACAACTTCATTCTATACAGCTTCATTAAACGGCTTCATTCTATATTTTAAAAGTATGACCCTTAATGAAGGCTAAAATGCAGAGTTCTTTTCCCAACACTATCTGGTTCAGTGTTTTAGGCATATTTAAAGTTCAGTGGCAAAAAATCAACTTTTTGTCCATTTCAACTCCATGACACTAAAAGGGTTAATATGATGATGGGGTAAAATATTGTAAAAGAAACTGCAGTTTCACAATCTTTAGACTATGCGCTTTCTGTTTAAACACCAATATAAATCATGAAAAGCATTTTCAATTTTGACCCCGAGGTTAATTTTTTCATGGAATCTCCCTCATATATTAATTTCTGAAGCCTCTCCTGGGGTTTTACTTTTAAGGGTAACATGTTAATGACAAAGGCCTTCCTTGCTTTCCTGATTGCTTATTTGATCCTTCATAACTTTTAAACCATTTGTCATGGTTTCAACATTTTATTTGATGTCTTTGTCCTATTTTCAATTAAATATAGGTTTTAAATTATTTGAAAATCATTGCATTTTGCTTTTATTTACATTTGACTCAGCTTTCCAACTTTTTTTGTAAATGGGGTTGTATGTTCCAGGGTTGGGTTCAATTACTTTTTTCAATTACAATTACAGTAATTGTAATGTAATTTTAATTGAATTTTTTATCGAAAAGTAATTGTAATTGTAATTGAACATTCTGTCCAGAAAGTGTTTGTAATTGTAATTGAAAAAAGTAACAGGACCCAGCCCTGGTGTGTTCCAGCACCCTGAGGCGCACAGCTGACCCTCTCACACACGTCTGTGCTGCAGCCGTCCGCCGTGTCGGAGAGGAGAGACGGAAGGGCCATCCACACCAGCCTGTCCCCCCACCCCTCCACCCCCACCTCTCCACCTCCCTCCTCTCCTCTCCCTCCGCCTCCCCTCTCCCTCCCCCTCTCCCCATCCTGGCCACCCCCGCCCAGCCCAGCCCCGCCCACCCGCCGCTCATCCCCACGCTCCTGCAGGAGAGCCCGGAGGACGAGGAGACGTCAGTTTTGCTGCAGCACGCCGACACGGTTCTGCACATCAGCGAGGAGAACGGCACGGAGAACCCCTCCTGTCCCCCCTCCTGTCGCCCCTCCTGTCCCCCCTCACTCTCTCTCCTGTCGACCTGGACCTGGACGAGTCACACGTCTGAAACACCCCTCCGCTGCCCCAGCTGTAATGCCCTGTGTGGCTGAAGGAGCCAATCATGTGCAGGAAAACCTCCTCTCTTCCTCTCTCTCCCAGCAAATGAGAATATAACGCAGAATATGGTAGCAGATCTGAGACCCTCCCTCTCTGTCTTCTCCTTGATTCTATGAACCCAAAAATTTGTTATTTGACAAAGAAACTTGTGTTGCTAGAGGGTCCTCCCTCCCACACACACCCCCCTCGCCCCATTCCTGAACGGGACAGTACCCCAGTCTCACCCTCATCCTCGCAAAACACATTCATAAAGCACTCATTATATTTACTTTCACTGTACTTATTCTACAAACATGAAAAGTAACTGAACAGGAAGATTATTAAGATGTGAAAGGTAGCCAAACCACGCCATACTGCAGACTTAAATGTCTTACATAAAATAAGCAGTTGAGCTTGCTTGTGACAGGCTCATTCAGTTATCTTTGTCTATTTTTTTATTTACTTTATTTATTTATTTTTTTAACTGATCAGTGGTGATTTGATCTGTAAGGATCTAAACTGTTTAAAAATTCAGTCTGATGCCAGTGTTGTTGGAGAGGAGTAGAGTTTTGCCATAAAAGCCTAAACTTCAGGCCCTAGAGAAACTATGCCTAGTTTAGTGAGTGTCTTTGAATCAGATGCTATTTTTGTGTTTAATACCTCAGTGAGATATAAGAGAATAGATATATTAATACATATATAGCAGAAATAGATTTCTTATATTGAAATTGAAAGAGTACCACCGCAGGGATACGTAAATAGCCCCTGAGTTTAGCAGTACGGCCTGTTTTCTCCTCAGTCTGACAGTATATTGCAGAATAATGTCACTAAGGCCAGAGACGACATGAGCCTGGGGCATTAGGTTATTACAGCTTCAGCACTACTACAGTACAGATTTGAGTATCCCTGCACTATTTATTCATAGATTATGGGAATTAGTAGAGAATTTGTTGCCTATATGAAGAATGGGTTTACATTTATAAACTTATCTTATGCAGGTGAAAATGGGACAGGATGCAATGGATTGTAATGAGGTAATGGCATCTCAGAAAGAGAAGCTGGGTATAGCTGTTAAGTTTATGGAGTGCTTTGTATTTGCTGGTGATATTCGGAGGGAAAGATTAGTATCTGCGTAACCAGTAATAAAACCAGTCTTGCGTCTATCGTCAGGTCTTTCCACGTGGTCATGAGGCCCGTTTGACAATCGGTTTTCTCTGGTACAAGGTCAGCTATTTCATAGCGTGCATTGTGTTCATGTAAGTGTAAATGTGACATCTGTTTACGTTGTAAAACTGTCAGGACTTCTGGTCGACATGTTAGAGCAATGGTGATGTTAATATGCGATATATGAAGGCATTATTTTAACATGCTTGTTGTAGCTTTGGCATTATAAAGACACCGTTCATTTTCAGAACCACTCTTAAAAATATTGGAATTAGATGCTTATAAATGCATATTTCTCGTGAGACCCAATGGAAATTGGCGGCCAGAAATCAGTTTCTCTGAATTAAATGTTATTTCCAATCCTGTTGCTATAAGATTTGATGTTCCTCTAGCAGTGAAGAAACATCTGCTCACAGGAGAAACAAACACTTAACTTCCTGGCCACACACATTTTGTAGCACATTATTTAATTTTGGACACAGCAGTTTTTTTGTAATGTTTTCACTGACTTCAGAATTACTCTCAGCTTAATTTTGGGAATATATAGTCCCACACAGGCTGGATGTGTTGATGGTAAAGATGTGCTGTGAGCCAGCTGTCTGTCCTGTCTGTGAACGTTGAGAAGCATGAAGACACGGGCATTTGTCTAAATGCCGTACCTCCGTCTTTTATCCCGAATCACTGGAAACTTTGGGTCCGCTAAACTCAAAACCTGGTCTCACTGCGTGCGAGAGTGGCTGTTGTGTTGTGATGACTGTACTCAGGAAAGGTGCTGACGGGCATATCAAGTTTAAAAGAGATGCGTTTAGATGGTGCCACTCCAGGTTCAGATCTATGAAGTAGATCTTGTTTCTATGGTAGATCTAATCAGATTTATCTGTGAGTCGTTAGTGTAGGGTCCCATGAGAGAGCCGGGTGCCTTGGCGTGGGTCAGTCAGCAGCAGGACACTGTGATGTGTGTTACTGAGCACAGATCACTGTCCCCGTCCCTTTCACTGTCCAATCCTAGGGGAAATGTGGCGCAGAACTCGGGTGTATGTCTTCAAAACTTCAAATCATGAATGTTCTTCCTGTCCTGTTGTGTTCTGTGGCAGTTCTGTCCCTGTTCTGTGCCTCTGGTTCTGATACTCCCCCGCAGATCCTGTCTGGTTCTAATGTTCTGTGTTTCCTGTGTCTGCTATGTTCTAGTTGTCTGACTTGATCAGCTCCACTGTCTCAATTCAAAGTTATATGTGGGCTCAATGTTGATAATACCAATTCGATGTGCAATGTGCAATGTAATGTTATTTGCAAACTTTAACAGTTTTATCTTTTATTGAAAATTACGTCATATATCTTCTGTGATCATATGATAACTGACTTTAAGAAGCATTTCATGGTCAGTTGAAAATAGAAATATAAATCTGTGTTCATTGTGTTTGATGTATATTGTGGATTTCTGCTTTCAAAATGGGGATTGTATGCTAAATCAATGCTAGTTTCATTAACCTCAAACCAATATAGTCGAAATGGTGCAGACCTTGTTCCTTGCACTGTTTTTTAATCCCAAGAGAGTCATTTCTTCCCCCCAAAAAAGTTAGTTTTTCTTGTTCACCCAACACTATATTTCCGATTCTCCTTTTCTTGGTCTCAACTGAGACCGCAAATAGTCACTGATCCGGTGACATAAACCAGGGGATCATCAAATCACGGTCCTCAAGGGCCAAGAATGGCTGTTGTTTTAACCCTGAAGATACAAAAAGCAGCAGCACATCCAAAAACAATGAGCGTTGGGTGCTGGACAAAAAAATACAAAAGTACAAACTATAAGTCCGCACACCAGAAACTGCTCCTTAGAAATTTTTTTTAATTGGTATCACCGTGTGATACGCGGTGATACCAATTAAAAAAAATTTCTAAGGAGCAGTTTCTGGTGTGCGGACTTATATTTGATACTTTTGTTGTTTTAACCCTCCCTTTACCTGAGAGCCTGGTGTAAAGAGAGACTGACCAATCAGAAGCACTAACTGCTCTGTCAACTACTGGGGGGAAAGGAAAAGCAGGGCTGGATTTGGATTCAAGGGCCAGCTTTGGTGGCCCCTGACATGAATAAAAAAACAAAATGTAAACATCCGTGCCATGCCTTTTCAGCTATGATCTGACTCCACTGATTTAGAGTGTAGCCCAAACAATAAAAGTTCCAAATAGTTTGAGTGTTTTGAGTTCTAGAAACCATTTATAACAATTCCTGAACATTTTATTGTATTTTCAATAACCTTTTGCTTTAATTTCTTGTTATGTGTTAATAAGCAGGTCCTTTCGATCATAAATGGTATTTGCCAAGAAATCCAGTCTCTCTCAGACCTCAAAGCAAATTGGTCTCTCAGTTCCCTGTTTGGGCCCTCCTGTGTGACAGATTCGGTGTTATCGATCATTATTTTGTCTCGTCTTCAATGTGAGAAATACAATATACAATATCTATTAAGAATATATATATATATAAATACACATACTCTGAAAATGTCTAAATGTTTACAAAAATAAAGGTGGATTTTTGTCTTCTTAAGTGAGACATTTTCATTATTTGACACATTACTTTATTAGTGTTTTTTTTTTTCATTAAGTCAGTGTTCTTAGCATCCATCTGACAACTGCATGTACCTACGTCACCAAACGATGTCACTTATATTTCTTACGTCTACTTGATTTTTGATTGCGTCTGTGACGTCTGAATGCATTAGATCAGAGTCATCCCTTGGGAATTTTTTCAACTTAAAATCTTTGGACTTAATAAATACTGTATTCCTAAGATTTTCCTGGTATATACTGTATATGTAGGAGCATACTTTTAAATTCTATTTTAAAATATAATCTTTGTTTTTTAAAATAAGGCACATCTTTGCTAAAGCTTTCTCTCAATACTCACTATAGATGAGCATGTCTCGCTGTGGGGAAGAACGGCTGTGCAGACTGAATGAACATCCAGAGAGCTGCTGGGAAATAGTATGGAGGATGTTTCATATATACTGCAAATTGTGGCCAAGGCCCACACTGAACAGTATACAGTATGCTTAGTAGACAGTACATATTTTTAGGAGGCTGATTTTGATGCAGACATGATAAATGCAAATAAATCGTTAATGAAAAGCGAATGACTTATCCCATCCCTGAATTTATTATGTTTATTGTGAGGATTTGTGTCTGTGAGGGTGATAATTCTCTGTCCCAACATGACAGTGTTATCCAAATATCAGGGTATTCCCAGTTAACACATCTGAACCCAGTTACACATTATTGGAGATTTAACAATGATGTCTACAAATATCGCAATTCTGCCCGTAATTCTACAAGCTATCATTCCGTAACCCGTAACTTTTATGAAAATAAAATTTAAAAAAAACCTATAAAACAAATTGCCAGTCCTTAATATATTGCTGAATGAAATGGCCAAAAATATAATTTTGGACGCAAAGTTAATGTTCTAGAAATTGCTTTCAGTTATCGATGATGATTGCTATGTTGATGTTAAAGTTAGATTTCATTACAAATATGGAAATATTTTAACACCTTAAATGTTTAACTCATAATTTCTGGCACAATCCTGTCCAATCCAGCTTTTTGTTTATAGTAGTATGCACGTCTGGCAAAAAAAGTAGTTATTAAAAAAATGCAGGCTGGGCACTTTTGGAAAAGGTTTATTTTTTGTGAAATGACAGAGCAAAAATAAATTAAGACTCGGGAGGCTGAGGAGGACAGAGGGACGGGGGCGACACAAGCAGGTCCACAGTCCTTCTGACGAGTGCCTTGGGCGTGGCTGGCTGGTGGGGTCGATCAGGGTCAGGGGGTGAGGCTGGGGGGGATGACCCCCACTTTGTGAGGAGTCAGTCAGCCCTCCCCCCTCCCCTGTACAGAGGCACTCCCCCCCCGCGCGCCCTGCAGGCGGGGCCAGGTGGTCAGAGGCAGGCGAGGGGTGCGTTGTGGAAAGGCAGCTTTGTTAGGTTGGGGGCGGGCGGGGCGGGGGAGGGAGTCGCGCAAAAAAAGGGAAGAAACTTTATAGAAACAACATCCCACATTCGTTTCCACAGGTGGTCTTAGAAACAGCATAACGGATGTCCTGACACCATGGGGTCCGCAGTTACACGTCACCTTCCACACCACTCCAGGGAATGGCCTCTTACACAGACAGGATGTGTTTGACGAAGGCTGGTCGGGTCGAGAGAGAAGAGAATGAGTGAGAATTAATGTTTGAGGAAGCAAAGTGGCAGTACTGTTCAAGCTTTGTTTGAGGGACATCAGTCAAATCTCATAATTTCATGGGGAATATGCTTTCCTCCTAACTGCTGACGAACTGGTTTACTCAAGTTACTGCAACATAATTCAGTGGGGGCTGTAGCATTTTGTGTACTGTACTGTACTGCTGCTGTAAGCCAGTGGCCTGCCAGTGCAGTTACCCTCCTGGTCCACTAGGGGTGTGGTTCGGGGCACTGGGCCAGTGTCTCAGGGAACTGGAAATGTACTGCAGTTACTGTCCTGTTCCACTAGGGGACTGGCTCAGGGCACTTGCATTGTACTGTAGTTGCTGGATTGCTCTGCTATGAGACCTACTTGAGACAGCGGTGTTGTCTCGCTGCACTGTAAATGCCAGCCTTACTCAACAGGATGACCGAATGTGTACTCTACTTCCTCAGTAGAATTTAGGGCCGAGTCACCTATCTAGCTTGCCATTTATGATGGGATCAGGTTCAGTCTATATGCTTTAGTGCAAATACCAATTCAAAATAAATCGTTAAGGATGTAAATGTTCAAAAAACTTTAAGCGGATAAAATTAGCTATTTACGATCATTGTGACAATGCTGCAGCTTATCACATTGTAATAATTACAAGGGAGTTGTAGTTGTAGAGGGGAGGGGGGGAGAGAGGGGGGAGGGGGAGAGGGGGAGAGAGATGGAGGGGGGGAGAGAGGGGGAGGAGGGGGGAGAGAGAGGGGAGGGGAGAGAGAGGGAGAGAGAGGGAGGGGGGGGGGGGGAGGGAGGGGAGAGATGGGGGGGGGAGAGGGGGAGAGGGGGGGGAGAGAGAGATGGAGGGGGGGGAAGAGAGGGGGGGGGGAGAGAGAGAGGGGGGGAGAGAGGGGGAGAGGGGGGAGAGAGAGGGGGGGGGGAGGGGAGAGAAAGAGAGAGAGGAGAGAGGGAGAGGGAGAGGGAGAGAGGGAGACTGGAGCTGACGAGTTCTCGTCCTCCTGCCCTGCCATGAGAGCATCAACCTCGTTCTCCTTCATCTTCTCTCCTGAGAGCAAACGGAGAGAGAACATTTCATGAGACGAGAGACAGGTTAACAGGAAACCTGCAGTTCAGACCTGTTTATCAGTCAGTGATTACAGTTCCTCCTCCTTGTGATGTGTGTGATGTCGAACACTAATGAAGCACAGACAGGAAGTAGCTGCCATATTCCGGTGCTGTCACATGCAGTTGCGATGGACACATTTCATCTTCCATGGTTCATACTGATGTCTGAACCTTGATCTCACACCTTAGCCAGGCCCACTGAAAGGAGTGCAATTTTCTGCTCGGACAGTGCCCGAACATTATGGTGACTTCTCTGAAGAGTATGCCTTTTTTTTATTTACGTCGCTGGCTCAAAGGCCATTCACAAGGTGCGAGGCATGAGCATTGCAAATGAAGGAACGGTGTATTATATGTGTTGTGGTGAGTTGGTCATGCGCATGAGGGGTGGTGTTATATGTTTTGAGGTCAGGTGGCCATGCCTCATGGAGCAGCGGTTGCCCAGACTCCATACCCAGTGTTTGCAGGACGATGCGAAGCTCAGCGCCCATCACTGTGCCGTTACCCTCCTTGTCGAAGACACGCAAACCCTCAACGTAGTCCTCGTAAGACCCCTTCTGTGGGTTGTTCACCACTGTCTGGAGCATGGGGAGGAAGGTCTCAAAGTCTATCCTCTTGTGTGCCAGATCTGCGGATGGAAAGAGGAGAGGGAGTCATCTACGCTCGATTCTGTTCCAAGCAGCCCCCATTTAAATATATCTCAGAGAGAGAAAATCACACACTGAATCAGTCATACAGAGGATTATCGGCTGCTCATTTGGAAAATAAACTACACGCCAAGTAAGCCTACGCTCGGGCTACCTTTGACCCGAATGGAAACAGATAGTGCATAGCCTCTATAGCCACATTGTGCATAGCCTCGTTTTCATGACGGAATGCCCAGACGCTTCTGAATCATTTCAAATTCTCAACACAGACGATAGATAGATGGATAGATAGATGTAACGACAGACCTAGCCCCAAGCTAACTTACTGGTAACCCAAGTGATAAATAAATGAATTTAAAAATAAGCTCAAAACTTGGTAGATCTGATAAAAGCAACAAAGAAATTCTGAGTGATGGAGCACAAATTGGCCATGAACATCTCCGAAAGCTGTTGTTTTGAAATGTTGTGGAACACAGAGGTCGACTTGACCCAAGTCGCAAGTTTTATGTACAAGCGTTTGTACTTTATTGACCCCCATGGGGTAATTTGTCCTCTGCATTTGACCCATCCTAGTTACCCAGCAGAGGTGGAACATGAGCGTCACTCCCTCCCCCTTTTGTCAGCTTGCCCCAGTGAGGGGGATGCTGTGGGACACACCTTCAGCAGAGGGGTTGCCCAGGATCTTGTTGACGTCTTTGTTGGTGGGGTTCTGTCCCAGGGCACGCATCATGTCAGCCACCTGCTCGTATGCGATCTTGTTGTCACCGACCCTGTCGAAGAGCCCAAAGGCCTCTTTGTAGTCTGTGGGGAGGAGGTGGAGGGAAGTTGAAATGGATGGAGAACATTCGATAGTTTGGTTGCCAACAGCTAATCTTCGTCAACAGCACCAAACGCACTGAGGATGGGCAATCACACATGAATCATCCAGTATAGAGACGACTCCCATGCATTTGAGTTTCAACTTGGAGCACTGACACTACTATAAGCATACAAATACTACACTCACACATGCACAGATATATGCATTGGAGGGAAACAGTGTACATTATTTTGATATTCAACCATCCATATTAAGGTACATTCTATTAATTATGACAATGGCACTAAATTATATTAAAATGGATAAGTAGATCAAGACTCGACATACAGGAAGCAATGAATGAAGGCCTTTGAAACTTCATTCTCAAGACTTTGTAAAATTCAAGTATATGCACATTTCTTATATGCTTATATGCACATTCTGTTTTAAGCTTAAAATGGTTGCTTTTGTGAAATGTTCTATTTCCCCACTTTGAACAAGACAATGACATCATCGCCTGTGTGCAACAGTCAGAGAATGGTACCATTATGATTAACCAGCATCCTAAAGAACGAGCAATTTAAGGATTTTTGTGCCAAGAGTGACCATCTCTGAATGCAGTTGTGTGCAATAATCTTATATGAGCCTTTCAGAACAAGAGTGGTCTTAATACAGTTTTAATCTTTTGTAAGATAATTGCACTGAAGTCAAACATACATGAAAAAATCAGCTTGCAATATATTACATTATATTTTTTATGCATATAAGTGCTTTGATTCTGTTTTATCTCTGCAGAAAAAGATTTATATTGTAGACACCTCATTTTCAGAGTTTCTTTATTTGTGAAATTTAAGGAATTTTGCAGCGACTATAGTTTATTTTTTTTTTTGGAAAGATATAGAATACTGAAAATTGACAGTTTGATGTCAAATCTTCAAATTGATTTTTACAAGACAGAAAAAATATTGTACAAACCTTTAAACTGTTAATAACTGGAGTATTTCTTTATTATGCGCAAAAACTTATGAGTACCTGAGTCACTCTAGTCTCGATAAATACTTCACTGTACCAGAGGTGTCAGAAAACATAAGAGTATTGATCCATATTAAGACAGAATAAGAAAATTGTCATCATATTCTTTCAAAAAGAGGAAATCAAATTAATTTCACAGTTTAATATACAATTTACAATTCACACTATTACCGACTCAACAGCTATATATGCCATTTAAATGATAAAATAGTATAATCCTTATTACTGATCAAACAGTATTGTCATTCCAAACTACCACTATAACAGACAACACTATTTTCCACCAGCTGACTGAAGCAGAAAAACCCTTTGCAGAGAAATCACAAAATTACTGTAAAAAGATGCTACTAAACTAGATATCAAGAGTATTTACTTGCTGAATCTTCAACTCGAAACTTAAAAATCTGGAATGGTTCTCTTACTGCAGCATGGTTGTTCTATGGGTGTTGCCATATTGGATTAGTGAGTTAGACCACTCTTGCACTGCCCTGCTCTGCTCTGGCTTTCTGAAAGTGTTGGTACATAGTGACCCACTTTTACACACACACACACACACACACACTGGGCTGGATTTGAATTAGTTCTATATTGTACTAAACAGTTCTGAACCTTATCTCCAATTTCCCTGTGTCAAACTTAATAAACATGAAAAGAGTAGTTAGACCACTCTTGTTCTGAGGGGCTCATTTAATATTGCAAAAAGTAGATTAAAAAAATAATGAAAACTAATCTGCTGCCAGCCAATGGAGCGGAAATGGAAGTGCTAAAATATGTTGGCTATTTGATTCTCAACAGCAATGTTGGTGGATAAATTAGCCACAGTAAGGACTCTGGGGATTGGACAAGATGTTTGCCGCCGTTTACAAATGAGAACAGCTGTGTGTGCCTGTCGGCTGGGGAGAGTCAGCGGGTGATAACAAGAGACAGCTATTTCTATTGGCTGTGCGATGGACCAAATTGAAAGTGATCCGTTGAAAGATTAATAGCTCGGCACAGCGCCCGCGATACCCCCAGCTGCTCCTTAAGTCACCCTTTAGGGTCTGCGGTCGCATTTAAAGTCTTGACGATGAAACAGATACACCCCAAGAAAGTCACCCCTTCCATATAAAGGCAGCACAGTCTCTGGAGTTAAATGGGGAATGCTGACTGCACCGTAATTAACACCAAACTCCCTGATCAGCCCTCCCCCATACAGCCCACCCCCCCTATACACAGTGTCCAGGCATTTTTCTCCCCCGCAGGCCGCCAGTACGACCAGCCCCGGCGGTCCATTACTGACTGACCTGAGAAACTACGAGACTGTAACACTGTAAAAATGACCAGGTTTGAGTTTTATGACTTGCCTGCAATCAGTACAAAACATTTTGTCCATTAGAATATATTTCAGATGCTCAAAGTATTTTTTTTTCTTTTAAATTATTTGATTACGTATGAGCTTGAAGTAACTTCTATGTATTTAGCTTCTAAAACTACCAGAATATGGAGTAATTAAGTGAATTATTCCTAAATGAGGAATAATGCGGAACAAATTTGAACTATTTTCACAGTCAAACCTCTCTCTATAACTTGTTTGAGATCCAAGCCTTTCTTTGACAAAAGATAAATTAGGCATTTGTATGAAATTGGTTCCTAATCACCAGCTCCATTGAAATCTCAGCCTGGCCAGAGACAGGCTGAAATGGTGTCTGTGTGACATCACCATATTAAGGTCACAGCTTGCCCCTCCCACCCTCTCCTTAAGTTTCCTCCTTAAGCCATGTCGGGGCGGCTGTGCAATTTTAGTCAGGTCTTCCTGTGCTGCAGTAAATAGTTCCTGGGACAGCTGTGGGGCTCATGAGGTCTCCAACTGCCCTCCCCCCCGAAGGTGTTTATGGGATTAAGGTCTCCTGGGATTTTTAAAAAAAAAAAAAAAAAGGAGACCATCAGAAGCCCTTTATACAGAACAAACTTAGGAAATTAAATCCAGTTATTTTAATCATCTTATCATTATTGAAGTAGCAATAATAGTAATGCGTGTAAAGGACTGGCAGAGGGCACAAGATGGCGTTTCATCCACAGTCCTGGATTAAATCTTGTCCGCGCCAGTGCCAATTGTAATTGATAGATCCATTTATTGATGAGAAATTGAAGGCTTCCCAGTCTTTGGACAGCTGAGGCTGGATGGAGAGGCCACATCTCATTGTTCTCCAGTAAACCTTGATGGTTGGTTGGTTGCCCATAGATTCCGTAATAAAGGAAGGGCACCATTATCTTCTGAATGAAAGGTATTACAAGCTTAGCTGTACTCCATTGTGTGAAATACTTAACTGGCCTCCCCATATGTTTCCAATGTGACCTGTATTCCTTTACTATCTCCAAAATCACCGGTGGGGTCGTCGGGTTCACCTGTGACTCGTTCTGCTTTGGCAAGTTAAGTCTGAATGTCATTTACTTTAAAGTTAACATTAGGTCCTTTGCTCATTCGCCTGTATCCGATACCCAGCACATGCAGCCTGGTAATATCACTAATGGATAAATGATATAAATGATGTGGAAACATGGCAGCTCTGAGGCTGGTGACGCCCAGTAACAATTCACAAGACTTGAAATTGTTCAGAAAAGGATGGACGGCGATGAGACTCTCCCAAACACCAAGACTTACTCACCCTCCAGCTGGTCTGGGGTGAAATCCACCTGTGTGTGAGGAGGACCAGGGGGAAAAGCAACCGAGAAAACATCTTAATACACCCCTCTGGGAACCAGCACGGGTGCCCACCGACACCCAGGGCCAGCGGACGGGGGACACATGCACCCACATGCACCGCACGGCCCCGGGACGGTGGGACACAAGCAGAGAGAGCGGGCCTGAGAATGACTGGGTTTGGAGAGGGATCAGGCTGGGTCAACCCGACCCAACTCCACCCCAAACCCAACCCAAACCCACCCCCCAACAGCCCTCTTACACTTACCCTCAATCTGATCAGCGCTGAAGGTGGTCTACAATCACACAGCAAGAGGAAAAGGGAAAAAAATCCTATTAACGAATGCACCAACCGCTGTATGTCTCCCCTATCAACCGGAAACTGCATATGTCTCTCAGTCACTCACATTGCACTTGTTGTCACAGAAAAACCTTGCAATGAAATGTAATAAAATTCGTACAATTGCCAGTGTAAAATCAAGCTAACTTAAAGATGACCTTAATGTGCACACTGCAGAGAAAGTGAAACCAATCATATTTCCTGTAGCGTAGTACAATATGCAATAACATCTATGCTGTGTACACTGCAAGATGCACTTAAGATTTAAGGCTGCTGAAAATGGGACTATCCGCATTACAACAGCTTCTGGAACTCCAACCATTCCAACCCAAAGACAGGTGGAAGCTGGTCGCTGTTAATCTTCTGCAGACCAGAGGTCTTTGGAATTCTTTGATCAAGTTTGGAGCCTCGTTGGTATAAATCCACACTAAGACCTAAGATCCAAATGTCCTCTTGTTCTGAGTTGCCCTAAGTGAAGGATTGTTCCGGAAAGCCTGAGTACGCACCATGTTGACGCGGAGGAGGAGGAGAACAGCGGAGGCAGGAAGTGGAGATGCAGAAGGCTCTCGGACGAGTGGGACTCGGCGCTTGATTAAAGTCCTTTTTATTAATCCCTGGCTGTGATGTCACAGGGCAGATCAGATGACACTTGGGGAGTGACCTAACTTTCTTAGGACAGGTGTAAAGTTGAGCTGTGTGTTTGTCCAGGGCACGAGCAGGGCTTTAGATGGGGTGAGGGTATTTTTAGGCACAACCTAGGGACCCATCCAAGACTCCTTGGCTTTGGTCAGCATATGTAAATACATATACATTAGGTTATATGAGGTTATAATCCCACGGAAAACACTTTTGGGCAGCAGGATCCGCAGTGGTACTGTCTGACTCGGGTCAGGACTGATGCCGATCCGTCGCGGAGTTGCATACTATCTTAGACTCCTTAAATCTAGCAGTGCACGCAGTCATTATTTAATTTCAGTCGGTTGCGTGCATTTGATTCTTGATATCGCGTGATCAACTGGTTTTCTGGTGGGACAAAGTCAATAATGTTTTTTTCCCCCATCTTTCCCTGCTTATAACAGCTGTTTACAGTTGTTCAGCTGGCTTATTAAAAAAACTATAAAGGATTGTATTCTCAATTGTATTTCTAGTTGCAACAGAAGGCTCATAAAAAGTTCATGAACGTAGTCATATAACAATTTGTCTATACAGCCATGGGCCCATGTAAACACTGCAGTACAAGCCTGCAGTCTGAACTGATATGGCCCCGACATGTAAGCCTTGTGTGCTGCTCAGACGAGGCTCTTAAGTTCCTTTGGCCTGATTGATGCCACATTAGTCAGCAAAGTCTTGTCCTTAACGAGGGTTAAAGGGATCTGTGCTTCTCTGACTGATACAGGCATGTCTCATACATTAATGCGATGGGATTTTGGCAAACTACTTCCAAAAAGATAAAGGCTGAATATTTTGGACATTAAAAAAGCCAAACATCATTTGCAGCATCAAGCATTTCTTTATAACCCATTTCACAGCTAATAAAACCATAACACATTAGAAAAATTTAATTGGCAATAGGTGATTTGTGAGGGAGTCCACCCTTTTAAAATGGGATTTGTGTAATATCTATAAATTCTTTCAAAAGCTTTAATCTACGAATAAGACTAAGCCGCTGCAAAATGTAACCATTTTTTGCCATTTATTTTTCCATTTCTGAGTCGTACACTTAGTGTTTAGTCACTGGCAGATGCATTTAATTTTAAGAATGATCTGTTTGCTGGCAGCGACTGCTCATGAACTGAAGCCATTACAGCCGATGAATGTGCCGCTCGGGTCGCTTCTTCACGGCGCCTCCAGATAATTATATTTCAGCAGGATCTCCGTTTTGCGGTTGGTCGCCGCCATCCCAGCCTGAGGCACTGGCGAGAGTGGCCTTGCCTCTTTTGCCCCCTGAGTCCCATGTGCCCTGATTTTATAGGAAATATCTTTGTAATTTTATGGCTAATCTGTCATTTATTTTCATCCATTAATTTAGTCAAATATATGTAACGTAATAAGGGGTGCACAGAAAGCTTTGTGCGATTACTATACTTCTTTCTTACACGGGAAACGACCCTTCAAACGGTTCTATACTTACTTCCCTCTTTAAGCACCCCCTCCCAATGAATTCCTGCAGTCTAATGCTGCATCCCTACTGCCAATCATCAAATCCTAAAGACAACTTTGTTCAAAAAATACCAGCGGTTGGTGCATTCACACGACTTAAAATACACACTCAGTCAAGCATCTGATGAGATGGAAGGGTAGAGAAGAGGGCTGTGTAAAAATACAATCACGGCAAACACGAGCATGCGCACAAAATACAACTAACTTCAACAATATATTTAACCCTTTCAATCCCAGTGTCCCCCGGGGTCTGACTGGCCTTATTGCCCAAGGGGATTAGACAGGAAATTGAGGTTGTTTCTAGAGACCCCTTTTCATTTTATTTTATTTTATTTTTTTACCTTTTCAAATAAGTTTATCTCAAAAATGAGGTGATTTCACGTGTAACTATATATATATATATATATATATATATATATATATATATATATATTAAAGTTTATTGTGCTAATAAAAATCTCTTCTCATTGGCTGAAATACCATGGCTTATTTTTCTACTCATATTCCAAAGATCTGATTGGTTAAAGTGGGTATTGCCACAGACTGCCTTTTGGCTCTTGGGAGTGAAAGAGTCCGGTAAAATACAATGATTACCAAACCATACACCAATGTTAACATAGGCAACTACTGTCAGGACGCATTGAATATAAAAAGCGTGAATCCATTCGAACTTATAACAAATTTAACTATTCATGAAAAACGACAATTTTTTTGTTATATTTAACAACATTAAGTATTTTCATAATTTTATTATAATTTCACTCTTTGTCAGTGTTCATCACGGTGTATGCGAACAAACGCTCAGTCATGCAACACTCTCCCAAGGCCACTGACTATACGTAAATAATCATTTATCCCAGCAAATACGTTTGATGATCTTAGATTGAAAAAAAAAAAAAAAAAAAAGCATTCTATGGGACAATAACAATTACACTGAACAATGTTGGGTGCTAACTCAGCACAGACAGCATGGCATAATTTTCACTCAAGGTATGATGCACGTCATCCCTATCGGACTTTTCTGCATTATTTTTGTGTTCCACAATGAAAACATTGCTTTGAAAGTATCTATCAAGCACCCAGATTAATATCACGGGTAATGAACCCATAACATAGGAATGATTTTGCTATATGAGCTCAAGTTGCATCCGTAGTGTTTGGGGTAAATTATTGTGATAGTTAAATCACCAAATAAAACCCGCAATTTTTCGTTTGAAATGCCAATTCGCCAATGAGCTGCAGCCCAGCTTATTTGGCGGTCGGCAATCCATCGTTAAATACGTTCTCATTTCCACATTTGGCTACATTCAGAACGACAGGAACACGCCCACTGTAGGTCTCAAGTTCCGATCATGAGATTCCAGGGGCGTGACGAGAAAGTTTGGTCTGATAAAGGTGAGAGCAGGATAGCGCTGGTGACAGGCACTCGCCGAGTGTCTCGGTGCTCTCCGTGGTACTGATTTACTGAGTCAGTTCGCGGGTTTTCAGAACTCCCGTCAGAGTATATAAATGTCTTCAACTATTGGCTAATCATCTCAAAACGAATATATCTTTCACAAGAATACATAGCCCATCTTTATTCACTAAATCTTCTGCATGTATTATGTCACGATGCTGAACAGGACGAACAACGATAAAAAAGCCAGGGATCATTTGCAGCGTCAAGCATTTCTGAAAATCAGATCCAAAACACAATTTTTCGTTCGTAATCTCTCGAGTATCAAAAAAGTATTTCAATCCATTTTATCGGTCATGCACTTCATCAAGTCACATTTATTTCCGAATCTAAGTGGCCTATGGGCACATCTGTTGGAAGCAAAATGCTCTGTCAAAGAAATCTCCTGTCAGCGCAAAAATGGAAGCCAATGAAAATCACTATTTATAGCACTGTGACAAACTAACAGATGCGTTTTTGCGTTACATTTATATTCGCACGCAAATATTTTCAAAGAATAGTTTGAAAAGTACTGGGGGTATTGAAAGAAGAACAAGTGACCTGTCCAATGTCTGTGATAACTATACAATAATATAGCTAAGGTTACAAAAACTCCTCGACACGACCTTAATTTTCATTTCAAATCCAGTCTAGAACGCCCATCCGTCGCAGTGGCAACAAACGCAAGCAAAAATGCGCAAGACACATAAGCTAAACGTAAGGATGAGAGAAATGCGAGAGACAGCCCTTACCTTGACTTTTGATAGGTCAACCGCTGGAGCCGCGGGCTTAGCGGGTTCAGGTGCGGGGGCGGGTGCGGGGGCAGGTGCGGCCTCTGCCTTCTTGGGCTCGGCCTTTTTGGGCTCGGCCTTCTTAACGTCCTTCTTTGGTGCCATTTTAGTTGATAAATAAAGAGGATTTCACCACAAGGCGAATGACAAAGGAACGAGTCCTGCTGTGAGATCTCAGAGGAGACACAAGGGGGTGAAGCACAGTGCGAAACACCTGGAGAGGACTCAACCCCTCACACCGGAGGGTGGGAGTATATATACGTGAATGTTTTACTCGAACGACCTCGGGGTTGCGAAAGAGGTAAATGATTGGGTTCTCGCTGAGAAGGGAGGGTGGCTGGTCTATAAATGGAATAGAGGCGGCTCCGCGGAGACCGGCGTGGATGGTTTCAGAGCCGGTTTATTTGGAGCGTAAAGATGAAATCACTCAAAACTGTAAATGGGTCACTGGGTAAATCTCCTCGCTTTTTAAAGAGGCTCATTATCGAACAGCATAAGATTTTCTTGGGGATTCTTTTGCTGGGGGACAGTTTAATTTCTTTTTTTGGGGGGCGGGGGGCGGCAGGAAGTGCATGGGAGTACTCAAAAACGCGCAGAATGTATTTCTCTTGCGGCAGACAAGTCCTCGTTCGTTTCTCAGACGTTTTATTGATTCGGAAATATATAAGCTAATTTTAAATAAGAACGTTTTGCACGGTCATATGTCTGCGGTCGTCTCGGGTTTCTAAATGCCTCAACTAATGCGCAATATTTGGCCAGAGGATTGGAGTCAAATTTACGCACAGTGAACACAGCGATCACCGCAACAAACGTGTTTGCATCAGTGTAGTAGGTTTCAAAATTACTGGCTGTCCTATTTATCATTTACTGAAGCCTCCCCGGCAGAGGGTAGCAGCGATATGCCTCTTCCCGTTATGCCTGATAAGGCTGGAGAAAACTTAACGGTGAGATCTTAGACTCCTCCATGCAGAAAATTTCAAGTCACTGAAATTGTTTGTTTGGACTCTTTAGATTCTGAGATGGCCTTTGAAAAACAGCAGTTGTGTTTCCACAATCATGTTAGTGTTGATTTTTTTTCCCTTTGTATTTGTCATTTGTCTTGAGCAAAGGTCAATGACAACCTCCAGCACAGCCAAGTCTTCACCATATGACAGAGGAAAACAGGTTTTGGACTAAAATGTCCTCATATTCAGTAGAATTCATTGTACAGTGTAAATTAACGAGAGCCCTTGGACAAAAAGTACCAAAACAGTAGTAAGCATCAATGGAAAACCATCATATTTCACTTCATGGATCACCTGCTGCCCCTTGCATACAGTAGTCTCTCCGAACCAAGCATGTCGATGACGAACACGGACAAAAAATAAAACCTTGCAATAAGATTGCAAATATAGTTTCAGTGATGCTGGAGAAAGTTACTGCAATTCACAGGTTTGTCTCTGTTGGGTTCCTTTGTGCAATTCTCCTAAAGAGGTTGTTGACATGGAAGAGGGGTGCACCAGTTGATTTTGAGATGCATTAACCCCAAGATGGTTTGGAATGGAGTAGTTTGCGACTGTGACCCTGTCATCCACAGTCTCTGCGTGTGCACAAAAATCCCCTTCCAGGTCGAAAACTTTATCATTGCCCCGAATGAGCTTCATGGTAATTTTAACTATACATGGAATCTGAAATATCTCTCTTTGTTGATTTTTGTCAATCAACAATGATCTATTTCTTTTGAGATAATAGTTATTTTATTATCCGTATGGTAATGCATAACAGAAGCATTTTACAAAAGTACATCATAATATTTAAGCCATGGTGAAATAGGAAAGTAAAATGAATGGTGGTCATACAATTTCAAGGGAACAAGAGCAATAAAAAAATAAATTATAATCATGGATATCACAATATTTTCACCTATAAATAATATTTGTAATAGTCATCAAAGGAGCCAGTTATATGCACTTTCATGTTTTGGCAGAAAAAATGCCACTGTTATTTTTTTTATATGAAATCTTTTTACATTTGAAGACTTTTGTGTTTGAAAAAAGTTTTGAGAAAATGTATGAGAGGAAATGTTTCGACAGAAAATACCATAAATTTCATGTAGTTCATTTCATGCGATCGTTATTGTCCATTTTCAAGAAGCGAGCCAATAAATTTGGAGTTCTTGAGTTAGTGTGTGTGCATGCAGCGTGCATTTGTGTACCTGTGCGTGTATCTCTCCATTTACTACCAGAAAAAATGTAACTAAGGAAATGTATTAAGAAATTCAAAGTAAACCTGAAATTTAGAAATATGTACCTGCAGTTGTGGACGCACTTTGGACATTTGACAGACCCAGACAAAACAGGACTGAGGACAATTTTTAGTTATCTTCATCTACATCATGAATACACCATACTGCATTTCAAAATCACCATACTGCATTTCAAAATCATAAGCAGCATCATCTTTAATGAACCAAAGCCCTTGACATTTTAAGATGTAAGATCATAAATCATCACAATAATGCAACGGCTTTTCATCTCAGACACATTTGAATGTCTATTTATTTTCAAGAGTTTCATTCATGGAAACCAAATTACAAATTTATGCAAAATGAGTGTCTTTAATTGGAAAAAAGAAAGCAGGCAAAGGAATTCACTCCACAAAAGAAGGAAAATTAAACAGACGTCAGATCAGCTGACTGGGTCACAGTCGTACGAATAAGGAAAATGCGCTAATCATCATTAGAGAAATCACTTTATCATCATCACATATTTTCATGCCAACAGCGAATGGTTGCACTTAAACATGAAAAAATTTTACACATACATATGGCCTGCCATAGTCAAAGAGAGTATCCAAGTATGAACATCATTGGATTGCAATCAATTACGGTAATGAGAACGCATTAGCCTTCCACTAAAATGGGCTATTTTGAGACTAAACACCCGCACAGTATGTAAAGAATATCATCGTGTTTGTTGTCAACCACATATAAAAATCCCTAGAGTTGAATTGACTCAAACAGATTCAAATGATCATCTTTTTTTTTAGAATTTTACATTTTGTTATGTCTCAAATGCAGAATTGTAAGCGTTCATTCAATTTTAATGAAAAATATTAAATATGAGGATGGTATGGACTATTTACAGATAAAAATGAAATAACAGAATTTAAAAAAAATTAGATGCAGTAACTTTCAAAAACTGCGAGAACGTAATACCTATCTAATCTTCGCTGTTTTATTCTCTGTTAAAAAGGACATTTGCATAACTTGCATAGTACCTGAGTCACTCATGGTCTGACAAGCAGATATTGATCATGAGTTTTTCACCCAGGGGAGTATGATGTGTTCGGGTTTACTGCTGCCTGAAGGCCAGGACAGGTGTAGCCGATGAAAGATTTTCTGACGCAATGGAGGCACCAGTGCTTCCTGCTCACTGATTTAGACAATCTGAAGTGACGGCAGCAAACCTGCACTTCCCAGCTTCCCAGGAAGAAGTCTGGTTTTCATTTGATCAGTTGGCCTGGATTTCCTGGCAAGTTTGTTTGTCACAAAAATTTCCTCAGCGGAAAGCCGCAGTCACATTTCATTCTAAAAAGATTAAAAAATGTTATGTCAACAGGTTCGACACTATTGATTGAAGTAGCGTTTGATAAATATGATTAATTAAATTGTCCTTAAGTCTTAGAAAATTAATTAAACATTAATTGACACAGCTAAGGAGATTCAGATGTAGATTCAGATGACCAGACTTTTTTAAATTTTATGTCATTATTTGAATCTTTGCTTGCTCTGGGAGCTCACTGCAAAACACATTTCAACAGAATATTGGTAAATGGACTTTAGAGCTCAATACAAAGTGTAAAGTCTCTAGAGCTTGGCGGTACAGGAGATTCGGACGATGGTCCCTGGACGTTGGGGGGGGGCTGTGCTTGGCCAGCTGCCGGTGCCTGTCACCTTAATGTCCCCCCCCCCCCCTTCTGTAAATTGTCTATATATGGCGGGTTGCGCCCCGCCCCCTTGCCAACCCTGGATGAAACATGGATGGAGCCAGAAGCACTCCACTCCCCCCTGATGCAGCTCACAGAGCCTCAGCTAGAAAAATCTTCATATCTTCAGCTGTTACGGGAGCTGACCTCAGGCATCTAACCCCCAACACCCCCTTCCCCAACCCCCAATCCCAGGATCACCTGTCCCGGGGCCTAATGCGTCTCCATGGTTTAATGATTCTAACAGACTTCACCACACTGACTGATGAACGTTTCATGAAGTGAGGAGTAAAAACGATTTCCCAATTTCTGTGGCACTCGACATAAACCAGTGTCTGCATTTTTAGCACATTCTTCTTTCACAGTGTTTTTTAAGCTTGTACTAGCAAACAAATCAGGTCACTTTCTTTTTAAAAATTACATGTTCTTGCAGCTTGCTCAAAAATTTATTTAAATTATATATCTAACAAAAAATATTCGGAAGGGTCTATAGCAACAAATGATTATCTTATTCTAAATATTATTTTATGTTGTTTAATTATACGCTTGGAAATGATTAGCCAAATAATAACACAAATGTATTCATAAATACACGCGTACAATCTTGCTTTATGAAATTGTCACTGGAAAATGGTGAATTCAGTTGCGTCAGCGTTTATTCTATTTTTGTCATGGTCTCTGTATTCTCAGTATTTGTCCTCATTCAGCCCAATGACGTGGTACGATTCATGACAGGCCGGTTTCATGCTGAACTGATTTATATTGCTGAATGAATTTGATCACCATGCGCAAGCGCCAGGTCCCTGATGCAGATACAGTAGCGCGATATGCGCAATCATTCTGAGAAGGTTAAAAAAGTCCAGAGACTCAACTCTGCCCCATGTGGAAAAATCATGCAGCGCACCTTTTGACACTGGAACTGAATCTGTTTCACCTCATTTGTCTTCAGGAATATGCCGTGTCTTGCCAAAACATACACAGCTGCAGGGTTCATTACCTAAATGAAAAACACATTTCAGACAGCAGAGGATAAAGAGTCCTTCAAGGACATAATTTTCCCGGTAAATCTCTACATTTAGACTTTCTAAAATAACATTGTTAGCCAGTCAAATGTTGCATGACAGTCTGCAATCAGCAAATTTGGACTCAGTGAAATTGTACCCAGTTTCTTAATTTGGTGTGGCTCAGATACACCTTTAATCAAAAGTCCTAAATATAAATAAATTAATTAATTAACTAACGAATTAATTTATAAAAACCCTAATATCAACCTCTTTACTGGCAGCCAAACGTACATGGTGATCGAAGTTCCTTACCGCTGGACATTTATAATGGAAATGTTAGTCAAATTGGTTGTTTACACTGAAGCATAGAGTGAAACTATAGGTCATCAACAGGGTTCTAGCAGTTTATATTGATCAACAAACTTTTCCTCTGGATCTCATTCATTATTGGGCAACTATTTAAAAATCTTGGATGGGTATGGCTACATTGAAAAATATTATGATATTTGTTGATTTTTAGAACAATAAGAGCCATAAGCACTCATAGATCTATATTACTGGAACATAAAAAATGTAAAATGCATCACTGCTCTTCCTGTAAGGGTTTTAAGTACACCCCCCCCATAAACACTGATGAATGACCCATGTTCTCTTTCGCAAATGGCAGCTATTTAGCTGCTCTTGGTTTAGCTGTCGGCAGAGTTTCCTGTTGCACAGGCCCAACCCCCACTTATAATCACTGATGTTTGGAGGTGATCTGACGGCCGCTGCTGTTACACAGAGCAGATCTTCGGGAGTGTGGAGAGTGCAGGTGCAAATATCTTCTCAAGTAAGCAAGCAGTGGCAGCAGCATGTCACAAACCGAAGAACGAAATAATGGTTGAATGACACAATCTGTGGCCTGTGGAAATATTAACGCTTTGGAGAGAGCATTTGATCATTACATGTACTTAGCTGACGCCCTTCTCCAGAGTGATGTACAAAGTGCAAAGGTTTGGAGCAAAAGGGCTGAGCTCCAAGGAGACAGGCTAAAGTGCTAATAGATAAAGTGACAAAAGAAACACTAAGTGAAAGTTGTAGAACTAGAATGAACCGTAGCCAAATGAAAGAAACCAGCAATTTTAACAAAAACCAGCAGCACAGTTAACAAAGACGACCAGCACAGTTAACGAAACGAGACTCAGGCATTGTGACACGTGACATAAGGAGAGTTACACCGAGGGCAGTCGAGTATTGGAGAGATGGAGCCTGAAGACTTGGGTTTTCAGGCTGTGCTTGAAGGTGCTCAGTGACCCTGATGTCCTGACCTCGATAGGTAGATCATTCCACCAATGGGGAGCCAGGACAGACTGCAGTCTTGAGCGTGATGAGCAGGAGCGGAGAGGAGGTGGAGCCAAATGACCCGAAGTGGCAGAGTGAAGTGGTCTAGCAGGCGTGTATGGTCGAAACAACTTCTGAGTGTATCCTGGAGCTGCCTGATATACTAGCATCATTGTCTTAAACTTGATCAAGCTTTGCTCCACAGAGTTAGATACAGACTAGCAAGGAATAATTAGTTATATAGAGTTACAGTGCTAATGGGGAGAGGATGTGTGGGACATTAGCTTACACACAGTTAGAAGAGGCCGCCGCTGCTGTAAGAGTCCCAGAGTTTGACGTACTGCAGGATTGCTAACGCAGAGGTCAGCTTCAGACTGCTCATTTGTATCTTCCTTCCTCAGCCACCATATCAAATTTAAAAGCTGGGCTTTAGGTTATTGGGCAGCTGATGGGATCACTTCCTTCCTCCTACAAAGGATCTTCTGACCCAGTGGTCCCACCCACCATGTCATATGACCTGACCTCCTCTGCGCTTCCACCATCTTTCCCACACTCCGCAGCGAAATGAGCTTTCCACAGTGTGCCGGACCGAAGCGAGTCAGCCATTCCATCACAGTGCGAACCATGGCTCTGCTGAACCTCAATCACTATCCTTTGTTTTTTTTCAATCCTATTTCAGAGGTAATAGCATTGGTATAGCTGTATAGCTAATGAGATAGGATACCTGTTATGTGTAGGAATATGGGAGACCCCAAGCGCACAGTAGCAGCAAAACGACTGGTTTATTTGTCATTGCACAAAGTTAACAATGAGCACTCAAGCACAAGAAACAATGGCAATAGAAAATACAAAGTGGAAAAGCTTACGAACTCCAAAAGGGAGAAAACAGCCAATTCCAATTTGGTACTGACATACAGAGACGCGGATACGTGAGCTCTGAAAGAGAGTAAAATTTAGAAAGAGAAATTTAGATAAGCGAAAATACGCAAGCTCTCATAAAAGAGAGAATTTAGCCTCTCGAAAGAGAGAAAGCCGAACCAGCATAGAGTGAGGGAAGTAAATGGTCTGACCGATAAAAGAAAAGTGAACAAAGCAGGAATTAAATACTGAAGCGAGGTGAGAACTAAACCGATGAGAGAAACAAGCTAATAATTGAATAATGGGTGAGAGCGGCGGGAAACTGTGCGGCAGGCAGGGCTGACGAGCTTCAGCTGGTGCTCGACACAATATCTGCAGGATGGTATTTAAATTTGCTTATAATGGTATATTCCAGTTTGTTCAGCAATCTTTACATCTATACACAATACATATGCATTATATTATTTTTCAGTGATATCAATTTTCTTTATTCTTAAGTTTAGCGCTGATGTTTTGTCGTCTCGGATAAAAGCGTTTCCTGAGGGAGAAACCTTACAGTGAAAATCTCTAGTTCAAGTACATTTACTGCAGAGAGTGACTGTAGATATACTAAGATGGAAGGATAATAGATTCAGGGAGTACATCATTGCAATATTAAAACAATTAGAGGTTCAAAATATAATTAAGGAGTGCATTTCAAAGCTTGAGAGAGAGGGCAGAAGGTCTTCAATGTGTTCAGTTCAGGTCAAACACGGGAAATATAAGTGCTGACCTGAAATTTTACCCTGAGTTCTGTGTGTCCCCGCACAGAGCATGGAGATTACCCGGAGTGACCCCACAGGGGCCCAACCGAGGATCCTGGCCCAAAGGACCCTGCTGGCACAGCCCTCACACAAATCAGTACAGGGTAGGAACAATTATGCAACAATTTTATGTGGAAATGTGCGGCACACCCAAACAAGCAACCCGCACACACACACAAACAATCTCACAGACTCACAGAGACACAAACACACGCGCACACAAATGCTCACAAAAATGCACAAATGAGCAGACTCATATTGTCTCGTATTCAATCGTGTCCATGTCATTTTAGTGAATCTCCATCCTTATGACATTTTGAACACTATGGCTGGAAAAATTTCAGGTCACATGATCACATAAGCCCTGGAACAACCTCTTGTACATCAGGTGACGCACTGTGTGGCACACTGCTCAAAGGAGGTGACATGGCAGAGTTCACCATGCCATTCGGAGTACAAGCATGACGTGAAGGGCCTTTTTCACTGCCTGCCACCCCGGAAACCTCCCATGGCGAGCTGCACCGTATTGTGGGCTCCATCCGGGGTGACGGTCGCACTGCTCTGACCTCTCCCTTGCATGGCGCGGAAGGAATGGGCGAGAAAGCGATCCCCAGACAGATGGGTGCTATTTATAACATGCCCTCGGGGGGTGTGAAGTTTCTTGGGATTTCTCAGGGAAGGTCGGCAACTCCTTAAGGGGTGTTATTGAGCGTCCCGCTCAGCTGGGGCCCCGTGGATACCCCAAACAGGGTGACCGAACAAAGCCCAACTGCAGAGGGCCACGCAGGTCCTTTCGAGCAGCAATGCGATACGCGAAGATTTCAGTGGTGAGGAACTGTTTCCATCCGGCCTGAATGTCTTCATCCACCGCTGGCTTTCTAGGGTTTAATGCAAACATTCATAGCTGTCAGTGCAACTCAGAAAACATGTCGGCAGATGCTCTCCCCCTTCACTCAGACTCAGTTCAGAAATACCCAAGCCTTACTGTCCTAGAGAAGGTCAGGTCTGTATGCACTGAGCCTTTAGAGAGGTGGATCACTCGAGGCAGGAGTGTGTACTGTATAACACACACAAAGTATGTGACGCCGGTCCAGCCACTGAGGAAGAGATGGTGTTTGGAGAGACGGTTAGAAGCTGAGCTGTTTGTCCTTGGGCAGGTCAGTTAGCCTCAGACTTCAAGGTAATCCTGGGGTTCTACATACACTTACATAGCAGTATGATAAAATTTGCTCATGCTGTAAATGATTCAGTAACCATCGCCCGCAGACACTTTCTGAATGACATTCCTCAAGACTGTCACTTTGAAAGAGCAACTAAAAAATTGCTGAGCATATTTCCTCTACAAAACAGATTATGCACTTTTGATATCTGTGTTTGTGATAAAACATTTCAATAAGTCTCCAAATGGCTTGAAAATGCACTTAAGGAATAAACTAGATCAGATTTGACCTCAATATTGATCAGATTATTATCATTGTATGCTTTTATAAAATAAGGCTCTTCTGCTATGCATTCAGAGATTACCTAAATTTCAGCATGCATTAATATAGACATAGATTACATGAATTGGTAAATTGTTTAGAGGCCATAGCGTGTAACGTGTATCGTTCGTTTTGCGTAGTACATCACTCATTCTTAAAGATGTGTTTCATAAGTCAGCCAGTCATCACCATCTCAGTTGTTTGTTTAACTCAATCGCGCCTGAATCTGAGACTTGCAAAGCAGCTGAAGGGTCAGAAGGTTCTTGAAAGTTATATAAAATATCTACTACAGTTTCTTGAGTTTTGATCTTGTAAACTAATCCATCGGTCTTGTGAACTCATAAATCAGTATTAACTCTGTTCAGTCTTATTATCGGCTGCAGTAATTGACAACACTCATGGAGATACTTTTATTATATTAGTTTTATTTTGTCAGAGAGCAATTATATGTGTTTGCTTTGTGTTTTTGCACTTGAACTTAAAAAATAGTGGAGACACAATAGTTTTCTAGCAATTTTCTTAACCAGTAATACTTCTGTGTGATCATATATGTATCAGTGAATTAGTGCAATTAAGGTCAGGTAGTTTGCAAACTTCATAAGAAAAATCCAAGTTCACAATAACAGATTATTTACATCCTTACTTACATTAAAGTAAGGTGATGGCTTTCCACATAAATAAAGGCATTTTCAGTATGGGCAGGATGACTGAGTCAGCTGTATAACAGGAGTAAAACCCAGCACAGGTCTTTTAACTTCATTTTGTGTTCTGGATTCAGAAAGTGCCAGGGATCTACTCAGTAAGGTCGCTCAGCTAAAGCAGTGTTGTGCTTCTGCGTTGTGGTACGAGCTCCAGAACAGGAAAGCTCCACTAAAACGCTCCGCATGCAAACAGATAACAGTTACTTTACTGACACTGCCTTTAGAGAAGTGGCTTTTTCCGAGCTGCAGTGTTTCTGGGGCTGAATGAAGTTGACACAGCAGTTATTATACTGATACTGAATCATATTTAGCGTAAACCGCTGAGAATAGATTTTCAGATGAAAAGCACTGGGTTCATTGTGGTTGTTTTGGGAAGGAAGGGAAGAGCAACCGATGACCAATTTAGCAGTATGATCAGGCAGCGCAACGTGCTGTTATCTGTCATGAAACTGGTTCAAATTCTGGGTGGAATGGTATCATTAGCTGTGTTCGAAATCGTCCACTCATTTACTCACTCCCTACCCCCTACATCGTGTATATGATATAGTGCACTACATAGGGAATGACCAAAGGAGATTTCGGACACTACACCGGAATTTTCTGAACATGGTTGCGACAGCAGATGCGCTGGATTCTCCTGTGATGGAAGTGGACGTGCCGAGCATCATGCAAACAAACCGGACACTCACGGAACATATGAGGGTGTAATTCTGCAGGGCGGAGCCATCTCGCTCCTCTCCTTCTTCTTCTCTGGCAGAACATGATCGCAGTGCATTGTGGGATACTAGAGTACAATGTAGTGCACATCGCTTGCTCACTCAATTTCGCTGTGCATTGTAGGTATTTTCTAGTCCACTATATAGTGGATGAAATTAACCACGAAGAATTCGAACAACACTACAAAATGGTGAACACACTATATAGTGCATTATATCCGTGATAGGGGGCGATTTCGAACACAGCTATTGTGTCCATCCTTTGTGTCAAAGGTCGCAGGTCATACTCAATACAACTAGCCAATTTGAACTATACTTTCCTGTCCTATAAGTGACCCCACAGAACTCCAACATGGCTGTTAATCAGTCTTTGTCAGTTGATGATCACTAGGCGTGACGTGTAAAAAAAAGTAATATGAAAGGCAGATGGTAACAAAATGTCAATAATGCACAGAAAAAAATGGCTACTGTCACAAAATGTTAAGATCTACAGTCACTATAATATTTGTATTCTGTAGCACTGGGACAGCCTCCAGAGGACTTCCCCTGTGAACAACGGCATTTCAAATTTCACTTTTCACCTTCATTGAAAATGATATTTTATTTCAAAAAGAAGAAAAAAACAATCGTATTTTATAGATGTTGGATTAAATTATTTATGATGCTGTCTGATTAATGCAATGGTATTGGTTTAAACAGCGTGAAGGATGGAAACTTGAGTATCTCTCAAGCCTGTTAGAAGTTTTCCCACTGCTCTTACAGTTTGCTGGTTTCTGATTGGCTGAAAGTAGTGGACCCTTTGGCAGCATTTTAACAGCAGGGAAAACAGAAAGCTGCACTGGAATGGGCTTGATTAGCTTCGGCTCTGTTGAAAATGCTGGGTTCACGTTGAGCACTTTAATGTCCCTGTGCGAGCAGGAGTCAGTGAGAGCATTATGGGAATGCGAGATGGTGTAAACTGAAGTGATAAGGATGTAACACCTCACCAACGCATGTGTGCAAACTCACAGAGGATAAATCTCTCTCATTCTTGCTCTCCTGGCTCCACAAGAAATAACAACATTTAGCTTCCTTAAAAAAATATGCGATGAGGTGAAAGTTGGCAGAGACCAAATGCCACTATGAACTTAAAGCTGACGCTCAGAAACAATCAGCCTCTAAGGTCTCGATAGAGACAGAGGAATAACGAAAACATAAAAACAGAGACATGTTCCCAAGGAAAGAAAAACCCTCCCAATCTTCACCAAAGTCAAGTGCCAGAAAAGGGAGAAACTAAGGAGAATAACTGATGCACAGATTCTAAATATCCTGTCTCAAAATAAATGCGAAGACCTCACAATCAAACCTGGAGCTCATACCCTCTAGCTGTTAGCAGATCTCATGTATTGATGACAATCAAGCAGTGAGCGGCTGCCATTTCCGCATATAGATAGACAGAAAGCAGGTGTTGCAAATCATCAATTAACCAGCTCTGTAAGGCAGACACCTGGAAAGGAATTCGACAGCCGATGGCAAAACCAATCAGTAACACCAAAAACAAGTAATAATAGAAGTGCACCCCTAACAGAAAAAATAAAATAAACAATCTCTCCAAAATCATGAGAATGTATATATTTTTTTCTGCATTTAAACCTTTAAAATCAATAGATGGGCTGGGAGAACTTTCTAAAATGTACCCCTAAATGTACCCAGTGCTAGCCATGTACAACCCCAATTCCAAAATAAATGGGACAAAGTGTAAATTGTGAATAAAATCAAAACTCAATGACTTTCAAATCACACCAGCCAGTATTTTATTCACAATAGTATAGAGATAACATAGCAAATGTTGAAACTGAGAAATTTTACAATTTTATCCACAAAATGAGCTCATTTCAAATTTGATGGCTGCTACAGGTCTCAAAAAAGTTGGGACAGGGGCCTCTTTACCATGGTGTAGCATCCCCTCTTCTTTTTAACACAGAGTGGAGGCGTCTGGGCATTGAGGAGACAAGTTTCTTGAGTTTAGCCATTGGAATTTGATCCAACTCTTGTTTAATACAGACTTACAGCTGCTGGAGAGTTTTGGGTCTCCTTTGACAGACTTTTCGTTTAATTATGCGCCAAATGTTCTCAATTGGTGAAAGATCAGGACTTCAGGCAGGCCAGTTCAGCACACGGACTCTTCTACTATGAAGCCATGCTGTTGTAGTAGCTGCAGTATGTGGTTTTGCATTGTCCTGCTGAAATATGCAAGACCTTCCCTAGAATAGATGTCATCTGGAGGGGAGCATATGTTGCTCTAAAACCTTTATATACCTTTCAACATTCATGGTGCTTTTTAAAACACACAAGCGTCCCACACCATGTGCACTAATGCATCCCCGTACCATCAGAAATGCTGGCTTTTGAACTGAACTCGGATAACAGGAGGGGTGGTCTTTCTCCTCTTTAGCCCGGAGGACACAACGCCCATGATTTCCAACAAGAATGTCAAATTTGGACTCGTCTGACCACAGGACACTTTGCCAGTTTGCTACAGTCCATTTTAAATGAGCCTTGGCCCACAGAACATGGCGGCGCTTCTGTATCACGCTCAACAATAGCTTCCTTTTTGCATGATAGAATTTTAGGTGGCATCTGTGGATGGCATGGCAGACTGTGTTTACAGACAGTGGTTTCTTGAAGTATTCCTGGGCCCATTTAGTAATGTCAATTAAAAGAATCATGCCGGTGATGCAGTGGTGTCTGAGGGCCCGAAGATCATGGGCATCCAGTAAAGGTCTTCGGCCTTGTCCCTTACACACAGAGATTTTTCCAGTTTCTCTGAATCTTTTGATGATGTTATGCAATGTCAATGATGAGCCCTTAAAAGCCTTTGCAATTTGACGTTGAGGAACATATATATATATTATTTAATAGTATTCCACAATTTTTTTACGCAAGCCTTCACAGGTTGGAGAGCCTCTGGCCATCTTTACTTCTGAGAGACTCAGCCTCTCTAAGAAATCCCTTTTATAGCCAATCATGTTACACACCTGATGCCAGTGAACTTAATTACTTGCTAAATATTCTTTCAGCTGATTCTCTTATATATTAATTGCTTTTTCAGCCCTTTTTTGCCCGTGTCCCAACTTTTTTGAGACCTGTTGCAGCCAGAAAATTTGAAATAAGCTCATTTCATAGATAAAAATGTAAAATGTCTCAGTTTCAACATTTGAAATGTTATCTATGTTCTATTGTAAATAACATATTGGCTCATGTGATCTGAAAGTCATTGTATTTTGATTTTATTCACAATTTACACTTTGTCCCAACTATTTCGGAATTGGGGTTGTAAAAGGACTGCATATAATGTATATTAATACTATATACTGTAGCTTTTAACCAGCAAAAATGGAACAAAGACATTCAACTACAAGATATCTAGATTTCAAATATCTTTCTGTCTGCAAATCATCTTAAGTGCTGCATTTTGTGTAATGTGCAAGCGATGTTGTGATGAATAGCTGGCACTGTGATGACGTGTGCTGAACTACAATGTGGCGACTCATAACGCAATTTCTGACGCATAACATTACAACTAACGTTTAACATTATAACCACTGACGCATATAATGCAATACCTGGCACTTTATTTATTTACCCCAATTCATAATGTGATAACTTTACACTGTGTCAATTCACTTTTTGGCTGGGTCAGCCTCATTGATTGCTTGTGTTAATCTAAATAGGCAAAGTAAAAAGTGAACTGAATGAGGAAGGTGATAAACAACATAACTAAACAGTTAAAAGTCAATCCCTGGTGGGGACTTGTGTGAAATCGACTTCTCGTTCCCCAAATTAGTTTACTGGTCAGTTGCCTTCCCCTGATTTTGGAACTCACCTTTACCTCTCATTCCCAACCATATATATATATATATATATATATATAGAACACTACATTGCTGATAGGGTGCGCTCAAGTGAAGCATCTGTCCCAGGACCGTATACACCCGGAAGTAAAATTCGCACGTAGACTCCCATTCATTTTCGCCCACTTTAAAATTATATTTTCAAAAAGACTTGCGTGCGAGTAGGTGTTATTTTGGTATCGTTGTGCAGAGCAACACTTTGTCTCCCTAAACATGTGCTTTTTGGAGGATGGAAAGTGACACACTTACGAAAGGGAAGATCGAAATGTGACTCGGTGTCAACGTTAAAGTGCAGCAGAGAAGTGAAGTTAACGAGACTGAGGCTTTTAATGACCCTCTGATAAGATAATTGCTGGGACGTTTTCGCCGTTATAAGAAACGTCGATGAATGTTCGTATACGTTATTAAATTACTCTCTGGTTTCCTCACTTCATTGTACCCTGGTTGACTATTTGCCATCAACCGAATTGTTTATATTGAATCATATAGCTAATGCCAACATTGTTAAAAGGAAGCGCTAGTGAACTCTGGCTACTCCTTTACTAAGCGTCATCTTTGCCCCTGTCCCGTTAAAACACTGCTCTCAAAAAATGATCACTGCACAGCATGGATCGAGGGGATAGAGAACAGTTTTTCCTCCTGATTTCGAACAGCCAAGCCTTTCTCCCCTCCTTCTCTTCTGGAACTCTGTATAAACAGACAAAGCGACTTGTTCACTGTTTTAAATGTTATACAGGTAAGAAGTATTGTTGTTGAATGTCAATTACAAGTAGCTAGCTTGTTAGCCACCTTGTTAATTTTATTAACAACTAAGTCAATGCAGTCCCCGCGACGGTAAGGGTACCAAGGTAGCTCGCTGGTGATCGTTATCGATCGCTAGCGTTCGCTTTCAGTCAGTGGTCTATTCAAGTCAATGAGACGGCTAATTAGCTAGCTAGCATGAAACGTCATTTTTTTAAATTAAAGTGACAACTTTGCGTTTATACGTTAACTTACACATGAGACGTATTATTACAGCCCTTCAAATGAATATTGCTGCAAAAGGCAGCCGCACATCTTGGCATTTTCACGGTAATATCGACTTATTTGAAATTGGCCTCATAGGAAATCCTTCATTTTTATGAAGAAGTTGGATGTATTAATATGGCGGCCGGGTGCTTCACTTTGGATAATGTAAATATGACATCATCAGCAATCTAGTGTTCTAAATATATATATATGTTCCCAACCCCTGCCTTGCGATTGGCTTTTGCAGTTGATTTGGCACACCCATAGGTTTTTAGCTTGAGCCTCACAAGGATGATTTAAAAGAATCTATTTGGGCTGCTCAAGTCTGAATCGTGCCGGTGCCGGCTGTGGCCGGGAGCCTTTTCAGAGCAGCGCTTAACTGGCTTCACGCTGCTGAGGGACATGAGAGGGATACAGTCGGTCAGGGTCAGCATTGTTCATTGCTCAAGCGCCCTCTGCTGGCCAGCCGGGCGCTCGTCAGTAAAAATCTAAGCGACCATAATTATGTTCGGGTTTCCTCTGCCCTCGTCTGGAGCCTGAGATCTTCGAGTGTAATAGAAGCAGCGGTTGACAGGCATGTGTTTCGGAGGGGAATCGGTAGCTGTCTGCTCTCTCTCGAGATGGCAGCATGAGTCGCAGATATACAAAAGAAAGTATAATTATTGTCTCTTCTCCCCACAAAAAAAAAAAAAAAAAAACATAACCAGCCCCAGAAAGAGTTCTCCTCTATAATATTCATAAAAGCACAAAAGTCAAAAAATGAAATAGGAGATGGTTCGTGGACCGGAAGTCTTTATAAAAGAACTCTGTGTGGTATTAATCAGAAATATTCTCACAAATTCATTAATGAAGACCCTTTTCATAGCTTCAGCAGAATAGTGTTCACAGGCTTCTGTGTGAGAACAAGCTTTGAAACCAGGAGCCCAAATAAAAGATGCACTTTTGTTTTTAGTTAGAAACACAGAGTGATTCAGACTTCTCACAGACGTCTGATGATCAGGACTCTGACTGTTGCTCATTAGAAAGAGTCTGAAAGCAGAACTCACTCCCTCCTTTTCTCTCCTCTCCTTTATCTCTTTTTTGAGTGCCCTTGCCTTTCCTCTCGCGAATCGAGTGAAACAAACATGGTGCTGAACTTTCCCATTTCATGTTTCATGTTCAGTTTTCTTCACTGCATCCACTCATGCACTTACTGGATTAGTTTTGATAGATAGATCTTTATTGTCATTGCACAATACAATGAAATTCTGATGGAGCAGTCCTCCAAGTGCCAAAAAATAAATAAAAACAGTATACAAAATATTAAAAATCTATTTTAAAAAATCTTTGCATATTCACACCGCAAATAACAACCCTGGAGATCAAGAAATAAAGCTTTTATTTATTCAATTACAGTAGCTACTAAGTTCGGGCACTGTTACCTCTTCCATGTGCCAGCATATCGCAATACAGACGTAGGGAAAATAAAACAATTTATCAGTTGATAAATTTGGCAATACAAGCGCCCCCCGCAGGAAGACATAATTTATACAATGAATTCTCATTTTTACATCTGTCCATCTGACCCCAAGTAACATTACCCCATCCATTTCTGCAAAGCAGCGTGAGCACAAAAAAACAAAATATGTCAGTCAGGACTCTTACGTCACATGTAGCCATTTATTGCAGGACGACTGTAATGGTCTGGAACAATCTGAGCAAGCATGACACAGACAGTCCTTGATATCACAACCCCCCAACCAAAGCAGACCCTATGATTCTTTTAAATCTCATTAATTTTTAAATTATTGAACCCGGTATGAACAGATGCTGCTAACGATGAACTGTGTCATTTATAAAGGAGGAGGCTGGGGAGGTGGGGTAGATGGGATGCAGATGTGTAGTAGACCAGAGGAGAGGGTGTAGAGGGGAGCCGGAGAGATGAATGAACACTGTCTCGGTTATAAATGCTCGCTAATTGGGTGGGAGGAGCTAAATCAAGAACGATTGGACAGACAGGGGCTTGTGACCAGCCTGACTCCCGTGCCTGACTGAACGAACACTGAAGCACGAATTAGGAGAGCATCTTTACACACTGAGCGAGACCTTGCAGTGCCGTCTTCTAGAACATTCACATGTGATGAATTTGATGAGTTTGTCTTGTTTTATGTTAAAGACAGACCATGCAGCCCAGCTTAGTACATCGAGGAAAATGAATTTAGCTGAGGGTCAGAGTGCATGTTCTAAAATTGAAAAAGCATCAATCAAATTTCCATGGTAAAGAAGAAGACTCCTGGAGAACGACTAATAGACCAGACAAGTGTGTCCAGCCCCACGAGCTCGGGTCAGGATCGGCCCATGAGAGAGCTTTCATTGATTCACAATCAGTCTCTGAATGCAGAATGAATGTACACAGTAGCACACATTATACTCGAGGTTTCCTGAACACCTTACTGAACACTAGTACTGACTGCGTCAGCAGTGAAGTGGACTGTATTATTGGTTGTATTGTAATATTGTTTCCTTTTTCGAAGTACAGCCCTCAAGAGGCATAAAACAATGACAGGCTGAATCTCTCAGCACACCGTTCCCTATTAAATGGCAAAGCTGAACAGAATTTATGAGCTTATTTAAGCTGTGATAAAAAGGAAATACATATACAGCCTCAATATTTTAATATTTTCACCCACATGAAGTATGTGATGCCTTAAAGGCCCCATATTATTCTATTTTTGATAATTTGAGACATTTTCCTGGTTTCCCAAGTTTTGAAGCTTGTAGGAAAACATTTGCATTAGCTGCCAGTTTCCAGTCTCTCATTCTCTCCCTGCAGTAACTGTGTGCTGTTCTGAGAGGGCAGCCAGCGAGTGAAAATGAGGCTCAACTCTGATTGGCTGTCTCAGAGTCAGTGAAAATGAGGCTCAGCTCTGATTGGCTGTCTCAGAGTCAGTGAAAATTAGGCTGAGCTCTGATTGGCTGTCTCGGAGTCAGTGAAAATGAGGCTCAGCTCTGATTGGCTGTCTCGGAGTCAGTGAAAATGAGGCTCAGCTCTGATTGGCTGTCTTGGAGTCAGTGAAAATGAGGCTCAGCTCTGATTGGCTGTCTCAGAGTCAGTTAAAATGAGGCTCAGCTCTGATTGGCTGTTTCGGAGTCTGTGAAAATGAGGCTCAGCTCTGATTGGCTGTCTCAGAGTCAGTGAAAATGAGGTTCAGCTCTGATTGGCTGTCTCAGAGTCAGTTAAAATGAGGCTCAGCTCTGATTGGCTGTCTCGGAGTGCGTGAAAATGAGGCTCAGCTCTGATTGGCTGTCTCACTGCTATTAAAAATGAACAATGGATGCCGAAACAGAGGCATGTCAACACTGAGCAGAGCCGTGCAAATGGCTCCCCTTGTGATGTAAAAAGGAACAAAGAATCACAACGGGTCATCTAAGAGTGTGATTTCTAGGAGGGACTCTCACAGCATCAATATAAAATATTAAAAAAGTCAAGTACAACATAAAATTACAATGCAATTAGATAAAATGCAATATTTGTAAAATGCAAATAAAAAACAATGAAATGATCTGCAAATTATTTTTTACTGCAAATTATCCTTTCGCTTTATCAACAACTTTGCTTTGAGAATATATTCAAGAATTTTGAATTTGATGCCTGCAACATGTTCCAAAACGTGGGATGTGGAATGGAAGTTTTTAAAGTTTTTAAATTTTCAGAACAACTCCCATTCGGGGCAGTCCATCGGTAAACAGGGGAGCCGGTTAGAAGTGATTCAATATAATTTAGTATAAAATGCCAGTTGCAGAAGTCACATTCATTTACCGGCGAGATTGTTCAAGGTTCGCCACTTTGCCCAAATCTGTGTGAAAAAATAGTCAAGCAGTTTTATAACAATATTTCTCAGCGTGTGATTGGACAGAATTTCAGGATGTTGCCATCTACAGTCCATAATATCGTGAAGAGATTCAGAGAATCTGGAGAAACCTGAGCAAAATAAATAAATAAATAAATAAAAATAATAGCAAGTAGTAATTACAAAATCCCATTTCACTTCTATTCAATTTCAAAGAAGCACAAAGACAAAATACTGTATATTATAACTTATTAACGTCTTTGTTTTTTAAGCATAATATCTAAATACTCTAAATATACAACACATTCCACTGAATTTGGGTTAGGTGTATGTTCATCAATGTGCCACATCACCTGTCCTTTTATTAATTCAGTAATCTTTTTGGAACGGAGGACAATAATTACGGGAGTTTCTAAAGTGGAACTGGTTTCCATATGTGGGATTTAGGATATGGATTTCAGTTGGCCTACAGCCCACAGTTTCTGTTGTAGTATTTTGTGCTTCGTAAGCTGCCACATATTCTCACTGGTAGACGGGTCCAAACAGCAGGCTGGCCAGTCCAGTATCTGCACTCTGTAACTTATTAAACCAAACTGTGGCAGCATGTGCCAAGAGTAGCCTGCTGTTATCCTGCTGGAACAAGCAGGGGCGACACAGGACAAGACGGCAGCTGTAATGCTTAGTTCCCGCTGTCGTGCGCTCCGTCACGATTGGCCATTCGTAGCTGATCGGGGAACTTCTCTGAAGCTGCTTTCACACCGGACGCGAAACAAATTTTTTGCACGACAGACGCGTGTGTTCGCGTCTTTGCATTGGCTTTGAATGTTAATCTGTCGTGCGAAAAATTCGTTTCGCGTCCAGTGGCAGCATACGCTGTTCCAAAGTACATGTGCTGTTCCCGTCTCATCAATATCTGAGATTTTCTCTTCCTGAAAATAATAGCTATTTATAAATATCTTCAACACATTCGACTGAAGTTGGGAGAGGTGCATATTTACCACCGTGTAACATCGCCTGTCCTTTTAATACCACTTACTCGTTTGGAACTGAGGACACTATTTGTTTGGGTTTGAAAGCAGAATCTGTACCCCTCCTTTCCTGATGTAGGATTTTAATTGGTCAATAATCGGGGTCCCTAATGTACCAAGTAGTTACCTCGCCCCACCCCCCCTCCCCGCCTTCCATGTGCCTGTCTGTCTGTTCGGCTGTCATGCTTCCCATAATACTCCCCTTCGTCCTCCTGTCAGTTTGTATGTCCCTCCACTGCGTTTTGTTTCCAGGCCAGATATCAGTCAACCTGTGCCAGGGGATCTGAGTATTTTATGCCTGTTTTTGTATTGTGTTACAGGCTGGTGGGATTGAGGTACCTTGTTTTTGGTGGAACGGGCAGGGAAACGCCAGTTATCAGAGGCTGGGAGGTGCACAGGGGTAAATTATTTCTCCTGGCACTTCGTCACTCACAGTGGACTTACATTTTTAACTGTTCTGCGGAATACAAAGCATATCAGAGAAACCAGTCACGTCTAAAACAAAGTAAGCGTTGAATACTCACACGCACACAACGAATTACAATGCTATCTGACTCTAAGGATAAACCTTCAGTCTGAACTCACTCAGAGGAATAGGAGTCAGTGCGTCACCTCCTCAGAGAATCACTCCTGCCAGAACAGGCTTACAGAGATAATGAATATCCATTTTGCTAAAAGCAGCTCATTTAGGGTGTTTAATTAGGTAAAGCAGATAACAGCCTCACTCTCGAGTTGTCTCCTCAGTAAACAGATCCCTTCTTAGTTCCACTTAAGGTAACCTCCGCCAGGGCTTTCTCTGGCGTAACTTTTAATCAGCTTGTCAGGTAGAATTATATACGCTCACTGAGCACTTTATTAGGAACACTCATAAACCTGTTCATGCTTCAAACTACACAGAACGGTGCAAAAATGCAAAGAACATTCAGTGAGCGGCAGTTCTGTGGATATAAACCCCCTATAGAAAGGGAATGTGCAGACCGGTTCAACCATGCATTAAGGCTACGGTAACTGGTGTTTACAGATGCGGAGAGCAGAGAAATAGCTCAGTACGTGCAACACATAAAACTTTGAGGCAAACAAGCTACAGAAGCAGATGTCGTCAGGTAACACACATTACATTATATTCACAGGGTGCACAGTAATTTACTCAGAGTTAATTTAACTCTTACAGAGTGGAATATACTCTTAAAGAGTCTATTTGAGCTCACGCTTTCTAGAGTGGAACCAAATAGACTCTTTAAGAGTTGATTTAACTCTGAACATTTTGCTGTGTGTGTGTACATCATTAAAAGGCTCCAGAAATTGCAACCTGGCTGCTTCCCACATTCTGATTTTGACAACTTCCCAGAGAAATCGGTAATATATATCAGTTCATGTGGAACACTAAAATCTGTGGTATTTACAGAAACTGTTGCAATCAAGTCAGTGTTTAAAATGAGGATATGGTCAGGAAAGAATAAGGATGGATGTAGGGCAGAGAGCCACCTCTAAGGGGCAGCATTTTCTCACAGAATCAGTCTCCGTCACTCCCTCCTTTAGTGAAAGAGTGAGCAACTTCTGCCGGCTATGGATGGTGCTCTGATGTTGCTGAAAAAAATATGAAAGTGCATCATCAGGATTGACTAATACAATCTGAGAAAAAAGTCAGAATTGGACAATGAGGCTTGTAATGTGAATGTAGCGCTAGATATTATGAATCTTATTACTTGCTTTGTGTTGGTACCTTATAATGCCAGTCCAGCGTGACTGCACAGTTTTGTATAAGGCACACATTCTGTGGGGCCAGCTGGCTGGTATTTTTTTTTGTAATGTTTCATTTTCATTTTTGAATATTCTGCGGGTTTTCCAATATTTTGTGTTTAGTTAATTTGAAATTCCTTTTTAAATCAAGCGCTGTGGCTGGTAAGCAGGATCACCTGTGTTCAGCAGTGTTTACATTAGCTTGTCATTGTTAATTGAGGATAGCTGTGGTGCATTCCTATTGCCCAATCAGGGACTGGTAAAGCCCTCTCTATTGGATTCATAAGAAGCAGCACTGCACATGCTCAGTTATTGCTTTATTTTACCACTGGTCATGATAGTATTTGCGGTTTAGACATAGAGCTGCAATAGAAATGCTGTTAATCTTTTAGTTTCCCCTGATAGTTTCTCTGTAGTACATTGACCACTTGAGGGATTTACTCAGGCTTGGGCTTGTTGGCATTGGGGAATTTGCAAAAGACCTCATCACTGAGTTTCCTGTTCGAGAGCTGGCAGTAGGGTCTTGCTGCAAGACTTTAGTTTCCCAAAATCATGGCCTGGCCCTGTCGGCTTTATCTTTGTGATTATTTAATTCAAGAATCTAAGACTCAAAAGAAATTTACAAAATTGTAGAATTGGGGAAGAAAGTCAGTATTTCAGACTGGGAGATGCTTTTTTAAATGTATTTGAAGAGCCATTTATTTTCACAAATGAAAGGGGCTTGGCACTATTTTTTTTTGTGATCAGCAAAGGCATCAGGTCTGTAGTGCCACAGTTTACCCATCACGCTGATGACAGCGGAGAATCAGTTCACCAACATTGCCTCTTCCTGCTCATACCCATATTAGCCCACAGCAAGCGGAACATCTCCAAATCTCTGCCCCCCCCCCATCCCTTTCAAATTAATCTCCGGCAAATTACACAGATTACTTTCTGTAATCAGAGAATTAGCGCACCTCACACCTTTTGTGGGTTTCTGTGTCCTGTGACCCACTTAAGCCTTCTCATTAAATAGGGCTTTATGTAATTGTGCAGGGATTTCCAGCCCCTGCGCCAGGCTGCTCTACAGGAGAAACCTGTCCTCTGTACCTGAGATTTCTGCTGAAATAGCAGGGCCATTTTGGGACCAGGGTGCTTTGGCCTTCCTCCATGCAGATGTTTTCGTATAAACAGACCCAGTATTTCCCAGCAGGTCTGTGCTGCTCCAACTTCTCTCGCTGTCAACATTATAAGCTCATAAACTTGCCCCTGAGAGAACAGAGGAGGCAGGTAAACTTGTCCAATCAGCAGAATCTAATAAAGATGGTCCACACATTTCCTGAGGGCTGGGTTAACTATAGTTTGATAAATATTTCCCATTATAAAAATTCAAAAATAGACCTTCATAATGCACTTTCTGAAGACCCTTCGACTTTTAGGAGAGAGTAAAGAGAGATGATCTGTACATGCAATATTTTGCTCATATTAAGTCCATGTTTCTCATGTATTCAGATTAATTATTTTCAGGGAATAAGCTACTTGAAGGATGTGGTTCTGGAAAGAGTTTCTTGCCAAAACAAAACAAAAAATAATTATTTGCACCTCCTTTTTTTTTTGCTTGGGCCACCTTGAGAAAAATTCATGGGGGTAAATGTTAGCATCAATTGCTGTTTACTGGGAACACGAGCTGTGTCATGAGTAAAGTACCTCTCACATATCTGCGAAACATCCTTAAGACGGGGATATGATTGTGTGAGATGTACGATTCTCATTAATTCGTAGATGTTCGTTACGAGTAGTCGTAGACAATCATAGGGTGCCTTACTATTCGCAAGGTTTCGTAGGATGTCGTAAAATTTTTGAACATTTTGAAAATTTTCAGTGGTTGTACACGTTCGTAATTCCATCGTAACTCATTCGCAGACATTGTAAGTGGTTTCATAGATGTCGTAACTCAATCATATCTTGAAAAAATGCACGAAACTGCACAACAAGCTACGAATTTTACGACAATGTTAGGGCAAAGATACAAACAATTTACGACCGTTATTCGTAACTTACTAGTAGACAGCCGTAACATTTGTATAAAATCGCACACATTCACGTGATTTTTGCATTCGCACACAATCTTTAGGATGTTTCACACATATATGAGAGTAGCTTAAGACTGCCAAAAATGTCCATTCACGCCCTTTGGCACAAGACTGATTATTTACGTGTTGCATATCAACTATGTGTATTTACCATACAAGTTGTAAACTAGACAAATGTTACCTGTGCATGACACTAGGTAGGCTATACCTCTGAAACTGTAGCATTCTCCCGACGGAGAAGATGCAGTTCGGCTCAGTGGTGGCAGTACAGGCAAGGTTATGGGGTTTGGAAAATAACAGGGGAACTACTCAAGGCTCCAGGATGGTTCTTGGCAAATTTTACTTCATTGCAGTAAATTTGGTTTATTGCATTTCTGAAAAAGTTATGTTTGGCCTAAAGCTGGTGCTTAAGGAATGGTCATGGTGTCACCAGAACAATAGGCCAGTTCTCTCATGCATTAATATTTTTGCAGCAGAGGTGATCTGATTCCCAACAGTTTGATTTACTGCATTTGGCAATTTAGTCTCACCTAACGATGGCACTGCAGTTACAGGAATAAAGGAGTAAAAATCAGTGAGTTTCCTCCTGTATGCACCAGAAATGTTGATAGCAGATTTGGCAAGACTCCCATTAAGATTGTTCAAGGTTTTTTATTATTAAAATGAAAAGTTTGGCCAGGTGGTGCTGCTGGGAAGGTCACTGGGCCCTAACCTCAATCTCCACACTCACACTCATGGACTCTGAGGAGCTGTCCTGTCCTGAGCAGATCTTAGGGTGTTTGAGGCTCTCTTGTAGACATTTTGAGCCCTTTATGAACACTTCCTGTGAGTCTGTATCTACGCTGACTTTGCCTGAGGGAATCACCCACAGTTCATAGCATTGTGATGTAAAATATAAAGCTACCAGTGGAAGCCTGGAAAAGTGAAGGGAAAAAATAGTAAACTAACAAACAAACAGGGAATATGGAAGGAGCAACTGCTGTAAGCAGAAAAACACACACTTCACTTGCCACTTGCACACCGTTGCTGTACGGTGTTTGGAAGGGTTCATTTATTTCTATAGGGGAGTCTCTTTGATACAGGAAATCTGCACACCCAGGGTACAATTAGCTCATTTCTCTGTGGAAAAGAACAGGCAGTGGGACTTGGTTTTCATTTTTGCCCAATGAGTCTTGGTACAGATGTTGCCTTTTTAGGTGTATAATTGTTGGGAAGAATTCATCTCTTAATTATCAGCACAGAATGTACCCTGGAAGGGCAGTCAGAAATGCTATCAATACCGTAGAAAGTGTGTGTGTGTGTGTGTGTGTGTGTGTGTGTGTGTGTGTGTGTGTGTGTGCGCGCAGGATCATTTTGAAGTTCAGAGATTTTTTTAATAGTAGTGCAGCCAATACTAGTAGCAGGTGCAGCTTTGATATAAAAACGTTGCATCATTATGAAACCAGACTCCTCCAGTGAGCCCTGTGCCGAGGCTTCTCTCCTGTGGACTTCCCTGAGCTTTTCTTTTTTTTTAAAATGACAGAGCCCATTATAAGTTGACATAAAATGTAAAAACTATTATAGCTCATGGATTTTTCACTACCCATTTTCAATATTTTTTCCCTTTTTCTTCACCAAGAACGCAGCCAAACTGTTAACTCCACAGCAGTGACCAGCTCCTATCGACTCAGAAGTAGGATGGCGAATCATGTGACACCTCCCACTCACCCGACGAACCCCTCTCACCTTTTTACACTGTGCAAACACACCTCCAGCTGCCCACAGCCGATACTGTCACATAACAAAGTCAACGTATGTTTAGCTTGTGCACATATAAGTGCCTGATAGACCAGCAGTGGTCGCTAGTGAGTGATAAGGCCAACAAATTTTAACCATTTTATTGCCTTTTATCCCTAGCCAAGTTGGGCAGGCAGACCTCTCCCCATGGCCAGCAATGATTTTTCAGGGGTATGGCCACCCAATCACAGGGCTCCCAGACACGCCTCTGCTGTGAGCTGTTTGCTGGTTCGTTTTCACTACTGCCCTTTTAAACAGAAAAAATACTGATTTTTTTGACAGAAGGCAGACTTGTGCAAAATGCACGGTTGTGACCATGGCTGTGATGTCATCTCCTGTTATGAGCAGCAGAGAAGGAACCAGGCGCAGATCCGCTGAAAATCCTCCTGAACACTTTTAAGAACAACAATGAAGCCACAATTGGCCCAAATGGGGAAAATGAAACTCTAAAGACTGGGCAGAGGATTAGTAAGGATGGGTGGGTCTTCAGACTGCGCTGGATGATTTGAATGTCTCTGGTGTTTTGATCTTGCACAATCTGATATTGCGCTGTGAGTGTTGTTTGGGATCAACAAAATGATTTCTGTTTAAGAGTAACATTATACTCCACCAATGAATAGTGGCTCTGCCATGATGATGTCATGAAACTACAAAGGCTTTACAACTTTGTATTGGGCGCGGCTAGCAGGAACATTGGCTAGCAGTGTGAACCAGCCAAATCTCCAAAGGTGAGCAATTTAAATGCAAAAGTGACATGAAAATTACATAAAATTTGCAAGGCAAAAATTAGTGTGGGTTTTCCCGATAACATGCATCTCTGCAAGTCTCCGCTCACCTGCACAAAAAGCTTGCTAACATTAGCCCGCTAATTTTGACAACTAAAACGCATTTGTAAGCGCTTCATCAAAGCTGTTTATTGCTGGACTGTAATGTTGCTCTGAGAAGAGCATTATTTTTTTTTCATCCTGAAGTAAAAGTGTGCTGCTAACCTCTGTGAGAAGGTCTTTAAACTTCTAGGGAGCCAGAACAGCTCATGGTCCGGACAGGTCAGATGATCTTTTGAAGATATGCTGGGCCTACTGTATCTCACAAAAGTGAGTACACCCCTCACATTTCAACAATTAATTTATTATGTATTTTCTAGGGACAAAGTTACAGAAATGAAACCTGAATATATTCTAGAGTAGTCATTGGACAATATGTGTAGTAGTGTAGATTTACTGCACTGTCCAAATAACTCAACAAACAGTCACTATTTCCAAAATGGGTGGCAACAAAAGTGAGTACACCTCACCGTCAACATGCCAACTTGTGTCCATAGTGTCAATATTTAGTGTGAAAACCATTGTTGTCCAGCACTGCCTTGATTCTCCGAGGCATGGAATTCACCAGAGCTGCAGAGGTTGTTGCTGAGATCCTCCTCCACTCCTCCATGACAACATCACGGAGCTGGTGGATGTTGGACACCTGCTGCTCCTCCACCTTCCTCTTGAGGATGCCCCACAGGTGCTCAATGGGATTCAGGTCTGGAGACATACTTGGCCACGCCATCACCTTCACCTTCAGCTTCTTCAGGAAGGCAGTTGTCATCTTGCAGGTGTGTTTCAGGTCGTTATCATGTTGGAAAACTGCCGTGCGGCCCAGTTTCCAAAGGGAAGGCATCACGTTCTGCTTCAGAATGTCACAGTACATGTTGGAATCCATTATTCCATCAATGAAGCGCAGCTCCCCAGGACCAGAAGCACTCATGCAGCCCCAGACCATGATGCTGTCACCACCACGTTTGAGTGTAGGCAGTGCACACTTGTCTTGGTACTCCTCACCAGGGTGCCGCCACACATGCTGGACACCATCTGAGCCGAACAAGTTTATCTTGCTCTTGTCACACCACAGAACATGGTTCCAGAAGTTCATGTTCTTGGACTGGTTGTCTTCAGCAAACTGTTTTCGGGCTCTCTTGAGGGCTAGCTTCAGAAGAGGCTTCCGTCTTGGCCGACGGCCATGCAGACCGTCTTGGTGCAGTGCACGGTGTATGGTCTGAGAACTGACGGGCTGTTCTCCCACTGCTGCAGCCTCGTTAGTAATGCTGCCAGCACTCCTGCGTCTGTTTTCTGAAACTAACTTGTGCACCTGACGCAGAGCACGAGGACTCAACCTCTTTGGTCGACCCTGACGAAGCCTGTTCTAAGTAGAACCCGTCTGGATCACCTTGGCCACCGTGCTGTAGCTCAGTTTCATGGTTTCACAGATCTTCCTGTAGCTTAGACCATCTTTGTGGAGAGCAACAATTCTCTTTCTCAGATCCTCAGAGAGTTCTTTCCCATGAGGTGCCATGTTGACCATCCAGTGACCAGAATGAGAGCACTGCACCCAAAGCACCACAGTATAAACCTTCAACATGTTGCACAACCTTATTTTGTCGAACAGACAAAAAGCATGAACATGATGAATAAGACACCTTTCATTGCTCGGTTGACCATTTCCAATTGGAGTGTGCACTCACTTTTGTTGCCACCCATTTTGGAAATAGTGACTGTTTGTTCACTTATTTGGACAGTGCAGTAAATCTACACTACTACACATATTGTACAATGACTACTCTAGAATATATTCAAGTTTCATTTCTGTAAATTGTCCCTTGAAAAGATATAATAAATTAATTGTCGTAATTTGAGGGGTGTACTCACTTTTGTGACATACTGTATATCCTCTTTGTAGCATTGCATGCTGGCACCTGCGTTTTACATCTGATGCGAGTCTGACCGGGCTGTGGAGGGCCGAGAGAAGCCAGGTGTTTTGAGGGAGTCGAGTGGCCTTAGATCAGACAACCTGCAGCCACAAGCCTGATGCATTAAAGTACCAGTATAGCACCAGAGCTTCAAACAAACTAGGCTGAGAGGGTGGCCAGAAAAAGACAGATTCTCTCACAGGAAGAATCTTTATGTCTGGCTCTCTGCTGCAATGTTCTCAGAGAGGCAGAGAGATTCTGTTAATCATCAGCATTCTAAGGTTATCGCACTGCATGATGAGGACACTGAGTTACAGTATCTGTATGGAGTGTGAACAGTCCTGGAGGAGAGAAGAAAGAGCAGGGATGTTTTACCAAATTGAACTTAAAATGGTGTTTATCCATTCAGCTCTGGATGTCAGTTAGACAGGCAGAGGAACAAGAGGCGAATGTCTGTGTCTGATGGGGAGGACAGAAGGGCTGTCAGCGCAGCAGCAGTGAAATATAAATCACGGTTAAAGATTACTGGACCAAGAGAATATGTGTTGAGGCGAGAACGGGGACGAGGTGCATATATTGCACCAGCCCAGGCAACCTGGGACGAGCGATGGAGTCGGGGGACTCAATCCAGTCCAGGGCTGTGCTGCTGGTTCACACTGCAGCCAGAGAGGACAAGAGGATGGTTGATGGTGTCGAAGGCCGCAGTTCGGTCGAGGAGAATCGAGAGGAAAGCTGAGAGGTGAGCAGTTGAGGTCGACACAGTTTGAATGAATCCTGAAGCAGTGACTTTGCTGGATGAACCATTCAGCACCCCCTCGATAGCCCTTTATTATTGGCAGTTTAATAATTCAATTAAACACAACCCTCAGACTCTACAAATATCCGGCTGACTAAAACCTAAATGTGATTGGCCATCTGAATTTGATGATTTTAATGAAACATACTGTGGGAGTAATATAAGTCCCCCAGGAAATTGACTGAAGTTCTCTAACTTGTATTGATTGCAACATATTGCATAACTTCTTATATTTTGTGTCCCCTTATGAATCGTCTATATCAACAGCACCACAAAAATCAGATCTTCACTCAAGATTATGAAAAAAGGTGTTTATTCAATATGTGGGTTTGATAAAGGAAGTTTCCCTGGGATGGTAGATATGAAATGTTGTTGTGTGGTTTCTCTCTTTACTGTTATCGTAAAACTTGTTCTGAAGTCACAGAGGAAATGATATAAGTCTGGGGGAATCTTTGGGACAGAATACAAACCAAAAAAGTTCAGAAACAATCAGCATTTGCCTGTGTGTGTGTGTGTGTGTGTGTGTGTGTGTGTGAGCCAGATGGTTTGCTTTTGACATTTGTAATGTTCTTACTTTATTCTAAAGCTTGTGTGTGTTTGCGCGCGCGTGTGTGCGTGTGGTCCGTGTTTACCTACCCTTGTGGGGAAAAATGTCCCCATAAGTAATGCAATATCAGATTTCTTCATCCTTATGGGGACCTCTTCAGGTCCCCATGAGGAAATTTAGCTATTTTAGGGTTAGGGGTTAAGGTTAGGGTTAGGGTTAGGGTTGGGATAAGGTTAGGGTTGGGATATGGTCAAGGTTAGGTTAAGGTTAGGTTAGGGTTAGGGTTAGGTATGTAGTGTTAAGGGTTAACGTCAGGGAAAAGGGTTTGGGAATGAACGCAAGTCTATGGAATGTCCCCACAAGACATGAAAACCCAACATGTCTGTATGTGTGTGTGTGTGTGTATTCCCTCCAGAAATGTCACCCAACATGTGCAGAACATTTTGTTTGCATTTTAAAGACCTATTATTCCTTTCCCAATCAAATTTGGCGTAAAATCGACATGCGTATCCAATTCCCACCCCAGTTTGGTACGGGATTGTGGGCTCCTACAGCTGTGTGCACAACCAAAACCTTTCTGCTAATTTTGGTGAGATTAGACATTCATGGTTCTCATATTGCCAGCTGTTTTTGTTCTTCCCTCCCACAGTGTAGCTCAGCTCATCCAACAGTGTGCTGCCGCGGCTCTCCAGATGGATGGTCTGGCTGCTCACAGGGACTCATTTCCGGTGACTCCAAAGTAAATTGTTCAAATCATCCAGAAGGCATCAGGGAGAAGTCATTTCATGAGCTAATTTGACTGAGCTCGCCAATACTTGCCATTTTGTTTGTTGTCAAAAATAGAAACTTCTTGAACGGCCAAAAATCACCCGTTTGAGACCCACTGTGTGTAGTGGTCATATGGGGCTCAAATTAAGAATGAGGGAGGAAAAAAACAAGACAAGCTCTCGTCAGTCACCCTGTCCTCAGATCCGTCCATAACTGCAGCTGGGGCATTATGGGAGGGAGGTAAGGGCATTACCTGTGATGAGTTGTAGACATGTTTGTGTTGGGAACTTTGGGAAAGGAAAAAACTCCATGGAGTTGGTGGGCTGAGGAGGGCTTTGGAAGCACCTGGTGCATAATTTTCGCCCCCATAACATATTTCCTGCTTCCTCTATTTACCCATTCTTTTCTCATCCTTATTGCTATCCTTTCTGTAGTCTTTGTTTTTTAATCATAAACTATCCCCCATCTTCCCTGTATTCATTTATTGAAATTAATTTTCCATCTAAGCTAATATTTGGTATTATTGAATATTATGTATTGAGTATACAGTGTACAGCTGTCAAAAAAATTAATGAACAGAAAAAAACAAATTGCCTGTTTTTGGAACTTCTCATTTTAAGAGGTTTAGTTCTGTTTATTCAATTGAAGAATTCCGGACTGCTGTTCATTAGCAGTTAAAGGAATCCATATGTGATGCTGTGAATATCACAATCGTATCATAATAATGACCCCTCCAGGGTCAGGCTCGTGTGATGTGAACGTTCTTAACTGAGTGTTTTTATGTCGAAACAACAAGAAATAGATAATGGAAGCAGAAGGAAACTGAGATCTAAAACACTGCCAAAGAAAGTGTTTTTTTTCTTTTCTCTAAAGTCCAATAAGGTCAGAGTTTGAAGAGTCAAAGAAACAGCTGCTACTTAGTCCTCAGTTAATTATGTTTTTACACTTTCAGCAAGTTCAACGGCCACCTTAATTACTGGCGTATGTACCCATAACACATGTGCCCTGGGTCATTCCTCTTTAGGATTGTCCTGATGAGGAAAATTCACTTCAAGCACAACTGAGTGCTGTTACTCTGATGTTTACTATCCTTGCTGTATAATGTGACAGAGTTCAGCATTTTGTTTAATAGCTATTATCCTTGAAAGACATTAAAGCAGAACCTAATTCTACCTTTTACTGTCTGTCTTTAAACCAGTTTTTTCTGTGATTTTTACAACCTGTCCTCCAACCATACGCTCAAATAGGTCGATTATTTTCATTACTCGGGCCGGTAGGCCACGAATCTAAGTTTCGGCTCCGTTCTTTTTTTTTTTTGGGGGTCACGATTGTCCTGCTCATGCGTGCGCGGTTTCGCGATTGGCCCAGGCCGAGACCCGGCCCGAGTACAGGCACTGAGGAGCCTCTCATTTACTCTGATTTACGACCCATAGGAGCGTTTCCCAAAATCGCGCCCCTACTGGCAGCAGCAAGGTACTGCCAGAGTTACAGTTTGAGTTCCAGATACAGTTTCAGTCATATTTACACTTAAAATAACGGTTTGGGTAAGGATCAGCGTTGGGGTTAGGGTTAGGGTAAGGGTTAGGATATAGGATTAGGATTAGGATTAGGTTTAGGTTAGGGATTTACTGACGGCGACGCTGACAATGGAAACCAGATTGTAGTTATTTAAATGACCGTGAAAGGTCGCTTAACTCCTAAACGTAACTTTAGGTTGTAATAAGCTGCTTGACAAATGACCTTTCCGGGTGTATTTTGTTGAAGGACAGGCTTGATTTTTATGGGCTGGCCTCCAGGTTAACCATTCTTAGGCCAGTAGGTGGCGATCTTCCCTCTGGTGAAATAATTCCCTGCACAGTGATGGGGACACTGTACTGAAGGAGATGCTGTCTGTTGGATGAGATGTAAACCGACTCACTGTGGTCATTAAAGGTCCTCATGACACCCTTCGACAGGAGTATGGGGTTCCCTGGTGTCCTGGCTAAATTTCCAACCTGGCTCTTTCAACTTGCCGCCTAATCATCCCCTGATCTAATGAGCTATGCGATTGGTCCCCTCCCTCTCCACCTCTGCTGGTGTGTGGTGAGGCTTCTGATGCAGAATGGCTGCTGTCGCATTACTCCGGTGGTGCTGCACATCGCTGCTGGAGAGATGAGATTCTCCCACATGACTGTAAAGCTCTTTGAGTATCTATGAGAAGGTGAAATATCAATGTTCATTTGTTTGTTCGTTTCCTCCTTTCATCCTTCCTTATTCCTTCCTTCCTGACTTCTTAGCTGAGATCATTAATTGACACTTCACCCCAAGTCTTGATCCAAAGGCCTGATTTTCTTTTGTCTCAGGAAATGAAGTGACTCCCATGTAAGGCAGAGTGAAAAACTCTTGTTTACAGTAATCAGATGATCACAGCCGTACAACCTTGAAACATGAGTAAAGTGAATCAGTATCACTTGATTAGTTTGTAATGCGATGCTACTCAATGCTCTGGGTTTTTCTCCAACTCTTTTCTCGATATGCATCACCTGACCTTTTTGTCACTGAATTCTTTTCTTCTTCCATCTCTCTGAATTACCCAGGAATCCACGGTTTTATTCGAAGTGCAAAGCAGGAGGAGCCAACAGTCACGAGGCTCAGAGGTGAATCTCAGAGGCTCCGTTATGCTCACTAACATTCACTGCCTGTGTTAGGAGTTGCTGCTCAGCAGTGAGGACTTCACCTCTGCTTCTGTCTCTGCCCTGGAGAGGGAACCAGAAAGCGAGTTAAACACTAGCCAGGCCTTTCCTGTGTGACCTCCTCTCTCCACAGACCCCAAACTCGCTATCAGAGGCACCATAAGTCACCTTGGCAGGTTGAAAGAGAACCACCTTTGTGACATTGAAAACTTTAAGAGATTAAGAATTAAAGTATACTTTATTGAACATCGTGGGGTAATTTCTCCACTGCATTTAACCCATCCTATAGTTAGGAGCAGTGGGCAGCCACTGAGCAGCGCCCAGGGACCAGCTCCTGTTCTAAAGCCAGTTCCTTGGTTGGAGGTACTAGGAGGAATGTTCCTGTGATGCATGTTTTTCTTGGTGGGAGGAAACTCACATGAACACGGGGAGAACATGCAAACTCCACACAGAAAGGCCCCAAGCCGGATTCGAACCCACAGTCTTCTTGCCATGAGGCAGTGCTAATCACTGCACTACTATGCGCCACAGTTGCGGGAGTCATAATGTCAACGGTTCTCCAGACAAGTGTGTGAGTGATGACTGTGCTGAGATTCATCCGGGAGCTTCAGTGCGGAGCCACAGGGCCTTGCAGATACACACTCACATTTAAATTAAACTGCCGCCAGACTGTATTGTGTCAGTTTTCTTCTTCTGTGATATCTTTGCCATGAGGCCATCTCCCAGAGGTGTCGGCTCCTGGCTTGAGTTTGCGCTCCTGTCACACCATGTGACTCCTCCTGCAGCTGCTGGGGATTATGGGGGAAACACTTGTGCTTACAGGAAATAATTCCTTTTTAGCACCGCCTGCATCACAGAGACAGACAAAAGAGGACAGGTAGAGAGTGAGTGTGAGAGAGAGTGAGAGAGACAATAAATGAGAGGAGGGAGAGAGAGATGATGCCATGGAGTAAGAGAGGAGGTGAGAGGAATTACGAGGGAGGGGAAAAATATGACTTCAATTGTGGTGTCCAGTCATGCAGGACTGTAATGGGACCGTAATGCTGGGTTTGAGTTATAACTCCTCTCAGATTAGAGCGGCTGTCCTGGAAATGCAGGGAGACGCTCTTCAGAAAAGGGGTTAGATTGATGGTGCCTTACAATTACATCACCAAAGGAAGGCAGACAGGCACTCACACACACACACACACACATATAGATGCACACACACGCACAAACACATAAACATATGCACACACACAGACGCACATACACAAACACACTCACACACACACAGATGTACACAGTCCTCGGGGGGAGAGAAAAAAAGCATTAAGTATGGAGAGAGAGAGGCCATCTTCTACCCAGTATCACATTCTATTGCGCATCTGGTCTTCAGTTAACATTGTTGAGCTGAATCTCAGATTAATCAAAAGTCACACCCTGAGAGCTCAGAGGTACAGTCGGTTTTTTCATTCTCTGTTGAGATTTTACATTACCATTGCTTAGAGGTTAATACTATGAAGATTTCAGTGTATGGCACTTTAACTCTAATCTCTTTGCGTGTACCGGCACTGTACTGTTTTCATATCATGTCATTTGATTGCATATGTAAACCCCAGTGTTTACTGTGTGCCTCAGTATTACTTTTACTTTGAATTTAATTGAAACCACTTGAACAGCACACATTTACTAGGAGTTCACAGAACTCTCGACATATGTCACTTTTTTTTTGATGGGGAACTTATCCACAAGCAATGATTTTCAGCATCTTATTCACACTATCTCTGATAGTCACCCCATATAAATGTATATTGCTTCATTTGTGTGAAGATCGAATTCAGTCCATCGCCATTTTGGTGCTTTCTCGCTGCTCCACAAAGGCGAGCCTCTCTCGATTTATAAACATATGCTGTGTGTGCCAAACTTCTGCAGGTTACCTTCCCTGACTGCTGTATGTTGGGCGCTAGCAGTGAACAGACTGAAGCCTTTGGGCACACAAGCTGTCCTATAAAAACTGCCTGGGAGAGAATGAGACTTTGAGCTTCCTGTCCCTTTTTAACCCTCAGAGCACTAATTCCAGCTATTGTCACTCAAATGATGTAAGATATTAAAATCAAAGCTGTTTAAAACCTATCATGTGGTGACTTGTTTAAAAGAGCTCCCGCAGGGAAGCCGCAACATGATAGGTTTTCAACAGCATAAGATAAATAAATTTATATTTTTTAAAAAATATTTCAGTGCTCTAAGGTTAATACATGCACTTAGGACAAAAATAACAATAACAGTGAAGAAATGTACTTACGATAGTGATATAAAGAACAGTCAATGGCTGCCTTTTGGTGAACACTGACTTTGGCTTTGAGACAGAAATGCAGAATGCAGACACTTGCATTTCTCATGTTGTCCTGACTTTTTTGGGAATGGGGTTATAAGTATCTATGCATACCCATACATGCACATAGAGTACAAGGTCTTGCACAGGATTCATATGGACACACACACACACACAGGTTCTTGCGCAGTTCATAGTACAGTTCAACTGCTGCATGCATACATGCCTTGTGATCACATGCACATGTGTACACACTCTGTCATCTCCCACAGGCAGGTCACATGATTCTCTCTCTGCACTGTCATCATTTGACCTGGTAGAGGGGACACTGGATGATGATTGGAAAGCAACTGCATCAGAAGCAATTCAAGCTTACAACAGCCTTCCGGATAGGCAGAAAAACAGATTTTTATTTGCATAACATAGCGTGGCAGGGGCCAGAAGTGTTGGGGGCAGTGGCGGAGCTAGAACTGGCAATTGGGGGGCGGGCACAGACCCGTCCCTTTATGACAACAACTGAGTCACTGAGTGTAATAATGGTCTAACTCTAATTTTCCCATTTTTGAGTTAGACCCATATTTCACAAGTTAAAGGTAAAATCTATTCAGGGCATAAGTGGTCTAGATGTCACAGTGATGCATCTTACTATACAGAGATTTTTACTTATCCTCACTTCCATTAAGACAAAAAGTGTGAGTGCAACAGTGGTCTAACTCTTTGAACCCTTCAAAAGTCAAGGATTTGAAAGATGATCTCAACCTTGTACCGCCTGTCCACCACTCATTTTATCTGGGTCTGATCAAAGATGAAGATGGCCCAAACTTTCATCCAGATGATGTCAGCGAAGACAGCTGTGAGGAACAAGATTAGCTGATGGATGACTTTCTCAGTGGTCAGCAGTTTGCGATACAATGTTTCACTTTTGGTCTGTATTCTCTTGTTATTTTGTGTTTCGAATTCCAAGCATGCCGGAAATTAAAGCTATTATTGAGTTATTAAAATTGAGTTATTAATTACTTGTCTTAAGTCAGTTACATTTGTTAAGACAGTCAGTGCAAGAGTGGTCTAACTTATAAAAACGGCCTTTTTCAGAAAATTTTGAGAAAGTAACTCTGAAACATAACTTTTGCGAAAAAAAGTTGTGTTATCTTGAAAAACATGGCTATAAACTCTCAGGTTAACAACAGATGGCATACCCTACATGTGTCCTGAATTTTATCCAGGGCTTGAACTTTGGCATAAATTTTCTCAAAACTATGAAAAACAGAGTTAGACCACTCTTGTCCTCAGGGGCTCAATTAGTCCTGGCGAGTTCTCAATCATTTTCCTTTATTGACACGTTTTCCAATTATCGTAATTGGCAACTGAAGACACAGTTTCTCTCCATATGTGATCTAACAGCGATGAAATCATGGGCTAAATTCAGTACAGTGGCGGACCCAGAACTGAGAATTGGGGTGCACAAAACATCCATTTAAAACAATTATTAGTCCTGACCTGTTCTTAGTCATTTTCATAATTAATAAAAGGTTCACTCCGAGAGCACTCCACACTTAACAGGTGCTACTTGTTCTCCCGATTAGGTAAGACGACAATCATTCGTCTGGACGCACATTTGCTGTATTTAAATCAACATTATTCAAAATTGCATACTGTCGACTCTCACGCAAATAGCTGGAGCCACACGCTTTTTATAGCCTATTTAACTGCCACTTTTTTTTTTATCAACCCACACAATACCGAGAGTGAAAGGCGACATTTCATTGGAACATGGACCAGTTCAATCAACGTGAAGCATTAGCCTATTAATAAGTAAATTATTTTTCTGTACTGAATTTAGCCCATGATTTCATCACTGTTAGATTGCATATGGAGAGAAACCGTGTCTTCAGTTGCCAATTACGATAATTGAAAAACGCGTCTATAAAGGAAAATGATTAAGAACTCGCCGGGACTAATTGTTGTCATAAAGGGACTTGTCTGTGCCCCCCCTCCCCAGTTCCCAGTTCTAGCTCCACCACTGGTAGGGGGACTTGGACAGACCTCCACGACGGCCTTATTTCCGTGTGCTTTCCTGTGTCCATCATAGGCCAACATGCTGACAGTCATCCAAACAGAACAGCAGAACAGGCTCTCTCACACACCGCAGGTCATTCATGTCCCCCAGCTGAACACTGCAAGTACGAGGCTACAATCCCTCAGAAGGAAAGAAAACTGTCTTTTTATTGTATGTGACACAGAAAATTGAGGAAATTCTCTGCCTTGTTTGCTGCACTCCCTTCCATTACCCTAATTTTAGGAGGTTGTGTTTCACTGAAGTGAGTTAAAGGAAAGATTTACATCTGGTCAGGATAGTGAATAGGAGAGTGAGAGTGATGCTGAGTGAGGTGTGAGTAAATACTGAAGCCCGCTAAAGCCCTGCCCATGACTGCTGCACCACGGACGAGCAGCCACCTGGTACACAAATATAATGGAGGCATCCTTAACTCTTCATCTGAAATGAAACTTCATGCTTTTTTTCACTCGTGTACATTTTTCACATGTGAATTAGCTTTGGAAAGATTAAGATTCATTTTAATTTTTAAGAAATGGTCAAAAATGTTTATTTGGTTTTAATCTGTATTCACAAGTCATTGCGCGTAGATTGGATGAAGATAATTTTATACATTTTAGATTAAATATATGATTCAATAATAAAGGCGAGGGCGTAAATGGAAATAAATAAACCAAAAAAAAAGTCAAATTTCACATACGCCCTCGCCTCATATGCACCAGAGGTCTAACGTATAGTGTTAGTTCTGGTAATGCAGCTCACCCCGCTTCTTTTGAAAGATTGCTGTTCATACTTCTTGCTATTGCAAAACGGCAGCATAATTATGGTTAAAGTGAAAGACAACTATCGCCAAAAACCACAAAACCAATACAGATATTAATTTTGATATTGATTTTGAATTGTTGTCTTAACCCTCCTGTTGTGTTGGGTCAAATCTGACCGATTTACAAGTTTTCTCTCCAAAAAAAAATGCATAAGGTTCCATGACTTTGTTCACACATGGCATCTGAACACATAAAATAAATTCGGAGAATTTTTATTAAATTTTGTGTGTTTTATTGAACTTTTATACACCTGTGGTGTTCCCGGTCAAAATGACTGGTCATTAGAAATGAATGGGTAAGACCACAATTAGTGTATAAAATAGAGTTCAAGCACATTCCCACACTCCTTTCCCACACCCCAACATGCAGGTGTCTTTGAGCAGACACACACACACTTACACACTCACACACACACACACACACACGGCTTCCATGGCAACCCCCACGGGAACCTATCTCCGATAGAATTTTTATGGCCATGGTGGAACCCCTCATGCAAAGGCGGCAGCACCTTCCCCGAACACCATCCTCTGCTGCATTGGTGAGAGACATGCAAGCATCAGCACCGACATCAGGACACAAAAGGAAGAGGAGTCAGCTGTGTGCACCGCGAGATAGAAAAACAAGCCTGGTGTGCCACAAATGCAGTGTGTACATTTGCCAGGATCATGCAACAGCCACAATCCTTTGCCCAACATGTTCATGAGAAGACAAAATGGAAGTGATATAAGTGATTGACCTGTGATTGACATATTGTGAAGATTTTGTTTTTGTTTTTATGATTGACAGATTATGAAGATCTTGTTTTTGTTATCAGTAGTGTTATTGTTGATCTTCAAAAAGAATGAAAACAGTCGTAGAGCTAAGGAGGTGAAGAGCAAAGATGAGTTATGATGCAACACTGAGGAACACTGGAATAACATTTTGGTGCTACCTGTTGTTTGTTTTAAGGGATGCATGGGAAAATAGTTGTTAATGTGTACATTCAGTCTAGGTTCAGACATTACTTTTACAACATGGTTAAGTTTTCCTGTGTAGATTTGGGCTTTTGTTTTACTAAATAAATCATACCGGTCAGTTTTGACCGGGAACACATAAGATGTTATTTTGTGCCACTATTTAGAAAATTGAAATGGTTTCAAAACAGTGTCCTTGGTAAACATTGAAATGAAGTACTCTGTGATAAATACTACAATATTTTTCATTTAAGTATTTGGCATAGTCAAAATAATATGTATACAATGTTTTTTCCCCTAAAAAACGAGTTGTATGACCTCAGGTAAATTAGGCCTACAGCACATACATAGCAAATAGAAGTTCAAAACTTGTAATGTTCACAAGAGCTGAAGTCGATAAAAAGATCTAACACAACATTAGGTGATCATATATGTATCATTATGGATTTATAATCAATGTTCCCGGTCACGTGATCGGGAACATTATGAGTGTTAGCCTAAACGAACAGAACGGGAGGGTTTAAGTTCAATTTTAGCAACAAAGGCACGCAAAATGCCAAAGGGACACTTGTATTGAGTAAAAATGTTGTTTGCCAACATCTGTACATCTTAAAATTTTACTTGAGTTGCTGCGGGATGAACTTGACCGGGCAGCCAGAGAAGTGCGCCCATCAAGTTCAGAAGAGCTCATGAAGGAACTCTTGACAGCCCAGAATGAGTTACCTGAAAGTTCTCTCCTTAAAGTGCTGGAAAGAATGCATGGGATATGTCAGGCTGTAATCAAGGCTAAGGGAGGGTACTTTGCAGAAAGTTGAATTTGAATATGTAGATCTCTTAGCATATAATTTTGCACATTTCTAGTTAAGATATATGTCTCTATGTTATTCTGTTTTTTTTGTTGTTGTTGCTGAAAATAAACTTTAGGTTATTGTGCAATTATTAAATAGTGTGATTAATAATCAAGTGATCTTAAACAGGAACATCTTGAGAGCAATTATGTATTTAAGGGACAGTGGCTCGCTGCTGGCCACTGAAAATCCCATAACGCCCACTTTACCGTAAGGGGGATGTTGGGCTTTAGGACGTGAAAGAGCATTAGGACATTTGACATCTCTGTAAACTTGAAAATGGCAGATTCCATGAGTGTTTCAATATTGACGTTTAAGTATTTGTATTCAGTTCAGCTTTGTCCTAAATTTATATTAAAAAAACAATCTGTAACACCGAAGTGGCATTTCTTTGGTTTGCAGTTAATATCAGAGGAAAATTGTCGTTCACTTTAAATATATGCAGACAAAGCGCTCTCATTGAAGAATCATGGAAAAGGCTGTGATTTAGTGCTTTGTGTGTATCGCATATGGTGGGGAAAATTGGGCCGCAAAAATACACGTCATTCATCTTCAAATTACTTCTTGCTCATCTCTTACACACTCGGGCGTTGTTTAAACATGATATCTCTCTGAACGCTACAGTTGATATATTGAATTTTTAAAAATTGGTTTCGTACTCAGGAAAATAAAACTGCATTCTGTATTTTATATTTTGTGCTGCTTCATAATCAAAATCAAGAAAAATACATAATTTTATGTCTATGAATATGTCTATTTTATGAATGCCAGCACCCAGTGCATGCAACTAAACACAATCATTATCCTTCCATCCTTGAGTACTGATACATTTGATAAAAGCAGTGAAGCGTCTTCTTACTGACTAGCATATGTGCTGTAAGCAGTGAAGGATATCCATTAATAGTTTTGGAATGATTGATAATGCATTACTACACCCACCAGCTGTTTCATTATTGCTTCATATGAAGCTGAGATGGAACATAATTACGATCAGAGGAGCCAGGTGAAATACAAAAGCTAAGCATTACACCATCCAGAGTTCATAGACAATTTATTCAAATGAATCAAAACAAATATCAAGTGAACATGAAACCAAGTACTGTCTCACAGACCACCAGCCTTCCTGCAGTACAGGTTGGTGTGCCTGAGTTTGTCAATAGGGGGAGCTATTGTACCTGGACTGAGTTAATGGCCTATGTAGCCCAGTCTTCCTGAGAAGGATCACTGAAACGGAGAAGAGTCGTCCATTTTTTTTTTAGCACTGGTGAGAACTGATTGATGTTCAAATTAAACAGTAAATATCTCAATGGCTCATGCTATATAAGTGTCCATGGTAAAGTCGTTTTGGGAAAAAATGGTAAAGTAAAGCAGTCAATGAAAGCTGAGGTGTGCAAGCTGACCCTTTCTTCACCTGTAAAAAAAAAAAAAAAAAAAAGTCAAGACCTTGACAAAAATTGCATAACAGTTTCATTTGTGCATTTTGTAATTAAAGGAATAATTCAATGGGCCTGAATATGGCCAATTCTGAGAGAGAAATTTGTGAATGATGTAAGAAATTGAAATAAGGGGCTTGCCAATAACCTTGAGCACTTGTGTTTTTTTTGCGATTGAATGCATTGCAGAATTATAAGCATAATTATAAGCCCATATAAATTGCATTGGGATAGAGCCCTATGACTATTCTCAGTCCTGCTAAGGTAATTTTAGTTCATTATGTTCCTACCTCACAGACTGCATGAAAACTGTGGAAAATGAATGAATATGATGCCAGAACAGACATTTATTAAATGCTGTGCAGCAACTGGTTAACTGCAATTGCCAACAATCATTCAAAATATTCATTTTTATTCTTTACTATGAGACTAAACGAGCCAAATAAAACGGCCATGATTGTAAGCATAGAAACGGTTTAATAATGTATCGTGCCTGGGAGGAAAAATGGCGGTTAATCCAGTAGGCTAGCCTGTTCTGATCATGAAAGGTATCAAAATATAGTCTGAGATATTGGGTGCCAAATGGGACAATAAACATCATCATTTATTTTTTTCTATTTAACCAAAGCATCTGATCATTTTACTCTGATCTGTAAATTGATGGGTTTAAATCATACATTTACTATCCCAGTAATTATAAATAAAAATCACAAAATGTATAGCTAAAGATTTTTAAGAGTTGCATAAGCCTAAATGCATGACACATTTAGTTAAATGTATGACATACAGGCAGGTGACAAATTAAAAGAAAAAACAAAAAACTGAATGCACACATGGACACACATAACAAACACAGAAATCTATGTTCATTTTCCCTGCATGGTTTCAGACAGGTTACTTGCTCTAATCCAGAATGAGCCGATGTGGGTGCAGGCTGTCATTCCAACCAATCAGGTACGCCCCTGATTCTTATGACCAACCCCCTTAGTTTCTGATTAAGCCCTTGATTATTAGAATCAGGTGTGTAACTGCGCAGTTGGAATGAAAGCCTGCACCTCCATCAGCTCATTCTGGATAAGAGTGAGTACCCCTGTCCTGAACTGGTCAATAGCACTCGATAATCAATTAGCTGGTCTGTTGCCAAGCAACTGAAGACACATTGTATTGACGGGAGCCTTCTGACGTGCTAATGTATCACCCTGGTTACCTGCACCAGAATCGACAGGCCTCATGACACTTAGTTGGACCCGCACAATTTCCATGTGAGTTCTGATATCATGGACGTGCAAGACAATAGTTACTAATTAATGTTTTACAATAGAAAAGCTAAATGTTCTTTGGGTCTGATGCAAGCCTCTCTAAGAATTTGTATACGCTTGTCTTTTTGCATACAACAACCCCTCTACTTGGAAAAAATTTAAACAGAATGTAAAACGCAAATAGAATCAGGAAGCAGTGATTTATAAATTGACTTTGACTCGTGTTTCATGTCTGGTCAACTTCATTTTCTTTGTAAAAACACATCCTTTCCAACCATTTACGCTTGCAAAGTATTGAGAAAAAAAAAGAAAAAAAATTGGGATGAGAGCAATTTAGCCTGGTGATGAGGTAAAAAATTTGAATGATGTGATTTGGAACAGCTGATGTCAGTTTGGAGACCAAAATCATGATGATTTGGTAAAAAAGCAGAATTCAGGAAAAGCCTGGTCCTGCTAGAACAAAAATGGGCCAAAAATCCAAGAATCCCACAAATGTGTTAAAAAAAAAAAAAAAAATGGAAAGGTTTAAAAAATGTAAAAATTTTATTCAAAGAAAGATTGGAAGGGTATATATATATATATATATATATATATATATATATATATATTCACCCTCACAGTGCGAACAATTAAAAGATAGAGGGAGTCTGGGAGAATATATCCGGGCAAAGGGTTAGGCTGTGAGCCGAAGCTGAATCACTGAGATCTTTGGTCACTCAGACAGCACTGGGTCAAGAATCGTCATATATCTATCAATCATATAATCTAATGGACTCAGGATTACGCAAACTTTTGTCAAGTATTACTGTATGCGGTTACATCCATAAATGCCAGTTAAAACTTTCCTGAGCAAAAAGGAAGCCTTGTGTCAACATTGTACAGACATGATCATTGACCTCTCTGGGCTCGGAGGCATCTGCAATTGACCACCACCCTGTGGGAACTTGTGTTGTGGTCAGACAAATCAATATTGCAGATCTTTTAGGAAGAAGTGGATGCTATGTGCTCCAGACCAAAAAATGAGAGGAACAACCAGACTATCACCAGCAACATCTCTAAAACCCGTGCTCCGTCATGGTATGGGCTTGTGTCTGTGAACCTCAATGGCGTGCGGACACCATTAATCCTGAAAGTACAGGGAGATTTTGAACATGTGCTGCCTTCAAGATGACATGTTTTCCAGTCATGCCATGTAAATTAGGACAAGATAATCTGAAACTGCATTCTGCATGCTTTAAAAAGGTCTGGCTGCATGAGAAGAGGGTGTGTGGGAGCTGGACTGACCTGTCTGCAGTCCTGACCTCTCCCTAATAGAGAATGAGTGGTGCAACCATACTGATGTTCACCTTAAAACCCCTTTGCATGAAGAATGGGACAAATTTATGCCTGAAACAGTCAAGCACTTGGTGTCTTCAGTCCCTAAACTTGTATTAAATGTTGTGACAAGGAATGTCAACATTATAAAGTGGTAAATACTTAACTGTCTCAAATTTCTGAAAATTTTTGCAATTTATTACTGAATATATGGAGCATTAGTTAAAAAATCTCTATACATGCATGCATTATGTAAAATCTGATTATTTAAGAAAATGTGGATAACATTAGAGTAAATGCACAAAATATTCATACAGTGCTTTGACACATGAGTAACAACCAGAAATTAATGTGAAAATGAAAGGATTTGTTTCAGGGTAGGATAAGGATTGTAGCTGCTTGGAAAATGCTAAATATGAAATGTAGGAAAATTGTGAGCCGATTAAACAAGTTATTTCAATAAGGTAAATAATAGCTAATTTGCAGCAACAAAATGCCTTTAATCAATACCTTTAGTCAGTATCTGTAATCTGAATCATTCATTTAATGATAAATGGTGATCTGGTTATTACAGAAATATTTCTGATATCAGACACCACTGCCTTCAATTTCCCGAGGCACATTTACCCACAGTCTTTCATCTGCTTTTTATAGTTAGATCAAAGACTGCCAACTACAGTCAAGATCAAATAATTTTTTGATTTTCATTAAATATTATATGACATAATATTTCATTATATAAAATGACCAATGTACCAATGGAATAGTTTAATTAGAAAACAATCAATAAATATGCGTTATATACCTGTCGTCTCTTTGTCATTATTTTCCCCATTCATGATCAGAAGCACCTACACCTTACAGGTTTCGCTCTGTGTTCCATGGTTTTGTTGGCTATAGTTTTAGCTTTTTAGGGTTTCAGAATTGGTTGGGGCCGGTCTGATTCTGGTCGGGTCAATAAGCTTTAACTGACTTTTTCCTCTTTTGGAAGCCTGATTCAAACCTCTACTGGACCTGTAAGACTTTGAAGCCGCTGGATAAATTTAGTCTTGCGATGGAAAAAGAACATTCTGGATAACAAAGTTGATGCTCTTCATTTTTTGGCCAATGCGGTTGCTGCTTGAGAAAGTACATTTTCAGTGCTGTCTGACAGATGTCAAGTATTGACTACTGATAACATTCTCAATGTCAACTGTTTCCAACACTCAGCTGCTGCCTTTCAGCAAACAGGCCCAGCTGCCAAATTATAAGTGAACTTAATGTAGGAGAAAAATGAAGCCCAGCCTGCTATTCATATCCGACCCTATTCAATGATGTTTATAATAATAATAATAATAATAATAATAATAATAATAATGATTATTATGATTATGATTATGATTATTATTTGTTGGCTGGGATCAGTATATGGAGAGTATCAGTGTTCACAGATGATAAAAGGCACAAGCAAACTGAAGGTTCAGTAGCAGCTCTTGAGATTGACACTCTCATAGTCTCATTAAATGCTTTCTGTAATATACTGCTTTCAGAAGCTAAAGCTTTACGGCCTCCACTGTTTATAAGTCCTACCTGCTCTTTGAAAACTTCCAGGGTTCAGTTTTTACGCACACATTGCGCCAGTATTAAATACTTTATATAAAAGTAATATGCCCAACAAGGGAATGCTCATTCATACGTGGACTCGTTAATGAAATCCGTCCTAATTTGACCACTTACATCAAACTCTGAAACTAATTGTCATTGTATATCTGCACATGTGAAACTAAATGCTGCCACAGACATCTTCACAACTTCATCTCGCTTCAGTAAACATAAAGGCACATCGCATGATGGATTCCTCTTCATTCGTTCACTACTGTATAAACTCAGGATGTGTTGCTGCTTTTACGCTTCGCTGTGAAGACATTGCTTTCAAATGCACTTGCTTCTTGGAAAGAGCACCCTGTTAAATCACAAACAAGGGGGTAAGCAGCTGCCAGATTGAGAAATGGAGCCTGTCGACTGAAAGGCCCTCGCATAATTGGCAGGATCTCTCCCACTGAGATGTTGGCCATGTTTGTTTATTCATTAACATACTTTAATTGATTTTGTGAGTCCTACAGCTCCTCTTTGGGAGACCAGCTGGACTGTGAGTGTGTGTGTGTGTGTGTGTGCGTGTCTGTAAGTGTGTGTGTGTGTTGTGAATGTCATTTGATAAACATGGACAGGACTCAATAAATACTCATATTAGACGTCCTAAACCTTCGCTTAAATTTTTCTTGACTTCAGACCCGCTTATCTTTACAAAGTCGCTTTGCTGATCAGAAATGGATGTTGTTTAACAAGTTTGGTCATACTATTACAGTGCCCTTTCAAAATGTGCCTGTGTGGAAAGGGGGCTGATTGCGTGGTCTCTGACTCCAGTTTTGTATCTGCGCTTCCTTGAGTCCTCAGCAATATATCTGCCAAATTTGCAGTAGATCAAGAGAAATGTAGTCAGGAAAAAAGAAGGACAAACTTACCTAGGTACAGACAGTTAGAGAACTGCTTCAATTTTAGTTAGAAACTGCATAATGACTTTAAATCATTTACCAGTTCATATTTCATTCAGATCAATGTAAAATTTTCTATGTGTTTTTCACAGTACACATGGTGTACCACGTTTATGAATGCGGTTATTATATATATACCCAGTAGCAGGAGGAAGAGGTGGGAACGTAAGTGCTGAAAGAGTCAGGGTTCCGAGATCAAACACAGGCAGAGGGTGCTGCTTTTTTAACATCCAGGCCAGTACAAATGAACACAGGGCTCTTCAATGTGACACATGGTTCATTTATTGAATTTGTTCATCTGGATGAACTTCATACCAAAGAAGTCATGCATATGATCTATAATTGTCCAGTTGGGTGCATTGTAGAAGCTGCTATGTGGGGCTGATTGAGGACGGTGATATTTCACCCTGCAGGCTCTGGAGTATAATCATGTGACCTGTGCCTTTCTAGAGAAATGGCCGTCTCCCGCACTGGCACTACACCCTACCCTCCATACTCCAAGTCAGGAATAGTTGAGGACAGTGTAACATTATTCTCCTGTATTTCTTATAGTAATGAAAAGCACCCATAGCAAAATGTTCTATTGGAAATAAACTGAGATACTTTTGCCATCAAGTTTAAACCTTTCTGTATACAAACGTGACCAGCGGGATTAAACGAGTTAATCACTCTAACGATTTTTGTTTCTGCTATATTCCTTCCCATGCTTATGGCAGTCCCTGGACAACTTAGAAAAAAAAAATTACAAAACTAAATAAATTATCATAAAAATATATAAAATAAAATATATGTAGTTTTGTTGAAGTCATATTTTATCTTTTTTTTTCCCCTGACCTATATTGCTGCTGTCCTTCATAAAAGCCATCTGGAGGCTGCCGAAAGACACTGAGTAAAGCTGCTTTCATACCGGACGCGAAACGAATTTTTTGCACGACAGATTACATTCAAAGTCAATGCAAAGACGCGAATACACGCGAAAAATTCTTTTCGCGTCTGGTGTGAAAGCGGCTTAACTAAGTGATTTTACGGTTTATCTGCTCCAGGGCAGCTTCAGTGTCTCAGATGCTGCTCTAAAAACCCCTTTAACTGAAAGAGGTTTTATTCATTAATTTATTTATTTGCCAGACCCTGCAAAAAGATGCAACAGTCATTTAAGGTTAGTTTGTCTCTTACAAGTGCTGCTTGGGTGAAGTCATTCTCCACAAGGCAGTGATTTCTTAGTAGTACCTGTCTGGTCAAATAGATCAGTCCAAATCAGAAAAGTTAATCTCATTTAGATAAGGATCTCTAGAGCCAATCTACAACGTATTTATGGCCAGGCTCAAACGGCCTGGTTGCAAACCGAGCAAAGCTGCAATTATTAAAGGCAGACTTCAGATTTAAGGAAAAAACATAAATGAATGAAGCATAAGAATGAAAAGCTTCCATCCCCCCCCCAAATCTTAATTCTGGAACTGTTGCTGGCTTGTTCTGGTCATGTGAACAACTCATCATCTCCCCTCTGCACTGATGTCAAGCTTCAGGATCTGGTTCCGTTTCATCCACGATCAAAATTAATAAGAACAAAGCGTTTCTACAACATACAATTTTAAAACAGGTGCGAGCAGTTTGCTCATTCAGACGAGCATGTCTATTTAACTGGGAAGTGTTTGAACAACTATGGTATATACGGATTTTATAGTGATCTTAAGCAGGTAGCAACAAAGTATAGGAGCTCTTTGCATTGCGGTTCGTTGCTATGAGACGACTCTAAAATGCTAAAATAGAGACAGCGTCTGACTCAGGTCTTGTGCCTCTCCATAAGTCCAGTAGAATTCAGACAGGAAGCAGATCCCCTGAGAGATCGTCCGGTATCCCATGGGCCCCTGCTCCAGCTGTCAGCACCGTGACCCTCTGTCACGGCCCCCCCCCCCTCCACACACACATACACACACACACACACACCCCTCCACAACACACACCCTGTCACTCACTATCAGTGCTGCTCAATACCAGCCTGAGAGCCACATGCCAGACATGCTGCAACTGGAGTTCTGCTCACACAGTCACTACAGAACGGATGTCTCCTTCTAATATAAAACCATGAAGCAACATTTTTCGTAATCGATACAATCTAAAATCAGATTTTTTTAAAAAATGCGGTCTGATTGTTTTATGGTAATTAGGTTGAGCAGAATCCATCAATAGTCCAATTCCAAGAAATGCATATATGGTAAATAATTTTCAGAGGAAAGGCACTTTTCTTCCATATTAAAAGCACCCAGTAGTTTATATATTTCTTTAGTTGTTAAAAGTTTTGAAATACTGAGGTCAGCAGTTTGGGGCATTTGTGTTTTTTGAAATTCACCTTTTCACCGATGCTTAGAATTTTAGATATTTACAGTATGGGATTCTGCATGCGCATGGACGCTACACATCTCATGCTTAATACTCTTTGATGTATCAGACACATCACTGGCTTTAGAGCCTGAGTTTAGAAGTTCTGCTATCTCGCTATCCTTGATGTGATCATACACCTCTTTCAGTGAATTTGACTGCCAGCTTCGAGAATTTCAAACTAAATTGGTACGTAATCACATCCGTATCAGCGGTGGCCCTGCTATGAGGTGAAAAGTACAAACACCTCAGAGCGAGAAGTTTGTGGGTTTGAACTGGACCGCTGCCCCGGCATGTTCTCTCTGTGTCTGTGTGTGTTTCTCGCAGGCACTGCAGTCTGACTGTGCGCATGAATGGTGCATGTGCCCTGCTCTGGATTGGCAGATCATCCAGGTTCTGTTCCAGCCTCTTGCTCAAGGGATGCTGAAGAATGTTCTAGCCTCCCTGTCACCCTGACCAGGACTAAGTGGGATAGATCAGTGGTTTTCAAACTTGATCTTGGGGGACTACTGTGTTTACTGGTGTTTGTCCCAACCATGATTGCAATCTCAGAATTCTAATGAATTTTCTATTTGTTCTTAATGCTTTTAAACAACATTGTCAAATAATAGCCCATTTACTCATAATTTTACAGCCCAAAAACTATAATTGCACGATTTACATTATATACACATGTTTTTGAAGGTCACAGACAGTTTTGTGCAGAATTAAAAACAAATTTAAGGGAGTTCCCGTTAACGTAGGTTAATGAACAAGACCACTCCCAATGCGCCTTCCCATTCGTCCTTACGCCTATATTTACCTCCTACATTCCCACAATCCCCGCTTGTCTCGTTTCTACGTCCCTCCCACCCTTCCCTCTCTAAGAAGGAAGCAAGAAACAGTCACCACCTGGGACCCCGGAAGGCTTAGGAGCCACACGGACTCCGACAAGAGACGCGAGCCCCACCCTGATTCTCGCCACCAGGGGACGCCCAACGTTCGTACAATCACAGGCCAAGTCCAACACCACACCCGCCCCGATCTCCCATCCGCAGTTCCACCCAATACTCTCCTCCACTTTGGGAGTGCTCCAGGGTTCATTAAACCAAAGTTCCTGTCATTGTTTTCCATTGTCTCACTAGCATTCATGCAACATGTAATCTACAGAATTAAAATATACAGATGCATATGTAAATCTCAAGTTATCATTTCATTTACAAATTAAAACCAGTGGCTCATCTGTTGACACTGCTGGCCTTGGCCAAGTGTACTTCAAATGAGTGAAAATATTTATAGCAGGACGGTAATAGTTTGAATCTGGACTGTGAGGAGTTGAGCTCTGGAGAACTACATTAGCGCAGTATTGAGAATGATGTTTTTGCACTTGTGTGTAACTATCTATTCATAGTTTTAAGGGACTATGTGTTCTCCACACTGTTTGTCCCTTCTCCTCTCCTGTCCTCTCTAGCTCTGCCCAGCGGTGCTAAATCTGATTGGTCAATGAGGTGCACCAGGTCTGGGGAGTGAGGTGCTGAAACGCTCCTGAGCCTGCATGAGAGGAGGGAGGCTTCTTGCATGAGGACTGCTGGTCTTGTTGTCTCTCTGCCTGGGATCTTATCACTGCTGTGTTTTGGTTTTGTCTTTTGGCAGCCTGGGTTGTTTGAATGTCTTTACTTTAATAAATCTCACGGATTTTGATGTGTTAAAGGCATTTCTGTGAGGTTGTTTTGGGTTGGTGGTGGAGTTGTGTTCGGCCCATTGGGCGACACTAAGGACGGGGTGTTACACTCCCCCCAGCTGACGTCCTCATTTGTTGCGTGACCTCCGAGTGACCTGTAAAGGAGAGATGATGTGAGACAGAGGCGAGCGTGTGTCTGTCCCAACATGCTGCTGGGCAAGCATCCCATTTCAAAAATGGATTTTATTTTAAGAATAACATAAAGTTGATGAATTAAAACATTATTTATTTTGTCTTTTCATTTGACCCATGGCACATTAAACCGCTGATCTATGCATTGTGAGCTGTGGTCACTCACTCAGACTCACTCACTCACTCATGAAGGTTTCATATGCGATACCTGCCATGGGTCTGTGCAGTATTGTGCGTGTTTCAATTGCAAAAATATTAGCAGCAACTTACTGCTCACTGTTTTTATTTGTATTTCACATATTGTCCCTGTCATTCTGGAAAAAATTTGTAGGAGTTTTAGTCCAACTACTATTGTTACCTTTTAATGGTTTATGTGAATGCAGATTCTAGTTTAACGCACTGGTTTTAAAGGTAATGACAGTGGCTGTTCTAACTGAACTCAATGGAACTAAATCTCCATCCTACTCACAGGTAATTATCCCATATTAGACCACCCTTTTTGACAACGGCACCACAGTTGTGCTGCTGCACAGTGTCACAGAAATAATGGAATCGAGTTCAACATGCTCAGTTTTGATCTGCAACACCGTCAGCACTTGTGTTCCCCGACTGCGTTTAGGTCATCAAACTGGGGCCCACGGTCTCATATATCACCAGTGGTATTACGCGTCAGCAGCCATTCATCCACCCTACCTCAGCAGTGCAGCGGAAGTGTCCTGCTGGATGTGAAATAAATATATGAGGACAGTAAAGATGCATGGATGTGGAGCAGGTGACGCACATTAATGCCCAGAGCTCACCGGAGCATAAATGTCTCTCTGAAATGAGAGAGTGATATGAGTGGATCTTCTGGACAGTCTCTTCATTACCTGACGGCAGTAAAAGTGTGCACTTCTGATGATGCATTCGGCAGAGAGATGATGAATGAGGGAGGGGGGGAGAGTTACTGAAGAGGTGTTCGGCCGCTGACTGCTGCGGTGCCAGCGATGCTCTACTGAGCCACTGGTGCCTCCATTTGTGACATCTTCCACCTGTTCGTCACCACTGGCAACTTTTATACATTTTTTCAAAATAGGTTTTATGAAATAGACACCCCTGTAATTGTCTGAATTTGTCCAGATATCCACTGTACACCAGTGCAACTCACAAACAAATGCATGCAGTCACACACGCACACACGTGCACACACACAGGCACACGCAAGCACACACACACACACACACGCACACGTGCACACACACAGGCACACGCAAGCACGCACACACATGCACACACACACACACACACACACACACACACGCACACGTGCACACACACAGGCACACACAAGCGTGCACACACACACACACACACACACATAAGTGCACTCACAGACACACTAAGACAGACGCACACAAATGAGCAAATCTGTCCTTTGACATTTTTACTGTCATGAGCAAATGCTGAGAGGTCCTTGATTTTGCCGACCTAGGCCAGTACAGTCTGTGTAAATACAGGCTTGAGTGCCAGAGAGAGAGAGAGAGAGAGAGGAAGTGGAGTGAGGGAAACACGGACGGGGGGGGGTGACCGATTGTTCACCCGTCGCCATGGTGAGTCCTCTCTGTTCTCGCCCCCTACAGCTTTCCCATCTGCCCTGGCTCTTTCCAAAATGGCTGCCAGCACCCCAAAAGCTGACCCTTCCCTCTCCGCTCTAATTCTGGCACAGTGCTCACTGACCCCTGTTTCAATCCCCTTAGCACCCACTTCCAGGATGGCAACCGTCCTCTAGTGAAGCAGCTCATCATGTTTGACCTGGATAAACATCCTGTGCACACCGATGGGTTTGTGTTTAGAGGTCAAAATAAGTACAGAGCACGTGAAAAATCCTGGTTATATTATTTCACTCCACAGATATTCAGCTTTAAAAAAAAGGAGAGTAATTTATCATAGATGTGGCATTTGTTTAGGAAATGCAGCAGATACAAATATACAGTCCTTATCATGACTGGTCTACTGCACATTTTACCTGTATTAATGAATAAGAACTTTTTTATCGCTGAAATGCTCTCAAACTATGTTTTGTCAATTTTCCTGGTCTGATCTCACCATAAGCAATATTATTTTAGAGAAACTGATTAATTATTTTGGATTTTCCGCCATTTCTTAAACAATGGAAAAAAATGAATATATTATATATGTGTATTTATATGCTATTAGTTTTTGCATGGATTTTGGAGGATGTCATGCTGAATTCTGCTTTTAATCAATGGTTGTACGTGTTCGCCTGCTCTAATACGATAGAGATATGACTTGTGGGAGTGGGGCGTAAGATTTCATTCTGTGCGATGAGAACTGCTTTTGGACATTTCTCATTTAAAGCTGCAAATTGCACTAATTGCAATTTTTCGCGCAAATTAAAGGTCTCGACAATTGAGTGTTTTTAAATGAGTTTGCAGTGGATTGTTGCTGTTATTTTATATGTATAAATTACTGCAAATTAGCTCGCTTCAGGCGCAGAATTGCTGTGTCTTGATGTTTATGTTGTTTCATTTTAAACCTGTTTTTCAGATTATTTAGGAAATGGAAGAGAGCTAATGTTAAAGTGAAAGGAAAATGGAAAATTTGTAGCATTATGATATATAATGGAAAAAAGCGATTTAATAAAATACCAGTATATTTGCCTCTTTTTTTTTTTTGATTTGATTAAAATAAACTGCTCTAAATCTCAAAGGGATTTTTGGTTAGATGGCACAGTTCAGTACTTTCCTGTGTAATATCCCTGATTGTTTGAGTTTCACACACACCTTGCGCACTGAACCAATTCACATTTTTGCCATTATCTGTTGACTAAAGGTCATGACCTCACTCTCCCCTCCTCTCCAACCGGTGCTATCTGGCAAAACTCAGTGTTCATAGTCTGTGATCCACACGTAAAACAACACTAATTATCAACCAAGCGTTCAGGGTCTTCTGTTTTTGCCCCCAAACAGATAAAATAAAGTTAGGCTCATCAAAAAAAGAATTTCAAAGTGACATTTCTATCTGTCTCAAATTTGGCTTTTTAATCCCATAAAACCTATGGACCCATATTTGAGTCTGTAAAATGCAGCTACCGCAGTCAAACCGGTGAAACTTCAGGCCTTTTTTAAACTCTAGTGGAGATAACAAGGTTTCCAACAATCCCAAATATGTCCTGAAAAACCGGGAAATGTGTATAAAATGATGTACAAGATTTAGATATTTTCCATTTGCTGTAACGCTGTGGCCATAAAACAGGGTGTTCTGGGTTTGAATATTTGTCTCAGTATAAGTGTGATGCAGCTTCAGTGAAGCGCTGTAACCAGCAGATACAGAATATGCCTCATTTTCCAAAAAAAAAAAAAAGTCTTTTCTGACTTCGAACCAATATAAGGGAAAAATTTAAGTGAAAATAAGTAAGGGCTTAAATTGTTACAAGTTTTCTTTTCTTTAGATAATTTTCCAAAAAAATTCAATCAAGGCTGCTTTAGTGTAAAAGAACAATCACATATTTCTCTAGAAAATATTTTTCTCAGACAAGAGTTTGGTGGTGGAAAGATAAGAGCCACAAAGCCTCCATTTTCTTTATTTCCTCCCTTCAGTTGGAAAATGTTGAGTATCAAATCCAAAATGATACGAGTTTCTGTGTTTACATTCGGGGTGTCACCTCGCCAGACAACCTTTGATCTGGCCGGTCAGGGCCTCTGATTCTGGAACATTCCAGCAGGCTTTGCCCCAGCTGTAATTTTTGTGATCCTCACACTTATTGCACTTGACCAGTCCTCTCTCAGACACATTGAAATTGGGGACCAGTCTCTTACAGCCTCCTCAGGGGAACCTCTAAACACACAATAGTCTCTCCAACAGCTAAATGGACATACTGTACGTTTCTCATACCACAGTGAAATACCAGGGGGCACTTGGTCCATCCATTTTTCTCATATTAAGTGCGTCTCTGCTTTTATTGCTTTGAATCCTCTGCAGCTGTACATAACATGCGAGTCATATTTTACACAGACCGTCCTGCCCTTCTGCCTGTTTTATGGGCATTCTACAGAGCTTAAAGAACAGTTTATAAAACACTTTGAGGCCTTGATCTGCCAAGATTTCCACCACAAACAGTCCGCTCCTGACCTTGGCACTTATTCGTTTCCTTAGTCTGGTTTTGTCCGAGCAATTCAACAAACTCAGTGTTCAAACGACAGGAAGGTAATGGTATCCATCATACAGAGATGACACTTTACAATATAGCGGCAAATAATAATCTTAATCAGAAAAGGCAAAATTTTCTGAAGAATATTCGTGTGCTTGCTTCAGTGAGAAAAGTTGAAGAGGTTGGCTTATAAAATGAAGGTGCTTGGAAACTGAGAGGCAAAAGGAATTTGCTGAAGAAATGTTGAAAAGTGCTGAAATGTGAACACAAGACTTTAAAGCTGAAAGTAATAGTTTAAGGAATTCAGACTTTCAGCTGCATCATGACCAAGTCTCCTCTGCTTCAACCTAGCTGTAAAAAAAAAATAAAAAATGGTGAATTGGAGTCAATGAGGATGATGCATCTCTCTCTATGGCTCTGTGCGCAGTGGCGCCAACTTCAGGTCAACATTGGGGGGTCACAATATTTTTTTATCAGGCTACTGTATCCCCAAGGGTAGGCTGCCTTGTCCAAAGTCCAGCCTTTTACAATGTTAAAAAGGTTTATTTAGAAAATATCAGTTGGCTACTTTATTTGATTAATGTTAAATCTGGTTGTGATCAGTGAAATAACGTTAATTGGCTGAATGGATGCAATGTATGAAGGCATACACGAATTGAGTGTCGGAGGGAGCATCCATTTTCTATCCCCGCATAAAACTGTTTTCAATCATTCTTTACTTAACCTAGGATTTGAAATTGCAAACGGGACCTTAAAAATTGCGTGAGCCTGTAGGATACTCATGTGTCGCATTTTTTTCCAGCCTGCTTCAAGACGCACGCAATATGCGCACACAATAATTATGCATGCAACGCGTGGTTCATCGGCCAAGGGCGCTGGCTCTTAACGCTACTCCTACTACAACGCTATAGGCTACATATCTTCAATCTTCCACGCATCTGCTGTGTTTAAATAGTGCCGCCTGCTGCAGATGCATGGTTAATAGTACACCGCATCCCGACTATGAAAATGAAATCCCAAACTGCAAGCTAAAAGCCGATATAACCTCAGCGCTGAACTGAAGCATAAGCTACTGATTAAGGCAATGCGGGACCTTTTTTAATAAGGCTATGCAAGCCGTCTACGATTGCAGTTGCAGGTTTAGAAGCTGATGCATACTGAAATTAATATTCAAGTCCAGAAAATTTCACGAAAGTTGGCAGTAGGCTTATTCATTAAATCGGCTATTGCTTCATAAACATAAAACAGACAGGGTAACAAATGACAAGTTGTCAAAATCAATGGGCTCTTTTTAATGAACTAGTTTAAGAAATATAATTGCATGACATAGCCTGCATGTCATTTTCCGGAAATATAAAATTAGGTCAATTAACAACGGTACTTTATATTTTACTGCGTTTAATCTCAGCAAGGGAAATTCTGAAGCCAACGTCACAATTCATTTCCAATATACATTCAGCTGAACGATGAGAATGAGGATACAAGTTGGCGATTGAGCGCTGTCCCTCGACGAAAACAATTGAGCGAAGACACGAAAAACGGAGCACTTCTGTATAAAAAATTGGGTTGTGTATTTTATTATTGCTATTAAGGAACTGTTTACTGATTATTTTAGGTGTAATTTTTTTACACATTTAGCCTATGTTAAAAAATAGCCTGTTTTTTTTTAACCTCAATTTGTCTACTGCATTGCCAAAAACCAATGAATCCCGCCAAAATTTACTTTACAAGAAGTCAAGACCATACGTTCTTCATATAAAGCACACGTATAAATTATCATGTTGAAAAACGTATTTATTTATCCACATATCTGGGAAAAAAATGAAATTGTACCGTTTTTCGTGCCTGCGCTCATATGGATGGGGAACACTTTTTTTAAGGCGAATGCATATTATTAACGTATTTACGTACGCGAAAGCATTAAAACGAACCAAGGTACAGTGAAAGTAACCGTTCAGGGGTACGTTTCCTAAAACCTTGGTTTGAACGGGATTATGGAAGTTGCTGAAAGTTAGCAAATACAGTGGGTTGACCGGTTCCGCAATTTGACCGATTCCGCAATGTGCAGAAATCAAACTTTATTTGCGGGAAAACGACTTCGCTGTCAGCCTTGAGTTTGACACCGCTTGAACGGTAAATTATTGTGGATTTAACTCTTAACTATCGTTTCGAGATATTCGGCTTGACAGAGAAATAAATGCCCTTTAACTGTTGCTTGCCGTTGTAGCAGTACCAAATCAACGCCTGTGATAAGGCGCACTGCGCAGTGTGAGGCCGTTAAACGCGTGTATTCCGGGGATTCATCTCACGTTATTAGTGTCATTATGATCGGAAATTATCGTACATTTGACCATATAAATCCAAATTTCGCACTCTTGATACTTTTTCATCAACACCCATTAGAGTGACTGCTTGTCGTTTGACTAATTCCGCAAACGCCATTTTGTAGGTTTTCAAACTTGTAATTTATGACATATGTTTATTCTTGTTTGTTTTTCTGAAAGAATTTTATTAAAGTTTAATGTAGTCAATGTGAAATAAAACATCTTTTCCCCCGCCATAACTGTTTTTCAGTGGCTCAACGGGTTGATCATTACTCATGTCCTGTGTTAATCTGAATTTGTAGTCTCATCCTGATAATTTTAATGTATACTTGGTATGTACTTGAATTGGAAAGAGTAGAAAGAATCATCCATAGTCGCTGATAGCAGTTGAATATCGATGGATGTACAAAATCGTCTTGAACTGAGGCCAGCACACGTGGATTCCAGCTGACACAATGTCGACACACGGAACAATTATCCATAAATTTGACCAATTATGATATACCCTGCAGAGTAATGCTGGCTAAAATTGGTGGGAAATACATGTGTCTGTTCCTTTGTGGCCAGGGGCACGCAATTATGCCAATAAACAAAGAATATCATAAGTTTGGCCTATTAAGGGCGCTATTTGCGGAACTGGAAATTATTTGCGGAACTGGTCAAAGGACGTGCCATTGAAAAATGATTGTGCAAGGCTTTATTCCTAATGACTGAAGAAAACTAACTGATCCACAAAGTGCTTGAGTAATTTCCGCAAATTCGTGAACATATAACTTTCAGCCACCGAATGCTGTATCGATACCAGACGCTTCAGACAAATTCCGTTTGCGGAACCGGTTAACGCACTGTAGCAACGCTTTTGGGAAACATAACCCCAGCTCAGTAAATTGCAGTACGGTTGCCCACATTCTGCTGCAATCTTCCTGAGTTGCTTTGCTACGACAGCAGCTAAAGACGATGTGTTATTCACTATCAAATTCTTTTTTTTTTAGAGTAGGCCACGGAAACGAATCAAGGACACACATTTTCTGGACATGAATATTAATCCCAATGTGGATTTAGCTTCTAAACCTGCAACTGCAGTCGTAGACGGCTTGCATTAGCCTTTTTTTTTTTTTTTTTTTTAAGGTCCCGCATTACCGCAATCAGTAGCTTGACTGAACGGGGCAGACGAACTACGAAAACTTGCGGTTTTAATATTGCAGGGTTTTTGCACCCCCGACCTTAACTTTGGAGGTGCAGGAGACCCAATGCCCCCCCACAAATGGCGCCTATGTCTGTGCGTATCTGGGTCAACGCAGTGCATGCTGAGAAATTAGCTTTATGGCGGAGCAAACATAGCAGGCCACATTGGCAGACTGCCGCAGCTGTTGTTGCTTATAGCTCATTGTCAGTGTCATGGTTTAGTCCCGCCGGATGCTACATGCAATCCGGCGGGCACAGGGACCATGTACCCAAAGGCTGATAAAGGGACCCACTCGCACAGGCTGGTACAAAAAATAGAAAGATATTTAATAAATATACTTTAAAAAATGACAAAGAGACAGGGGAGCAGCAGGAACACACACAGAGCTAAAATGCCAGAATGCAGCTGCACTGCCAATTGGCAGTGCAGCTCTTAAATACTCTAAACTTCACCTCCACTTCAACGAGCAACAGGTGTGGCTCAGCAACAGGTGTGGCTCGTTGAAGTTGAGGCGAAGACAGCAGGAGGGGGAGGGGCTGCAGGGCAGAACCATCACAGTCAGTGTCTCCCCCAGTCCCGAACTGTACAACGCTGACCTGGCCAAGTAGTGAAATGCTACTATTCGCGGCTCTCTGTTCATTTCTGTGCCCTGAGTGTTCGCTAGCTAAATAGGTAGTAATAGCAAGCTGCAAGATATCGTTAGCACGTTGTGATATTATTCACGGCTCCGTTTTTATTTTTGTGCTATTATTAGCTAGTTAGCTCGCGAACACACAGTGCACAGAACGTGTTCGAAATGGGTAGAACTTGAGCGTTGAAATTGCCATCACTGCAGATGACATAATCAACAGCAAGCTAACATTAACTATTAAGCTACTCAATGAGTATGGAAAAGTTACGTCTGCTGGCTTAGCAAGGAGTTACGATCATTTTGATACCAATATTTCGCCTGTTTTAGATACGATTGTAAATATATCTGGCTAGTGCGAACAGTTGCTTGTATATACTGGAATAGGAGCTTGAGCAATTCTCTTCTGCTTTACAATTTTTTACTGTAATGTGTTCTCACGGACCCACCCTGCAAAAAGACCAGTCTTTGCTGCCGTAAATGTGCCCTCTCGGAGCTGATTTGAGCGACTGTACAAACGACGATACCCAAAACTCTTTCACTGAGTTTGATGCAGAAGAATGAGATTTGTCTAACAGTCATATCAATCTTAATCCGAGCAATGATAATGCTGAGGCCAGGAAAAAGTCCAGCTGAGAGCAGAATTGAACCGCAATACCGCTATGCCACAATTTTGATGAGCCATTTGAGTTAATAGTTAAAGCATTTGGTCCAACGGAGATTTTAGCTAAGGCGTCTCTTACATGCTACTGCCTCTACTTCAAAGATAGTAAGTCCAATCTATGAAATGGAGGTACCATACTGAAGAGGAGAGTCTTCTGAGCAAAATATGTCAAAATTGTGTGCATAGTGCCAAAATTGTGGGAACATGAGCAAGTTATGTGTTTTTCACCTTCCCAACCGGAATATTGTTGTCTCATTTAATGTAGGAGTTAATGGCGTTTCGGTTAGTGCTCCCATTGCTTTACAGCTCATACTGCCAAAACCGTCTGTCCAATTGCTTGCATAGTAACATTTTCGTGACCAGCGCAACTTTTGCTACATCTTGGATATAAAAATATTTATGAGGAGTGAAAACTGTGGGAGTTAGAGCAAGTTTAAGAGAAGACTTCTTGATGATTTTTCAGCTTTTTGCCACTCTAACAGTGACGTCACCACACTGTTAGTTCCCAGAATGTATTGTAACAAAAGTTATTTAAAAAAATTATAATGAAAAAATTATAGAATATACAAAAAATTTGAACAGTGACGAAATTATACAAGCTTAACTGAACATTTTGCAGTTTGAATGACATTTCTAACTAAAAGTATGACAGAGTAAAGAAAATAGCAGAAAATAGCTGAATCTACTGAATCAGCACAAAAATGGCTTGATTTAATAGGACCCCAAAAAATGACCTTGAAATATCTCAATTAAATTAAATATCTCAAAAACTAAAAAGAAAATCAAAAATCTGTATGGATGCAATGTAATTCAGAACAAGCTGAATTATTTAGAGTTTGAACGGAATCAATAGCTTAAGCGGTGTAGGAGGAGTTAGTCAGCAAAATTTAGGCGGAAGAAGAAGAAGTAAGAGAATAGAGTGCTGCTGCTGCTCCTGCTTCACTGAAGCAAACACACACTTAAAGCTAAAGTCATGCATGACTCATGATGATTTAATGTATGAACTAATGCAGGACATATATCATGAATTCCTGCTGCTCATCATTAACCCTAAAAGCGCTCAATGCGATTATTGTTACTCAAAGATGTAAGATATCAAAATCAAAGCTGTTGAAAACCTATAATGTGGTGACAGGATAGGTTCCCTGTGGGAGCTCTTTTAAACAAGTTGCCACTAGATAGATTATCAACAGCCCAAAATAATTTAATTTACATTTAAAATTTTTTTTTCGGCGCTCTCAGGATTAACAACTGATGAAGTCACTATGACTTTTTGAGAATGGTTCACACTTAATGGGTCGTCAGTAAAGGGATGTTAATTCACTTTTACTTCATAAATTAATCATTTAAATTAATTTAAAATGAATTCATTTTAATTTAAATCATCATGAGGCACGCATTAGTTCAGCTTTACTTAAGCTTATGATTTGTACCCTTATTGTAAACTGCAACTCAAACTGAAATAAACAGGTGAGCGCGTGAAACGGACGCAGATTATCCAATCAAATGGAGGCAAGGGGTAAAAGAGAGAAATGGATGTCTGTACTGCTTTTGGTGAATCGGGTTTATAGAAATGCAATAAATGGAGTTGCATTCAACACGTTACCCTCGAAACATGAGTGATCAGTGTGCAACGTGAGCGTACAAGCTAGAGCTGACTCTCTCCATCAACCTCTGCCTGCATCCCGCTAGACAGCCATTAATCTGTCATTCAGAAAGCAAGGTGGTTAACTAATTGCCTGATTAAATTAATCTGGGTGAGACTGCTGGCTAATTAGCACAGCATTTGTGCCCAGAGGCCCTGACAGGGTGAGGACTGTCACTGCACTCAGGAGCGAGAGCTGAGTGAATACAGATGAGAGCCGAGCCAGATTACTGCCACATTTACCGAAGGCCGTAATGAGTCATCCAGAGAAAAATACCCACAATACCCATAAAATACCCATAATTCAGTGCCAGCTGCCTCTGTGCATGGCTGCCGTGGGCACACATTACACAAGACCCATTATTCCTCCACCTTTACAATGAAACCCTCGCCGGAGCAGAGGTGGGGGGAGGTTAATTAATTAAACTGAAGTGAGCAGTGTGTAGATGAGAGATTGGTGAATCAATAGGCCTATCAAGCCGGCGAGTTTCCCAGCGGTATCTATGTTTGCGTAGGCGAGCGATCGCGTCCGTAGGGGCCTGAGTTTGGAGTGTTCCACATTTCAAATTGGCCAGAACTTTCCCAAGGGCTCTTTTGTGTCTGGTCTCGCTTCATTAAGATTAGGCGTAATGGCTTCTCCCTTTACAAAAACCGAGACAAAAAAATTGAATTGACTCACTGAGAAAGGACAATTGGATACTAAATAAATGAGTTTTCCTCATATCTTTGCGTTCCTGTTAAAAAAAAATTTTACTGAAGAGGGATGATAAGACGTAGCCTAAACCTCAGATGGCCAGCGAGAGCATCATAAAGTCTCAGCTGTGAATTCTGTCCAGGTGAGGAGAATAGCGAGGGAGGAGGGACTGTCAGTGCTGTTTGATGTTTGGAATGAAGAACTCTGGATGCTGGAGAGCAACAGGCTCATAATGGAAGCACTGGAGTGCGGGAGTCCAAACTGTTTTGCTGTTTATATCGGTGTTCAATGCACCAGCAGTAACCCCCAGTTTTATTTGGAATAAATACCTATTCTGCTGAAGTGCCAATCAATGTAACTTCTGCAATCCATTCATTAGTGTACAGACAGACTCTCCACCAAAGCAATAGTTATAGCTGTTGGTTCTTGTTACACATTCCAGAGGTGGAGGAATACTTCTCAAATGTGCATCAGCAGGTAGACTGTGCTGTAGGTCCCCAGTGAATCGGCTGTAGTGAATAAAGAGTCAGGAGATGTCATCCCTGCATAATGAGTCTCTATTTCTCAGTCCTGCCCGGGTTCTGATGTTTGAGTGCATTCGGTCACACTTTAGATGAAGTGTTGCTTGTAAAGGCTTTATACAGCATGTATAACGCCTTCATAAATGAGACATAATGTCTTTATAAATCATAGCAAAGGTCATGTTTTGTAAAGGGTGAAATAACACATCCTTCTTCAGAATGCGATGCCAGATGTGATATAACTGACAATGTCACTTAGATAGTGGCTAAATGCTATAAAGGGTGACATTGTCAGCTAAGTGACATTGTCACTGTCACAATTGGCATCACATGCTGAATAAGGATGTGTTATTTCACCCTTTGCAAAGCATGACATTTGCTTATGTATGATTTATGAAGACATTATGTCTCATTTATGAAGGCAATATACATGCTGTATAAAGCCTTAATGAGTGTTGAGATAAATCTCAGAGAAGAAAAAACCCCTTGATCATTCAGTTCATCTCATAACTACTACAAGTCCCAGAATGCATCACTGAGCAGAGCAGAGCAGGCTGCTAATCACTGAAGTGGGGACACCTGTGAGGAAAGCAGCACTCACTCTGCACTGGAGATGGACAATGAAACACCTCAACAAGAGTAGAAGGCAATTCAACACATGGTTCCTCCCAAAGACATCACTGGTATCGTTGAAACTTTGATTTGATGATATTTTATGTTAGTGATATTTGTGTTTGTTCATGAATTACTTAATTGTTTGAATTTTCAAATTTGCAATTACTTCCTCACTTTGTGCATCTCGTAAATGTATGTATAAACTACAGAGAACATACATTTTTCTCTTAATTGTAGGAATTGTTTGTTTGCTTAATTGGCTGCATGTATTTCAGTTTGGATTTGTTTTTAGGAAATGTGCAGCTTAGTTGGGGTTGAATATTCAGATTACTTTTGTACTGTAACAATGGCTTGGTGGCTTTTGTTGGGATGTTTGTGTGCAGTGATGCTTGGAGGTAATTGCATTTGTTTTTTGTGTAATTTAACTGTTGAAAGTATAATTGCATTAACTAGCTTGCTTGTAAATGTGGTACATGAGCATCAAGGAATTTGATGTGACTTCTTTCTTTACAAGACCATCCATGCCATGATCTGTGTCTGAATGAGAACTCTACCACTGCCGTGGGTTCTGCTAATGACTCGGGCCTAAATGCAACAGCTGCTGGCAATGACTGATGCACTGAAAGAAAAAAATATATATATATATATATATATATATTCCACTAAGAAAATTGGTTGTGGAGGATAATTTTGGGTTTAGTTTAATCTGTAACTATTTTGATTTATTGATTAATCATTTTGGTCACTTTTTAAGCAAAAAATGTCAAACTGGTGGATGCTTTGTTTTGTTTTATGACTAACTTGTAACTAATTTGTTTCTTTTGTGTCTTGAAGGTTTTCAACCTAATGCAATCCAACCAATTAAGTCACCAAACAAGAAAGTAAAAATAAAGATTGAGTTGGAATTGAAGAGTTGTACTAGCGTCCTTTGGGATTTATGGAACCAGGCCATTTCAAGTTGGGCAGGCGTTGAAATAAAGCTAATAACTTGACAATGAGCAACACTTCAAATAAAGTGTGACCGTGTATTCAATACCAGACTGCGGTGCCTTGACTGTTTCCGTAAACTCCAGTAACCATGCGACAGCTTCTTAAGTGTTAATTGCCAGCAAATTTCATGAGTGGGATTGTAGAGATGCATTTCTCATTGCAGTGTCTGTATCATTATTAAATGTCATACAGCTGACTGGACTGCTGACGTGTGTAATCTGTCACTGAGGGTTTGAGAGCTTGAGTAAATGTGCAGGGAACTTATTGCCAGCGAAGCATTTTCCTCCATTTCTGTCAATTAAACAATGATTTCAAATGGAAAAAGGGCTACGACATTTAATTGAGCTTAAACTATTAGCTACAGTGCATAGTGTCAGATTGAACTGCTTTACTGCAGCAAGTAGCCACTGTTAGCGGAAGTTTTGACTCTGGGGGTGATCTTTAGTGAGAGGTGCTGATAAAACCAGGGACACTGTGGGACTGAATTCACAAAAACAATCGTGTTCAAATTTATGTTTCTGTTTTCTCTTCTTTAAAAACTGTCTTGAAAGCAGCTGAACGTTTACGGGGTTTAATGGTGATTAAAATGGGAGCTTTATGAATCACAGAGACGCAGAAAGCACCTCTGCTCAGAAGATTAAGAGCAATAAAATATGTTTTGTTTTTTTTTCTTCCCAGAGGCTCTATTGGTGAGTCAGAGCCGTTGACCGTTACGGTTCTGTTTTCTTCGTGTTGTGATATTGCCAACAATAAATCACCACATGAATCATTTTTGAAATTTAGTTTTTGTGAATGAGCTTGACTAGAGGCATGACGAGCGGGCAGAGGTGCTGCCACAGCCCCGAAAGTAACAGGGCCAGAATCAGACGAGCATCTTAAGGTGACAGTACACGCTGCTCCAAACACTTTAAATGCACTCCAGAGGTTAAAAAGTAAAATGAAACAAGTCATTTACAAGCTTTCCAGACATTATTTTTTATTATTGACCCACAAGGTAATTTATATATCCTTAGTTTTTGTAAACTATTTCTCATATTAAAATAAATTAGACAAGACAACTAGCAGGTTGTTTAGTACATCTTGTTCGACAAACAATGGTGTAATAGAAATACTCTGCTTAAATTTTAAATAACAGGAAAATTGTAGAATTACTAATTGAAATAATTTTTACGTTTTATTTTTATTTTTTTCTGGTGGCCATATAATCACAAATAGTACAAGAATACATGTTGTCATGCATACTTTTTCAATAATTATTAAAAGTCTAATGTAAAATGACCACACACAGACTTAGATTAACTCCAACAAGCATGATGTCCACAAATATGAAAAAAATTAAAATATCTAGAGCAATGAGAAAATGGGTTGGGAGGTAAAGCCAGACTATGAGAGGGAGCAGGGCACAAAGGGAACAGGGAACACGGGAACAGGGCACACAGAGAACAGAGAACACAGGGGAACAGGGCACACAAGGGAACAGAGCACATAGGGAACAGGGCACACAAGGCAGGGCACACAGGGGAACAGGGCACACAGGTAACAAGGCACACAGGGGAAAAGGGCACACAGGGAACAGGGAACAGAGGGGAACAGGGCACACAGGGAACAGGGCACACAAGGGAACAGGGCAAACAGGAAACAGGGTACACAGGGGAAGAGGGCACACAGGGAACAGGGCAAACAGGGGAACAGGGCACAAAGAGAACAGGGCACACAGGGAACAGGGCAAACAAGGGAACAGGGCACACCAGGAACAGGGCAAACGGGGAACAGGGCACACCGGGAACAGGGCAAACAGGGGAACAGGGCACACAGGGGAACAGGGCACACAGGGAACAGGGCACACAGGGAACAGGGCATACAGGGGAACAGGGCACACAGGGGAACAGGGCACTCAGGGAACAGGGCACACAGGGGAACAGGGCACACAGGGAACAGGGCACACAGGGGAACAGGGCACACAGGGGAACAGGGCACACAGGGAACAGGGCACACAGGGGAACAGGGCACTCAGGGAACAGGGCACACAGGGGAACAGGGCACACAGGGTTGGTTGGAGAGAACTATGCAGAGCAGGTCTTTTCATAGTGCGGAGAGAAGCAGGAATTTCAAATAGCGAGTTTAAATGCTGCATTAGTGATGGACGGTCTATCGGTTGAACTCCAAAGTTTTAACAGTTAACTGGCCTGTTGGGCACAGAATAGACCACTGAACAGGCTGACTGAATGGGAAAAAAGTATTTCCGTGATGTTTTTTAAAAGCATGTCTGTGCACATTGTTATCGGTCCCAATCGACAATGGACCAGTTTATCTCTCTCAAGCAGCAGCGAAAGATACCGGAGGGGCTGAGCAGAGGACAGACACATGGCTCTCAGTTCTGTCCGAGACCAGCTGCATAACATTGGGCGTCTCATTCTAAATGTGTTTTTTTTTTTAAATGTCAGGAGCAAAATTTCTGCACCAATAATGGCATATTCAGTAACTGTCAGATTTTGTTGATGTAAAAACCTCCTTCACCTGTCATTTCATCCTAATTCAGAGATTTAATTTGCTGGCGACACCAGAGGTGGAAAGTAAAGCCTGGTTTTATTTCCTCTTTGAATGTGGTATTGTTTTGGTGTCGTAGAAACACAATCGGCAGTGAGATGTTGAGAAGCATCGTCGTACTGCTGCCTCTGAGTTCTGAAGCTCCACAGTCGACCTGCTCAAATGGAGCATATTTTATTATACCCTCATCTTTTATCAATTTAATGATCAAACACATAAAATGCAGGCAATTTCTTTAATGCATGGATGCATAATACATAAATACCTGTTGAGTCTGAGCTCAGTATAATATACCTAGATGTATGTTTTCAGCCCTTTGTTCAAAATGTGGTGATAGATGTACAGACAGGAGACACACTAAAGGAAATGACCTGTATGAATGCTTGGGAAAACATGAATATAGATGCTTTTGTTCATTTTCCTGGGATGTTTCAGTCCGCTCGTCCCTTTAAAGGCTAAAGGGTCACTGCTGATCACCTTTACATCCTATGATGAAACATTCCTACCATGATGGGAGTCTCTTCCAGGATGACAATGGCCCAAACCCCACAGGGCACAAGGGGTCACTGAATGGTTTTACGAGTATGAAAATGATCCTTAGCAAACATCTCCACCTTCACAGTCACCAGATCTAAGAGTAACTCAAGTCATATGGGAGAATTTGGGACCTGTTAGACAGCGCTTTCTGCCACCATCATACAAAAACCAAATGAAGAAATATCTCTCAGAAAAAAGACACTCCATCCTGCAGTACAGTTTTACAGTGGTAGACTCTACATCATAGACTCTGCACTATAAACTCTAAGCTGATCCGGCAGCTTGCAGAGGCCCAACACCACACTGAAACTGTTCCTGCTGATTTTTCCATTAATTTGTCACCTGCCTGTATGCGGAACTTCCTGCCCGAAGGCGATATCCCTGGCCGCCGCATCAGCACCGTGAGTGACCCCGTGACCCCAGGCAGCTCAACAATTCCACCAACCCACCTCTTCTTTGCTTGTCCCGTCCAGAGTCAGGCAACGCATTACATCATGTTTTTGAGCAAAAGTGAGGATTAAAAAAGGCATAAAACGAACCATCGAGATAATTTCCAGAGAAAAGCCTGAGTGACTCCTCACAGAACATGAAGTCTTCATGAATCATAAGTCAAGGCTCTCAATGTGACAAATACACATGTAAAATGTCACACTTCTGCACAAAAGAACTTTCATCAAAATGACAGAGGCCCATTAAAACTGGGTTAAAGCACATTAAAGCCCTGGTGCTGCTTCTAATCCGACCCACAAGGACATCACACTTCTCCGGTTAGCTGCATGTTAACCCTTTGAGCGCCGTAGGTAACTATAGTTGCCCAATGGTGTAAGATATCAAAACCAGATGCTGTTGAAAACCTATCATGTGGCAACTTGTTTAAAAGAGCTCCCGCAGGGGAGCCAGCTTACATTCATTCACGCGGGTAAATACCGCATGCTAAATTTACTTGGCAATGCACTGCAAACAGCTAGTCAGCATGGGAGAAGCATTCATTTAAAACTTTCCGTGAACATAAATCTCACACCACAAGCTGTCTGAAAATACCTGTCCCAGGTGCATAATTAAAAGGAAGCAGCAATCGATTATGTTCTGGAGTCAGCTTCACTGAAAGAAGAGCACCTAAACTCCTGTCGGTAAATGGTTACAGACAGCTGCTTAGCTGAATGGCAAGGAACACATCTGGAGACAGTGGCATGGTTTACAGTGAACACCTACTGTAGATCCTGTCATAAGTTGTTGATTTATTCTCCTTTGATGTGAAGGCGTTGCACTTTGATTGGCTGGTATCAGTTTGAAGAGTGAAATGACGGATTTTTATTCTCTGACGAGGTGTCAGGACACAGCCATTCTGATCAGTGGCGACATTTTCACTCTCCCGCTCAGGATCAGTGACATCGTAAGCAGCTTTGCTCTCTTTCACACTGCCACTTACCCCTGAGGCCTTTACAGAGAAGTGATGAGGAGGAGTATCCCTCTCGTGTGTTTGAGGAGAGAAACAGAAATGAGAGAGAGGAAGATCGAGAGATTTCCAGAGGTGCGACAACATCGTGACTGGGATAGAGCACCTTCCCCGAGAGACGGTCTCCACATTAATATATGTCCAAGTTATTGATTGATGCCGCAATCTTATAGTGAAGGATTATCTTTGACTAAATTAAATGGTTTTTGCTTAAAATGTCCCAAACATGTCTTCTTAAACTTGATTAATTTTTTTTTCTTTGCTAATGAGCTTCTTCTTCAGCTGATGCTACGGTCACAATTGCTCTTACGAACGATGGATTCTTACGAATTGCCAGTTCTCACGAATTCTGGATTTCGTAGACATTCGTGAAGGGGGGCATAATTTCCTACGGCCATCTTAGGAAGTTCGTACGGCTGCCGTTAAATCCTTGGATGGAAAATTCACAAATCTGGGGAGACAGCGCAAATGGAATGTTAACTTTTCTTGAACCAAACCCCCGACACAGAAAGTCACTCAAATCTTTTTCCAAATCTTTCATACTGCTGGCTGGTTCCCGTACTTTTTTCCCGGCCAATAAAAATTACATGTCTATAGTGCCCTCAGCTGGACATCTGTGGCAGCCCACTGCACAGAGCACTCTTAAAAAGCAGAGTTTAAAATACACCCATTTTCTTCTTACGTGGTTTGCACGAACGCCTTAAGGGGCCCTGAGGAACAACTTAATGTGTTCTTGCGGCATACGTGAACACATCTTGCGTCTCCTGACCCTAAATTTCCTACGAAAATCTTGTGTCATTCCTAAGGCATTCGTACAGCCGTACAACCATTCGTATGGTTACAGCCTGTACGTGACAGATTCCGGACAGCAACCAAAACTGATCATGAGATGAGGGGTCCGAGACGATTGAGGGTGAGTGCAAATACCTATACGTCTATGTGAGCAACACATGCGTGCACACGGGCCCTACAGAAAACCCAGTTTTTGCCCATTTACGCATGGCTGCCCTTACTGTGGTCGGTCAGCAACAGTCCCTGTTTTCCATTCTCAGACAGAAACAGGGAAATAAAGGGCAAAAAAATGACACAGAGGCAGGTGCCCACAGACAGAAGTGAAGAGTTCCTACTCCTGTTGATGGGCAAAAACTGGGTTTTCCGTAGGGCCCGTGTGCACGCATGTTTTGCTCATGTAGACGGCGTCAAACGGTACTTGCGCTCACCCACAATCATCTCGGACCCTTCATCTCATGATCAGTTTTGGTTGCTGTCCGGAATCTGTCACGCACAGGCTGTATCCAGATGTGGCGCTCTTCAGCTGCCATCGTCACTCGTGGGTGCCCTAAACGGGGTCGGTCAGTGACAGTGCCCGTGTTCCATTCTCGGATAGACAGCCGACTAATTGTTGAACGGTGACAGTGCAAATGACGCACCACCTCTCGGCGGCTGAGACCTGCCCGTAACATGCCAAAGGCTCTTTTTCTCTCTCCTGTGTCACAAGCCGTTCCATTTTCTTGATGCAGTAGCATTTTTCTTATTTTTTGTTGGCTTTATGTAGGCTATTGACCACACCAAAAAGAACAAGTCAAGTGTCACTGTACACATCACGAACAGCTCAATATTTGTTATTACTCAAGTGCTTGGCGCGTGCACGTGGTGCACGTCAGGATTACAATACCACGCGCTTTTCTTTATTTCCTCTCGTGCCTCACTGGAAAAGCAATAAAAATCAATTGATTCTTCAATTAACCGCAAATACAGTACATACCTCACCCGTGCGTTTTTAATGGAGGTAAGTATACATGAGGTGTCTGCTTTGGCCTTAGAACTTCACAGACACATTTAAGAGTGCATGCATTCAACCAGTGACCATGTAGATTTCAGCACCATGGACAGTACATGAGAGAACTGGCCCATAAGGAAATTCATTGCAGAACATGGAATTGATCTTCTCTAGAATCAATTATAGGTGAGCAAATATCTTTATTATCTCCCTCTTATGTATCAATGTTGATGATTTCTTTTTTTTCAAAGGTAATCAATCCTTGTCTATATGTGCATGACCTCTATTTAAGGCTTTACAAAACAGGACTTTAGTGTCACAGAGATTGGAAAAACACAAGACGCAAGTATCATTTGGATCAAAGCTTATATCTATCTATTTTCATAATTTTGGGACAAAAAAGTGCCGCAAACACCCAGAAAAGTCACAAATAATCAACATTTAAGTTGTTTTGCAATGAGACAGAAAAAAATGACTCAGAAGTAAAACGGGACATTTTCTGGATCCTAAACTCATTGAGCAGAAGTCTACCACATCTGGGGGTGTTACTCAGAACTACTGTTTATCTTTTAAGCAAAAAATGCGCTGACCGCCCCCCCCACACACACACACACACAAATAAGTTCCCTGTGTGCCCCAAATAAGCAATGGTACAATGATGCTTTTGTGCAGAAGTTATTAGTTTTAATGAAACATTGTAATCAACAATGCTGAGAAAGTCTTTGATTGAACAAAGAAAGATAATTTTATGATAAAAAAAATTCATAATGTAATCCAAATCTGATCTGCTGCTGTAAATTTTGAGGACATCCAGTGCAGCTCCTCCACATAGGGAATAAGATGAAGGGGAGAAGGCCTTAATAATGGCAAACTCCTCAGGCATTCCTCCAGTCTTTCAAAGGATTTCCCCTGGGGGGGGGGGTGGCTGTTCAGGGACAATGGTTAGCCTATATATTAAATACATGGCATATCATGTCTAAAATAGTGCGTGTATTTTCATTCCATCTCAAAAAATGCAACCTGTAATACAACCCCAATTCTGAAATAGTTGGGACAAAATGCAAATTGTGAATAAAATCAAAATGCAGTGACTTTCAGATCACATGAGCCAATATGTTATTTACAATAGAACATAGATAACATTTCAAATGTTGAAACAGACATTTTACATTTTTATCCACAAAATGAGCTTATTTCAAATTTTCTGGCTACAACAGGTCTCAAAAAAGTTGGGACACAGGTAAAAAAGGGCTGAAAATGCAATTGATATATAAGCGAATCAGCTGAAAGAACATTTAGCAAGTAATTAAGTTAACTGGCATCAAGTGTGTAACATGATTGGCTGTAAAAGGGATGTCTTAGAGAGGCTGAGTCGCTCAGAAGTAAAGATGGCCAGAGGCTCTCCAACTTGTGAAGGCTTGCGTAAAAAAATTGTGGAATACTTTAAAAACAATGTTCCTCAATGTCAAATTGCAAAAGCTTTGAAGGTCTAATCATCGACAGTGCATAACATCATCAAAAGATTCAGAGAAACTGGAGAAATCTCTGTGCGTAAGGGACAAGGCCGAAGACCTTTACTGGATGCCCGTGATCTTTGGGCCCTCAGACGCCACTGCATCACTCACTGGCTTGATTCTGTCATTGACATTACTAAATGGGCCCAGGAATACTTCAAGAAACCACTGTCTGTAAACACAGTCCACCATGCCATCCACAGATGCCACCTAAAATTCTATCATGCAAAAAGGAAGCCATTGTTGAGCATGATCCAGAAGCGCCGCCGTGTTCTGTGGGCCAAGACTTATTTAAAATGGATTGTAGCAAAGTGGCAATGTGTCCTGTGGTCAGACGAGTCCAAATTTGACATTCTTGTGGGAAATCATGAGCGTCGTGTCCTCCGGGCTAAAGAGGAGAAAGACCACCCCTCCTGTTATCAGTGTTCAGTTCAAAAGCCAGCATCTCTGATGGTATGGGGATGCATTAGTGCATATGGTGTGGGACATTTGCATGTTTTAAAAAGCACCATGAATGCTGAAAGGTATAGAAAGGTTTTAGAGCAACATATGCTCCCCTCCAGATGACATCTATCCCATCTATCTATTTCAGCAGGACAATGCAAAACCACAAACTGCAGTTATTACAACAGCATGGCTTCCTACTAGAAGAGTCCGTGTGCTGAACTGGCCTACCTGCAGTCCTGATCTTTTCCTGATTGAGAAAATTTGGCGCATAATTAAATGAAAAGTGTGTCAAAGGAGACCCAAAACTCTCCAGCAGCTGGAAGCCTGTATTAAACAAGAGCGGGTTCAAATTCCAATGGCTAAACTCAAGAAACTTGTCTCCTCAATGCCCAGATCTGTAGCAGCCATCAAATTTTAATTGAGCTCATTTTGTGGATAAAATTGTAAAATTTCTCAGTTTCAACATTTGCTATGTTACCTCTGTTCTATTGTGAATAAAATACTGGCTGGTGTGATTTGAAAGTCATTGCATTTTGATTTTATTCACAATTTACACTTTGTCCCAACTATTTCGGAATTGTGGTTATAGAATGAATGTTAGAAGTGCTGATAATGCGTTTCAGATATTTGAATAAAGCTGGTCAGATTCCCCTGGGTTGACCCTGTACCTGCAATCATCAGAGAAATCTTTTTTTTTTTTTTAAATTTGGCATATCCAATCCCACCCGAATCTCGATTGCCCAATTCGAGAACTATGTACAAGACTTGCTCGTATGCAACCCCATGTTGCCAACTCCAGAGAGCAAAGACAGTTTGCGGCTCTCCTCCGAAGCATGCGCCTGTCAGCTGCTGCTCCTTTGCACTCATAGGTCCTTTTAGTAGCAGCAAAAGCAACAGATGACATTGTTGCCACCATCTATAATTAATCCAGATTTCTTCCATACATCTGATTGGACCTTTGATCATCAGCTAAGCAGTAGCAAGTTCTTTTCAGTCCTGTCAGATATTATACAAATTTTTTTTTTGTTTGCTTGTTTTATGATCAAGTTGTAATGTAATGGGATGTGAAGTTTAAATGCAGCCCAAAGGATTCACTGTGATGATTTTTAAATCTGGATATCATTAAAACAATTTAAAACAATATTTTAAAGGTCCCATATTATGCAAAATTCACTTTACTATGGTTTTCTAACAGTAATATGTGTCCCCTAGCCTGTCTGTACACCCCCAGACATGAGAAAACTCTGTCCTCTCCCTTGCTTGCTTGCTCCACTTTTCAGAAAATGTGTGCTCAAACAGGCGAATCAGAAATTTTCCCTGTACGATGTCATACGGGGAGATAACTCCTCCCCCAAGGATGGTGACACTCCCTTCGACACTCCCCTCGGCAAATGAGCTCTGCCGTCTGAAATTGCCTTGCGACCATTTTGTTCCCATATAGCACTAATATGGCACTGGCATGACCAAAGCATTACCATTGCGGCATTGTTGGCTGCAATAATGGGCATCATAGTCTATTTTTACTACCTTCATCTGAGCCTCTGAAGACTCAGTGGATTGATTTTGTTTTTGGTGGAAATGTAAACACATACATTCCCAAAGTGTTGTATGTGTGCACTCATCATTTTTCCGATGACTGCTTTCTTTACCTGGGCCAGTACAAAGGAGGCTTTGCAAGGCATCTGAAAGCCTGGATCGGTACCAACTGTCGGTGACTCAGCGACAGACATGGAAAAGGTAAGTTTTACCATTTTGTGTTGCTTTACTGCATTAGCCTGCATTAGCCTACTTAACGTGGTAGCCTGGTGAATGTGGCTGTAGCACTGCAGCTAACGTAGCTAAGTTACTGTTGCTAATGTTTGTGTCCTAAATATGCAAGAGTAATATCAGGGGACATTCAACAGAAGGCGTGTGAACATTAACCTCATTTGAAGCTAACTTTTTACACTTATTTGTAATTTGGATGCTTGGTACGGAACTTACTGTCTGTAAAACCTGAATTGCAGGGTAATGTTTGTCTCTGCCGTTGTTATGAACGCTCGGTTACTAGCTACAACACAACAACTTAAAAAATGCTCCTGGTTAACTTATATGCAGTAATTCTGATCGGTATGCTTGTGTTACTTCGGTAAGCATCAATGTGGCAGTTTCATCATAACATTGCCTGATTGTAGCCACTACAGTTGAAGCTAACTGGAGAGGTGCTGTATATGTCTGCAAAGTTGGTCTGATAAGACTGCAATTAGACAAGACGTAGGTTTTGCTGAGCTTGGGGTACATGTTTGAGTTTATAAAACGGGTGCTTTCCATCCTTAAATGTGATTGGCTGAGCCGCGTTCCATGCTGGTATAAAATCAGTGTAACCCACTGCATTCTGAGGCAGACCGCAGCACAAAATATCCCTGCGTGCGTAGCCTAGCGACCAATTACTCTGTGCTCAACTGACTCATTAGGTTACATTTGTTTCATAGCATTATAGAGTTCGATATCACTTTAGCTTGCTAGCTACATTGCTGACTAGCTTGCTATTTCAGTATTAGCGATAAATTGTTGATTCTTTTTCTTGTGTGTTTATTTTGTGGGCTATATGTAGGGTAACCGTTTTATAAAAGCAATAAGCCCCTTGAAGCAGTGGGTTACAGTGATTCTACAACGGCAAAGGGGCACTAAGACACTCCGCTGCGCGTCATGCCTCAGAATGCCCCTCCGCCGTTGTAGAATCACTGTAACCCACAGCTTCTTGGGGCTTATTCCTTTATTGTTTACTGCTACTGTGAAATGATCGTTTTACTTATCCATGACCCGGGTCAGCCGGGTACTTCGCCTATATGCGGGCCAGCTTTCTGATGCGACCGCGGTGGAAGCAATCGCGAAACGCACAAGCTATAACGTGTCTGGTATAACACACAATTTCTCTGCATCCGAACAAAGTGGAGATTGGATACGGAATTCTTTCTGGAACAAGTTATTAGTTTGCTAACTCCACTTAAGCAATGCTTACACTGTTTGTATGTTTTTGCTACAAGCTCATTCAGTAGCTTGGTGTCCGAATTGTGTTTCGTTTTGGTAGAAATGGTCATCAGGAGCTTTTAGCAAAGTTTCTTCTGGATAAATGGGTATATAACATGACTAAATAACAATACAGCTACAACCACACGCATGCAAGGCAAGACAGTATGAGCGAAACACTAAAATTTCAACTTGCTGCTCATCGACATCCTGCTAAACAATGCTGCAACACTTCAATAGCATCCTCCTCCCATTCGGGGTCAGATTCAGGATCAAACATGTACAGTCTTACAGCAATAGATGCCACAGATAGCTGTCCTGAAATACCTGCCATCTTAGTTTCCTGGTTTTTCGGGTCTGTGCCCTCCCCCGGAATCGAAGCGGCCAGGCAGCCAATCAGAGCAGGGCCTCCTTAACATAGCCTCCCCGTCCACTTAAAACAGCTCATGTTTCAGGCCGGCACAGACGGGGTGAAAGAAGAGGTCTCTCAAGGCCTGGATGTGTGCGTGTGTTTTTTTGTAGCTGAATTCATAACATTATTTGAAAGACCCATTGGACATATTTTAAACAATTAAGTTCAGTATGATATGGGACCTTTAAAAATATTTTTGTTATATTTTTTGAGATCACTGATCAAGTGTCCATCCTTTGAGCGATGGTTTGCTCGTATGTACGCTCAATGGTTTGCTCATATGTACACTCAATGGTTTGCTCTTATGTACACTCAATGGTTTGCTCGTATGTACGCTCAATGGTTGCTCGTATGTACGCTCAATGGTTTGCTCACATGTATGCTCAATGGTTTGCTCGTATGTACGTTCAATGGTTTGCTCGTATGTACGCTCAATGGTTTGCTCGTATGTACGCTCAATGGTTTGCTCATATGTACGCTCAATGGTTTGCTCGTATGTACGCTCAATGGTTGCTCGTATGTACGCTCAATGGTTTGCTAGTATGTACGCTCAATGGTTTGCTAGTATGTACGCTCAATGGTTTGCTCGTATGTACGCTCAATGGTTTGCTCGTATGTACGCTCAATGGTTTGCTCGTATGTACGCTCAATGGTTTGCTCGTATGTACGCTCAATGGTTTGCTCGTATGTACGCTCAATGGTTTGCTCTTATGTACGCTCAATGGTTTGCTCATATGTACGCTCAATGGTTTGCTCATATGTACGCTCAGTGGTTTGCTCGTATGTACGCTCAATGGTTTGCTCGTATGTACGCTCAATGGTTTGCTCGAATGTACGCTCAATGGTTTGCTCGTATGTACGCTCAATGGTTTGCTCGTATGTGGCTCTCACTTCGCACATGAAGAGTTTTTTTTCTGCTTCTAGCCAAATCTGCCTTTATTATAGCACATCAAGCAGGTGCAAGCCCACCTGGCTTTTAAAGAAAATGAGAGATGGCAACCTGATTGGTTTATTTCATGTTAGGCCCGAAACCCGCTTATGAATAATTAAGAGATTAAGTGTGACCACTTTGATGTATGTGCCTTACTTTGCACTCAGATTACCCGCCATTAAACTAGCAAATTTGGATTTGGAAACACCCTAAATGCACTTGTGCTATATGCTTGAGACCGCGCACTCATATTGCTAAAATAGGCCCCAAGATCTCATTACATGTTAGTTTCCAATCCCTCAAGAATGAGATTATAATTTTAGCAATACAGCATTTCAAAGCAAATTTGGTTTTTTATGACATGAGAAACAGCTATGATTCTCCCAGGTCATATGAGAGACATTTAATGGGAAGAAAGTGCTAGAAGAGGACACTCACACCTGGACTCTTGGCTTTGCAGTGTCACAGTGCTTCTTTTTTTCCCTTTTCTCCCCCTTACAGGACTCACAAATAATGGGAAAAATTAAAGCTGAATTTTTAGAGACCCCTCTGCACATAACTAGTTGTAGTATTGCACATTTATTTTACAGTTAAATTGTCACGCCATCAGCAGTTACCTAGTCCTTGACAGTTTTCTGTAGATTCTGTTCCATGTTTTGTTTCATGCCCTGAGTTTTTTGTCTGTTTCAGTTTCTATGTACAGTTGCAATCAAAATTATTCAACCCCCGTTGCAAATTAGGTTTACTGGCAAAATTTACACACTTGTAGCTGTTTGCAAATTAACAAATCCAACAAGAGCAATTTAAATAGCTCATTACTGTGAGGTACCGTTCTGGAACCAAATGCGAGACCAGGAAGTAACAGCAAAAAGTGATTTATTGTAGTTGGGGGGTGAACCCCCACAGGGCAAAAAAAGCAACGGTACAGATTCCACAATCCAAAATCACAATCCAGTAGGGCAGAATCAGTCGAAAACCAGGGCAGCAATAACAGTACTCATGGTCGGGCAAAAACAGGTTCAATACACAGACACAGGTATGTCAGAGAAGCAAAAGCCAAAATCCAGTGGGTGTAATCCAAACCGTTACCAGGGCAGCAAACACAAAACTCGTAGTCGGGCAAAAAGGGTTCGTAAACAGATGCAGACAATAGTACCAAAAAGCAGAGCCAAAATGAAGGTCGGACAGTCCAGTCAGAAGAGAAACACTATGAGTACAAAGGCGAGAACCAAGAGCAGCACAGGTAAACAAGGGAAACGTTCTGACGGGAACTGCAGTGAGAAGACAGCTTAAATACACTCAGGGAAGTCACATGCTATGATTAGGATCAGGTGATGAGGATCAGACTAATTACAAAGGAGGGAACATGAGGGAGAACCTAATCACATGAAATTGGCAAAAGCCAAAACGTGGACAGGGATCACAAGACAGCCTATGACAAGACATACAGCTCCGGTTAGGGAGTTCTAATGTGCACAGATAATGAGAGGCAGGACAGAGTGGAGCAGGTGCGGAGGATCCGCTGAATTGCAGCAAAGACTAAGTGAAGGCAAGAGGCGGAGACTAGAACAGGGCGAGTGCTGAGAGCTTGTTAATCAATTAGTAAGTGCAGCTATACAATCCCTGGTGCTCGTTAGTAAGTTAGTATTATATACAATGTTAGTCTGGGTTAGTAACTTTAACAAAAACAACAAACTGTTAGTATTGGTTACTAAAACAGAAAAGAGAGGCGAAGGAAGCAAACGAGATTGGAAGGAATGTTTGAAACCCAGAAACCATGAAATCACCTAAGCATGTGACACGCAGGACTGGGGAGAAGCTGTAGCTAACAAAAGACCAGACAGGGGAGACAAAGTGCAATGAAGGGCATGAACAAAGACATGGACCGGAATCTAACAGAATAGTGGGTTGGGAATGGCAAAAACGAAAACATGGCAAAATACAAAAACTAAACAGAACATGGCAAAACCTAACAGACCTAATCATAAACATAACAGGGACTAGGGAAAACATAACAAGCATGGCAGGAACAATAATGAACATGGCAGAATCAAGACAGACAGAGCAGGATCATAACAATTACAACAAATATTACATGTGGCTTCTCCAAATTCAACACAAAATGCCACTTTTAATGACTACTGCAGGCTCAAAATTATTCAACCCCTTCATGACACCATCTTTAATATTTAGTAGAGCACCCTTTTGCCACCTGCTGGAGATGTGATGCATAGGCAGATGTCAGCTTTTGGCAGCATTCCCAAGGAATCTTAGTCCAGTCCTCATGGACAATGGCCTCCAGTTCACTAATATTCTAGGGTTTGCATGCTGCAACTGTGTTCTTCAAATCCTACCAGAGATTTTTTATGGGGTTCAAGTGAGGCGACTGTGATGGGCACTCTAGAATCTTCCCAGACTTCTTCTGAAACCAAGCTTTGGTGGGTGTTGAGGTATGCTTAGGATCATTGTCCTTTTGGAGTGTCCAATGATGCCCAAGCATCAGCTTCTCTACAGACGGAGTGACATTTGCTCCTTGGATATCCTGATACTTGACTGAATCCATCTCGCCCTCCACACTCTGCAGATTTCCAGTGCCAGAGGAAGCAAGGCAGCCGCAGAGCATCAAAAAGCCCCCACAATTCTTCACTGTAGGCAGGGTGTACTTTTCAGCATATACTTCTTTATTCATCCTGCAGACATACCACTGATTCATAAGCCTGAAATATTTCAGTTTTGTTTTATCACTCCACAGAACAATATCTCCAAACTTCTGTGGCTTATTTATAAGGTTTTGAGCATATTGGAGCTTGTGCTTTTGGATCAGTTTTGGTGTATGTCTTGGAGACCTTCAACGTTTAGTATGCGCCCTACTGTGCAAACTGAAACCTCAGAGCCTCCTGCCTCCAAGTCTTGCTGCGGGTCTCCTGCAGTCACTCGAGGGTTTTTGACCACCCGTCTCCTCAGGAATCTGGTGACAGCCATTGATAGCTTCCTCTTTCTGCCACATCCTGGTACTGTAGCCACTCTTCCTTTAACTCTGAACTTGCGAACTATGCTTCCAACTTTATCTTTACAAAAATTCAGTGCCTGTGCTACCTTTTTGTATTCTTTTCCTTGTTTGTGCCAGGCAATGATCTCCTCTATTAGCTTTTTGGACAATTCTTTTGAAAGTCATATTTCTAATATGCAATCAAATGTCACTGTCAACAAACCCCTAGCGAGTGCAAGTATTTGATGTGTTCTATCTCAAGCAAACCTGATGCAACTAATTAAGCTCTTGATTAGCTGCATTAGGTGTGCTTGAGTCAACACCTGATTTGCAAATATGCTCTTATGAGGGATTCTGTTCAGGGGGTTGAATAATTTTGAGACTGCAGCAGTTATTAAAAATGGCATTTTGTGTTAAATTTGGAGAAACCACTTGTAATATTAGTTCAATCAGGAGTGACTCGAGTGAGATCAAGAAAAATTTTAATATGCGCTGAGCATAAGTAGAATTCAATTCAATTCAATTTTATTTATATATTGCTTTACATGGAGAAAAGGGCAGAGCCCAGACTAATCCCTAATCCCCGAATAGCAGGCAAAAAACTCCCTGTAGGGAGAAAAACCTCAAACGGTGGTGAGGAAAAACTCCTCATTGAGAAGAAATCTCAGGAGGAACCTGGCTATTCTGGGGAAGCCCATCCTCCGCTGGCTGAATAGTAAATTGATGGTAAATTAGGGATGAGAGGATCAGGACAGCAGGAAGACAGCAGTCAGAATTCACATGCTTAAAATCAGACAAGTCTTTGGCACATGGACTCTTCGGGAAGACTCGTAGAGCAGGAGCACGGCTCAGAGCAGCAGCAGGAAAATCCCCTGAAGGGTCCAGACACTGATGGCGGTGGTGGCTGAAGGCTGGTGGAGCTGGAGTGGCAGTATGGAAGGTCTGATGGAGCAGGGTGGCGTTGGGGAGGAGGAGGGTCAGCAAACGGCAGCATGAATGAACTAGAACAGAGAAAAATGACATTTTTTAAAAAGACAGCAACATAATGATTGGCTAGCGATGCGACTGAGGTGTGCCCCGGTTGGATGGAAGAGATCAGCTGCTACACCAGCTGACTGCTCAATTGACAGCCCCAGACATTGGCTGCGGAGGTTTATGGGCGAGCATGCGAGTGAATGGAAAGAAAATAAACGGAGTTGGCGTGCGCGAGAGAGAAAGTCTTCCTGACTGAACTTTCGCTAAGCTTCATTTGTGTTGAGCTATTTAAAATATTCTTGTTTAATCTGTTTATCACGAACAGCTGAAAGTTTGTACATTTTGTTATTAAACCCAATTTGCAATGGGGGTTGAATAATTTTTATTGCAACTGTATGTATTTTAGTTTCAGTTTGTTCTTTGTGTATACTGGGTCATTTTTTACAATCCATGCATCTTTGTGTTTGTTTCTTTATGTACTTTGTTGATGCTAGCTTAATTTCTGTATACTCATTGTTGTTTTTGTTATTTTATGTTTCTTGTATAATTACATAACCACGCCCCCATAGTTCCTCCCATATTTCCCTGATGTTCTTCCCCAGTGTATCATTACCATCTGTGTATTTATAGAGCCCCCTGTGCAGTCAATCTTTGCACGGTTGTCTAAGATTCATTTTTACAATCTTGTGGTCCTCCTCGTGTTAATTACCTTGTGTATCACCTCTCATCGTCAACCTCCGAGTTTCCTTGCCTGTATATTTCTGTATTCTGGCCCCTTTTTGTTTTCTGGATTACGATTTTTGGATTGCCTTGGAATGATTTTCTGGTATTGATTTGACTGTGTTTCGGATTTTAGATTTGTTTTCTCCCTGATACTGTTGCTTCTCTGACTGATCTGTGTATTTTTGACCTCTGGTTCTGCCTCCCCCTGGATTTGAGATCAGTCAAGCCCTTTCTGTACTGTCACTTCTCAGACTGATATTTCTGGTTACCAAACCCTCGCCTGGAACTGCGGATTCTGTTTGCCGGTCGATTTCCAGTCTGTTAAATTCTGCAGTGGATTGCAATTGGCCCTTCGTTCTGAGTCTTCTCGCACCCTTCACAGACCTGACAAAAATAGAATATTTTCATAGTTGACAGACAACACAGGAATGTATTTTGGTGTTCCCCAAGCAGCCTTTAACTACTGTATTTGTGTTCTTTCGGGCCATGTGTAGCGGGCAGAACCTACCCGCGTCGTGAGGGTGCGTGTATGAATGTAAGACCTCACTGGTTGACCGGAGAATGTAGGATCTAGGTCTATACGTCCCCCCAGTCGTTACTGTCTTTCTGCTACCGAGCACTGTGTGTAGGTGAGTTAAATGGGGCCCCAGGTTTTAATGGTTGTCACGGCGCTAACCTAGGTTGCGCGAGCGGGCATCAAGTAGAATTAATTGTGGCCTACGTGCTCCTCCCCTCTTTAACTACCTGGCTACGGTAACCAAAGCAGCCCCCCACACCCAGTAAGTCAGGTGTGATGTACCTATCCACTCTTAATTCAGGACATCTACCAAAACAGTTGCATAGAATGAAGACAGTTTGCATTTAATTAACCATAAAATACAGGGAAAACAAAAACAAAAAAAAAACATATCGAGTTTGCATTTAGTTGACGATAAGATACCATGGAAACAAAACAAAAAAAAAACATTTCTGTTAGAGAATACCTTCGGGACCAATCCTGCTTAATCCTGTTACTGCTGGGGTGGGATACCCCTTGTACTGTTATGTTCAGCTAGGCTAATCACTTTTGACAATACCAATTACAATTCACCATAAAGGCCCAGTTCACAATACGCGTTCTTTGGTAATATTCATATAACAGCCCTTAACCAGCTTGTTTTTATCAGAAAAAAAAAACAAAGCAACACAGTTGATCCCAAATAAATGCCATGTCTCTTAGTTGTAGAAATAAAATCAATCCAGTCACCGCCTGCTCAACAATGCATCACATTGGAATAATATGCGTTTATACACTGCAGGAGAAGGAAAGACGATAGTTCGCCCCATTAAACATGTTTTTTGAAATCAGTCGTGACATTCCCCGGTAATCAATTCCAATATTCAGTGGTACAATAAGGCATTAGCCTGAGCCAACCCCATCGAGTAGAACTAGGGAACAGATAACACATTAGCTTTACTGTGCATTAGCAGCCAGTAACATAAACTGTTACATTAAACAAACTCATTTCACGCAGTGACACACAAAGAACAGTTCGCTTTTAACAAAGCTCCAACGCAGTGAAATAGGACTCAAGTTGGTATAACAAATAAAAAATAAAAAAAATAGTCCCCGAACATTTCCTACAGTCACTGGACGTGATTATCTGTGCTGTGCTTGAGCGTGTCCGAATGCTCCAGAACAACCGTCAGTTACGTTTAACGGCAAACAGAAAAAAAGAAAGATTTCACCTGGACTCCGGAAAACTGTAGGGGGGGAGAGACAAGGAAGTGACTGCCTGCTGCCTGAAGAATTGAAGCAGCTTGCACCATCGAACCTGAATTCCCGTAGCTCTTCTTCAACGTAAGTAGCCGACCACTGGAGACTCAGTAAGTTATCTATACTGTTAGGTTAGCTCCCTTTGTGCTACATGCACACTAACGTTAGCGGCTTCACTCTTTTCTGAAAAGGCTGTGACTCGTCACGTAAAGCGGTTCTCGTCTTCGTGGTCTTGACGTGGTTAACTTGATCTACACCCGGACTAACACCACTAGAACATGCTTTTGTTCGTAAAAGTCTCAATTTCAGTCAAGGCGTTCAAACTTCAGAGCTCAGCATTCCGACTGTCCATCTACCTAAAAACTTGGCCGCCGCCAAGATTTTTTTTTTTTCCTGCGCACATGCGCAGCTACTACAAAATATCTCACTGGCAAACAGGCTATCACTTCCCAGCTAACCCCCCCACACAACCCAAATTGGTACATTGAGGCACATAAAGCAGAAAAAAAAACATAAAGAATAAAACACACCTTCACATTCCCCCCTTTCAGAGTTCGCAACGTCCCCGTGCGAACAAGCTCGTCCAAAAAGGTACAACCACTTTTAACCCAAACATTCGAAACAGATTGAAAATTACTCCTGAACATTGGCACTTGACTGGCATTTGGCTGACACCCACCAGACCCTTACTTACATTCAGCTAAGGTCTGTAGGCAATGGCTACATAGCACACCATTTAGAACATATTCATTCCGTAACCTAACAGGAAGCTGACCCCGCGTACTGCGTTGCGGCCTAACTGGCCACTCTACATCCTCACTCTCTATGTCTGACACATCAGCATCACCTGACAGTACTTCTGTTGTAGATTCCCCCTCACCTACCATCCCGCTCCCCCCTTGCATGCTGTGGCCCCCATCTGTGTCACTGTGAGCGTGAGGTGATTGTCTTACAGGGACATAGACTACATCATCAGTGTCCAAGTCTGACTGGCCTTGATCTCTGCTAGGAGCACGTGTACCACCCCTTTTTCCTGGGACGGGGCAGGTACAAGGCTTCATCTGGTCTCGGTGAACAACCTTTGTGGGACCACCAGCCTCCGGCTGCACGGTGAATATAGGCATGTCGCCGTGGTTTTGTGAAACAACAAGGTAAGGCCCAGCTTCCCACCTGTCTTGAATTTTGTTTCGGCCCCTGGGACGGTGGTTGCGTAAAAGCACCCGATCTCCTGGTCTGATGAGCGCTCCCTTTGAACGCCCGGTCATACAGCCTCTTTTCGCCGGTGTGATGCATCCTTTGCCGCAGCCCTTGCCATTTCCGCAGCAACTCTCAGTCGTTCATGGTGCCTTCTCACCCAGTCATCTAAATTCCCAGCATCGCTGCCCTCTAAATCTCTGCCACTGAGTATCTCTCTTGGCATTCTCGCATCCCTCCCAAAAAGGAGATAAAAAGGGGCATAGCCTGTGGAGGAGTGCACATGACAATTGTACGCCATGACCAGTTCTGGCAAGTGCTCCTTCCAGTTTCTCATCTTATCTGCAGGCAGAGCGCGCAGCATGTCATGCATGGTGCAATTGAATCTTTCGCACTGCGCGTTCCCCTGGGGATGGTAGGGCGTAGTGCGACTTTTAGAGATCCCATACATCTTGCAGAGTTCTTTGATTACACTCGACTCAAAATTTCGCCCTTGATCTGCATGAAGTCGCGGGGCAGCCATAATACACAAACCAATGTTTGACTAGAGCTGCGCGGTGGTCCATGCGGTCTGGTCCTTTGTCGGGACTGCCATCGTAAATCGTGTGAACATGTCCGTCAGGACTAGCACGTTTTCGTATCCTCCCGTCGATGGCTCTAACACTGTGAAGTCCATGGCTAGGACCTCGAGGGGTGCAGCGACGTTGGTGCATGTCATGGGTGCCTGTGTTCTGGGAAACACACCTTTAGCCAGGGTGCACCTCTTGCACTGCTGTACCCAACCCTTCACATCTGCCGCCATCTTCGGCCAATAGTAGCCACATCGCAGGAGTTGTAAGGTACCCTGCTCACTGAAGTGCCCACCGTGGTTGTGTTGGGTTTCATAGACGTGCCGCTGTAACGACACCGGCACAACTAGCTGTCTTACTTCCTCACCGTCACGGGGGTCATGTAAGCAGCGGATCAGGACACCCCTCTGCAGTCGTAGTCGCTCCCACTGCCCACATAGCTTCCTTTGGAGCGGACTCATCCCTTGTAGTTGTACTTTGGTTGGTGGAAGGCCCTTTCTTACTGCCGCAAGTACTGGCCCAATATCAAGGTCCTCGGTTTGGAGCCGCTGGAACTCGTCCCAACTATGACCACAGAAGTTACCCTGCACTGCAGCCTGAGTGGTGGTGATGACACGCACCTTCTCTGGAGCCGGCCATGCAGGCCAGAGGCTGGCTCGGACCTCATCTTCCTTTATCACTAGGAAGTCCTTTTAAACATCCTCAATCTCTGGCTCCTGCCTTACTGGGATGCGCGACAATACGTCCGCATTCTGGTTCAATCTCCCCGGCTTGTAGTGGACCTCAAAGTTGTATTCCGCCAGCTGGGCAACCCATCTCTGTTCCACTGCCCCAAGGTTTGCAGTCTCCAAATAGCGCAAGGGGTTGTGGTCGGTGATGACCGTAAACTTCGAGTACAGCAAGAGGTCTCGGAACTTTTCAGTGATGGCCCACTTAAGGGCAAAGAGTTCCAGCTTGAATGCGCTGTAATTTTTATCATTCTGCTCAGAACGGCGCAGACCCCTGCTGGCGAAGGCTATCACTCGCTCCCCTCCATCTTGATGCTGGCTCAGCACTGCCCCCAATCGGAGGCTGCTCGCGTCCGTCGTCAGGACAAAGGGACGCCGGAAATCAGGGTATGCCAACACCGGTGGAGACATCAGGCACCTCTTCAACTGGTCGGAGGCTGCTTGGCAGTCCTCACCCCACACAAACGGCACAGGCTGAGCCCGCTCAGTCCCTATCTTTTTTTCTTTTCCCATCAGGGCGTGCAGTGGTCGAGCTAGTTAGGCAAAGTGCGGTACAAATCGCCGATAATAGGATATGAAATCCACCAGCTGTCTGACCTCCTTCACTGTGCGCGGCACAGGCCAGTCTTCTAATGCCTTCACCTTTTCCGGGTCCAGCTGCACCCCGGCGGCCGACACGATGTGTCCCAAGAACTTGACCTCTGTCCGGAAAAGAAAACACTTTCGGGGCTTTAGTTTGAGGCCGTGTTCTCGCAGGCGTCCAAACACCAGGTCTAATCTCTCCAAATGGCTCTCAAAGTCATGGGAGAACACAAGGATGTCATCAAGGTACACCAGTAGGACATCGAATGCAAGGTCCCCCAGCACCACCTCCATCAATCGCTGGAACGTTGCTGGAGCGTTACACAACCCAAACGGCATGCGAGTCCACTGGTATAACCCAAATGGTGTTGTGACAGCTGTCTTCTCTTGGTCCAGCTCTTCCACGACCACTTAGAAATAACCTGCTGTCAAGTCCAGAGATGAGAAGAGCTTAGCCTGACCCAGGGCGTCCAGGGACTCCTCCACTCTAGGCAGTGGGTATGCGTCTCTGTGAGTAACGCTGTTCAGTCTGCGATAGTCGCAACAGAAACGCACTGACCCATCTTTCTTAATTACGATTACTGCCGGTGACGCCCAGGGGCTGCAGCTTTCCTTAAGCACGCCCTGTGCGACCAGGTCTTGGACGTGCCACTTAAACTCTTGGAATACGTGGTGGGGCACTCTCCGATGTCTCTGTTTGACAGGGTGCGCGTCACCAGTGGGGATGCGATGGGTGACTGTGGTGGTGTAGCCAAGGTCACTGTCATCCTGTGAAAACACAGAATGGTGCTTCCCCAGGAGTTGATTCAACCGCTCAATCTGCTCCCCATTCAGATCCTGGAGGTTAGCCTGCACTGGCACAGACAGCGATCCACTGGGCTCTGGTACAAACTCCTTCTCCTGCCCCAATGCTCGGACTCGCAGCTCCCCCGCGGTTTCTTCGAAAGCCACTCTTTTCTTAGGTACTACCTTGCCCGGCTTACTCAATTCAGCTAGCCTCGCCCTGGGCTGCAGTGTGACGGGCACCTCACTACAGTTGAGCAGCCTGACTGGCACCTTTCCATTAGTAGAACGCGTCAGAACGTTGGCGACTAGCAGGCCACAGGGCAAGTTAGAAGCTGGGGTCGCTTCAACTAGCACCTGGCTGTTCACCCTAGGGGGCACCCTGCAGCGGCCCTCAATGATTGCCTCACTGCGTGGGGGAATAACTACCGCACATCGCCCTGCTACTTTGACATAGCCTATCTTGCCACTGGGCCCACAGTACTGCTCTTCCTTCTCAATCTCGGCGAAGATCCGACGCATGCTCATGTTTCTGGCTACCTGGTGTCGGTTCAAGGTCTGCACCCCATCAAGGTCAGAGAATAGACCATGGAGGTCGCCCAGAACGTTCATCCCCAGAATCCCAGGCACTGCACCCCTCTCTTCACTATCAGTGGCGTCGTCCCTCAAGACGAACACACACTTTCCGGGCAGTTTCACCCCTAAACACTCCACATCTGCGTAGAGGCACCCAACCACCGGGATATCAAGCCCGTTAGCAGCTGTTAGCTGGACCCATCTGGCTGATGCAAGTCTGGCTCCCCCAAACTGCCTCCTGAAGTGAGCCTCAGACATGGTCGTCACCTCGGAGCCAGTGTCTAGGAGGCAACGTGTCTTCACCCCATCAATCAAAACATCCAGGGTGAAGCAGTTCCCAAAGATGCCATCTGGCTCCTGGCCAGGTTCACACGACCCAGGCGATGAGTTCGCAGCTGGTGCCACTAAGGTTGTGCTGACGCTGGCCCGTGCAGGTGTATTCGGAGGCTCCGGCTGAGGGGCATCAGACATGATAGCATTAGCTCGGTGCTGCTCACCTCTCCCATGTGGACAGTTCCGGCTAGTGTGACCAGGCTGCCGGCAGGAGTAACAGATCAGCTGGCCATTTTCATCTCGTAGTGGGGGCCTGCGTTGCCCACTGATGGGGCTGATGTAGCGCCCGGTGTGTGAGTCAGTAACAGCGCTACTGCGTCTTGTCTGCTGCAACGCTTGGAACAGCTCCTCTTGCCGAGCTGCCAACTGCTGTACTGATTCTTGTAGCGCTTGAATGGCTAACATGGGGGCTGAGTCGCCTGCTGCTGCGGCCTGTACATTTCCTCGGACAGGGCCCCTGGTAACAGGGGTCAGAGAGGGCTCCTCCTCTTCTGACCAGTCGATTGCTGCCTGCATTAGCTCGTTAAAAGTCCGCCCCGGGTCAGCCTTTGCTTGCCGCTTCATCTCGCGGCGCAATGAGTCATCCCTTAGCCCCAATACAAATTGTTCTTTTAGTAGGGCATCTGCATTAGGGACACGGTCAGGGTCACGCTGCTTCAGCCGGCGAAGTTTCTCTTGCAGATCGTAGGCAAACGCTCGGGTCTTCTCCCCAGGAGCTTAGCGGCGCTCGTAGAATTCCTTGAGACGGGTGCCAATTGGTGCGGTGTCCCCATACGTTGCCTCCAGGACTTTAAAAATCTCTTGCACGTCCGCAACAGCTCCCTCCAGCATGAACCTCACTGTCAGCCTCGCTTCTCCCTTTAGGTGTTGTTTTAGCAGTTCGACCTGGTCTTCCTGCAGCACACGACCCACCTTGAAACCAGATTTCATGGAAGCGATCCATTCTTCGACACATGGCTCCCCTTTTTCTTGACCCCCACTGAACTCGGCGTACTTCCGGTCTCTTTGTATGTATACCGTAGCCGGGGCCCTTTCGGTACCAGCAGATCGCTCCAAGACCACCCTCGCCAGGGAAAGCGCCTCTCTCTGATCGCTTCGTGCTTGCTCCAGGAGTGCCGACTGCTCCACCATATGGGCCTCCTGCTCACTGAACTTACTCTTCAGAGCTTCAAACTGCTGACGCAGCTCCTCCATGTTTGTACCCCTCTTTTGTGTGTGCTTTGCCAACTAGTGGGTTTTCGTGCAGGAATTGATCCTGTTCGTGACGCCAAAAATGTAGCGGGCAGAACCTACCTGCGTCATGAGGGTGCGTGTATGAATGTAAGACCTCACTGGTTGACCGGAGAATGTAGGATCTAGGTCTATACGTCCCCCCAGTCGTTACTGTCTTTCTGCTACCGAGCACTGTGTGTAGGTGAGTTAAATGGGGCCCCAGGTTTTAATGGTTGTCACGGCGCTAACCTAGGTTGCTTGTGGAAGGGCATCAAGTAGAATTAATTGTGGCCTACGTGCTCCTCCCCTCTTTAACTACCTGGCTACGGTAACCAAAGCAGCCTCCCACACCCAGTAAGTCAGGTGTGATGTACCTATCCACTCTTAATTCAGGACATCTACCAAAACAGTTGCATAGAATGAAGACAGTTTGCATTTAATTAACCATAAAATACAGGAAAACAAAAAAAAAAAAAAAAACATATCGGGTTTGCATTTAGTTGACGATAAGATACAATGGAAACAAAACAAAAAAAAAACATCTCTGTTAGAGAATACCTTCGGGACCAATCCTGCTTAATCCTGTTACCGCTGGGGTGGGATACCCCTTGTACTGTTATGTTCAGCTAGGCTAATCACTTTTGACAATACCAATTACAATTCACCATAAAGGCCCAGTTCTGTACGCGTTCTTTGGTAATATTCATATAACAGCCCTTAACCAGCTTGTTTTTATCAGAAAAAAAAAAACAAAGCAACACAGTTGATCCCAAATAAATGCCATGTCTCTTAGTTGTAGAAATAAAATCAATCCAGTCACCGCCTGCTCAACAATGCATCACATTGGAATAATATGCGTTTATACACTGCAGGAGAAGGAAAGACGATAGTTCGCCCCATTAAACATGTTTTTTGAAATCAGTCGCGACATTCCCCGGTAATCAATTCCAATATTCAGTGGTACAATAAGGCATTAGCCTGAGCCAACCCCATCGAGTAGAACTAGGGAACAGATAACACATTAGCTTTACTGTGCATTAGCAGCCAGTAACATAAACTGTTACATTAAACGAACTCATTTCACGCAGTGACACACAAAGAACAGTTCGCTTTTAACGAAGCTCCGACGCGGTGAAATAGGACTCAAGTTGGTATAACAAATAAAAAAAAAAAAAATAGTCCCCGAACATTTCCCACAGTCACTGGACGTGATTATCTGTGCTGTGCTCGAGCGTGTCCGAATGCTCCAGAACAACCGTCAGTTACGTTTAACGGCAAACAGAAAAAAAGAAAGATTTCACCTGGACTCCGGAAAACTGTAGGGGGGGAGAGACAAGGAAGTGACTGCCTGCTGCCTGAAGAATTGAAGCAGCTTGCACCATCGAACCTGAATTCCCGTAGCTCTTCTTCAACGTAAGTAGCCGACCACTGGAGACTCAGTAAGTTATCAATACTGTTAGGTTAGCTACCTTTGTGCTACATGCACACTAACGTTAGCGGCTTCACTCTTTTCTGAAAAGGCTGTGACTCGTCACGTAAAGCGGTTCTCGTCTTCGTGGTCTTGACGTGGTTAACTTGATCTACACCCGGACTAACACCACTAGAACATGCTTTTGTTCGTAAAAGTCTCAATTTCAGTCAAGGCGTTCGAAACTTCAGAGCTCAGCATTCCGACTGTCCATCTACCTAAAAACTTAAGCCTGATTCATGCTTCTTGCGGTCGGCGCAGTCAGCACGGCCTACATGGTGAAATGACGCAATTGCGGCCAAGGCGACAGAGCACGGAGGGTCCGCGGAGGCTCTGAACGCCGAGCCGCGCACCTGGAGGATTTTGTAACAACGCGGCCGGGTCGCACAGACCGCGTTGCAATGATTGGCTAGCTTCAGGACCCGGAAGTACGTATACCAATTAAAATAAAAAATGAAAAGCTTCAAAGAAAAGCCAGCTGAACGTACAAACAGCTGAAAATACAAACATCTTTACTACAGTTCCTGTCGGATCTACAAGGATGCTCATTGCCAGACATCGGTGCAGGAACTGCCGAAATGCAAACCATGTCAACTTAGTTTTCGAAAGTTTCAAATGACCCAATTATCGTAATAGTGGAGAAAGAGCGGCCAGTAATATTTGTTTTGACTGCGACGCACTGTCTAATCTAATTAAAAATAATCGAGCCGTGTGTTTGGTAATAATAATAATAATAATAATAAGTTGCAATATGATAGTGAGAATGAACGTATTTATCACAGAAATAAGATTCAGTAGCGCAACTGCAGAGCAGGTCCGTTCTTGGAGCCGCTTTGACCTCATCAAGCATGAAACGACTGGACGTTCGTGGGGATCGTGCGCGCCGTCCGCACCGCTGAAACCGCGCCGACCGCAAGAAGCATGAATCAGGCTTAAGCCGCCGCATTTTTTTTTCCTGCGCACATGCGCAGCTACTGCAAAATATCACACTGGCAAACAGGCTATCACTTCCCAGCTAACCCCCCCCCCCACACACAACCCAAATTGGTACATTGAGGCACATAAAGCAGAAAAAAAAAAACATAAAGAATAAAACACACCTTCACACATGTTTGGTTTTATATTGCTTCTTTGTGGTTCAACAAATTTTTCATCCAGTATATGTATTAAATATTCTCTTGTAGGTGCTGTAGCCAGATATGCTGGGCAGGTAGCAGATCAGATTTGCTGGAGAGTTTTGATTCATGCTGCATCTATAGCACTGTTTCAGACTTAAGTGCTCCCATCATTTGAATAATTATAAAACTCCGCCTTCTCATGAATAATCAATATTCAGTGATGTGCTCCAGGTGCAGTCACAATTTCAACATCATTTAGATGCCTGCGTCCAGCGTTACTGCTCCCCTGCAGCAGGGGGTTCATCAGTGAAAAGCATCCGTAATTTTGATAAAACACATTTCTATCCTAATGCCCTCAAAACGGTTATTGCAAGTTACATTAAAATTGTGAATCTCACTGTATGTAAATTATGGGAACACTAATGTACATAATACCCAGCATGGACTGCAGTGTTATACCAGGGCTAGGGGTAGGGCTTGTCAGAGGATCTTACATGTCATTCTATTGGTTTTGGAGACCTTAGATCACAACTGGCGCTACGTGGAAAGATTTTGCACTACAAAAATTTTAAAAACGCCATTCCCTCAACTGGGGGGTATTCTACGAAGCAAAATTACTGGGTTAGCGAGTTATGTCGAGCCTAAAGCTAGGCTTTTAAATGTCACGAAGGTGGATTTCTTTTAACGTGCCTAGGTCACCATGGTAACTTACGCTGCGAACTTAACTTCGTCGGGAGCAGGTTATGTGCCGAGTTCCGGCTTAAATCGGCCATGAATGTGTTGCCTGGTCACTGGCCAGGACCTCCTTTGAAGATGGTGCTGTGGACCTTGGTGCCCGAATCGTACGCGGTTCGATATGACCCGTTGACTTTTTCTGACGATATTCTCTGCGAACGCTGCAGATTCTGAGCAGACGAATTCTTTGCTTATGCGATCTGCTGGAGCCATATGTTGGCAATTTAACAAACAGAAGCCGTGCGCTTACAGTTGTGCAAACGGTATGCATAGCATTGCGGTTTTTTTTTTTTTTTTTTGCCACAGGTACCAACATGCATTCAGCTGGTGATGCAGAAAATCTGAGCAAGAATACTGTATGCCGCGCTATACATTTTACACAGCATACCATTAAAATAATGAAAATAATTGTGAAAGCAAAGCAATTAGGGCCTACCACTTTGAAGAATGTTCTTATGCTTCGTTTTAACTTGCTGCCATGTCCTCTTGACAGTGCTAATACTGCAACTATTAAAGCACCAATTACAAAATTAATCAGTATTTAATCGTATTTGCCATTGTTTTGATATGCCATGGGCCGCTTGTAAATTTGTAATGGTGAAATAGGTTAGGGTTATTGGTGGGATGGGATTTTATTAAAATATATCATGCTGTGTTTAAAAAAAAGTAGCCTAATTGAAAAAAATACTTTCAACCAAAAACAAACAAGTAAAATTGAGTATACCATTGGTATTTCTCACATCAGATCATATTCAATCTATAAATTAATTTCACTTTGATTTGGCCTAGAAACTAAAATAATTTCGCCAAATCCGTCATGATAGGACTTAGCAGGGGTGTCCAGTCTTCCCCATTAAGGGCCGATGTGGGTGCAGGTTTTTGTTTCAGCCCAGTTCCACAACACCTGATTCCACTGATTGAGGGTTCAGTCAAGACCTTGATGAGAAGAATCAGGTGTGTAAGTGCTGGGCTGTAACAAAAAGCAACACCCACACCGGCCCTTTGTGGATTAGTTTGGACACCCCTGACTGACGCATTTATACGATCTGCAATTTTCCGCCAGAATTCCTCTCTGGCCTTATTAGCAGCAACAATGTTGTTTTTTGCTGCAATTATATATTTATATTCTTCATAACTCTCCATAATTATGACCTGCTCCCCCTGGGAGAAATATACAGCACGCAATCGGTCTATTTCTGTGCGGACGAAGAGTCAAATGATGCGTGGAATGCCCTTGTTTATGGGAGCGCGCACAGAGCCTATAGCACAGATCCTAAGTTAACAAAGGAGGATAATAATTACAAGCGTGGCACCGATTATCTCTGATCGCGAGTTCAGGGTTTGTTGAACCAGTTCACTCAAAAAAAGCCTATCGATGCAAAACTTGCTCCGTAGTTTACCCCCCTGTTCTGTGGGTTATTCATCCTCTTATGGCTGGGGGAGGGGTAGTAGGGGTGACTGGACTTACTCTGAGCTGCGGCTGCCATTAATTGCTGTCCTACTGAGTTAGTGGCAAAAATTACTTCATCAAAGTCTTAGGGGAGGTGATAGACGCGGTATCTCAAGGCAGATTAGCAGTGACCAGCTGCATAATTTGTTAATCAACATTAGCAGGTTAATCATCATTTGCCTGTTATTGTTCTTCATCTCCCTTATTAATATCCTCTTTCAAATGGCAATTATTCTTTCCATCCATCTATTTATCATGTACTCTTCCTCTTCCGCTATGGTGTGAGAGTATAGGCAAAGCCTCTTCAATCATTAGAACTGAGCAGATTGGAAAATTCCATCCTTATTAAATTAAGAACCTAGACATTTAGACCTAGGCACGGACGCGAAACGAATTTTTCGCATGACAGATTGCATTCAAAGTCAATGTAAAGACGAGAATACACGCGAAACGCGTGTATTCGCGTCTTTGCATTGACTTTGAATGTAATCTGTCGTGCGAAAAATTCGTTTCGTGTCCGGTGTGAAAGCGGCTTTACTGCAAAGTTCTTTTTTCATTTTCATCATGTACGATGGCCCTTTACTGATTTGTATTAAAATAACGTATAAACGTTTCTATGTTTGAATGTATAAACTGAATTATTACCACTTCCTCTGGGTTTTATCAGTTTCATACAGACTTCACCCATCTGTGTTGTTTCCAGTCAAAAACAACCGGTCATAAGAGATGAACAAGTTTGGAAACATTATGTTCAAACAGTAGATGGGACACTTTCAGCTGATTGACTCATTAATTGAAGACTTATTGGGCTGAACTGGGTGTGTCAGGTCAGATAAACCTATAATGTGCGGGACATTGGTCCTCCGGGAACAGTTTCTCCATACACTGCCACACTCCACTCATCCTGCCACCAACAACCTCACCACTCAGCGCGCACACACACACACACACATACACACCCTTACACATGGACTGTATTCTGTTTTTCTTTTTTTATACTAAATTTTCATCTATAAATAAAGTTGTCATGTCTGTTCTTTCTTAATAAAATGACATCAGTCAGTATTGAACAGTTGTTGGTCATGAGAGCTAACACATGCGACATATGTACCAATACACCTTTTTGATTTGTTTCTAAACAGTATCCTGACAAAACAGATGCCAGTCTGTAACAATCCCTCGATATGTTTTCCTCTGGCTTTAACTATGGTCAAAATGCAATCATTTGTAGACATAAATTGTACTTATTTCTCTGGAAAATTAGTTTCTGAGGTCTATACAATAAAAATTCCGAAAATAAGTTTAGAATTACCAGTAATGAAGCTGCTTAATTAATGTCATGCATCATCTGATGATAATTTATGCTGTATCTTTGCTCGATGAACAATTTCAACAAACTAGACAATTTTGGCTTGAAAGACTCTGACAGTTAACAAGGAAGAAACGATAGTTTGAGGGAAATAATGGAATGGATTCTGTGAGCTCATTTATGAAGAGGAGGTGATATCAGTTTTATTTAAATGACTACTGGACCTCAGAAACATTAGGGTCATCTCTGTTCCAGTTTTGATGAAAGAAACTAAATTATAGATCAAATAAGAAGCCTAAAATTTAAATTTTGCCCATTAAAACAAACAAACAAACAAAACTCAATAACAATATTTAATGGTCATATGGTCTTTGGAAACAAATATAAAAATATAATATAAAAAATATCTTCCAGAGGCAGTACATTTGAGATCAAGTACAGCTTAATTCATATCATCCTTTTATTGCCATTATTAATTCAGCATATTTTGTAACGTTTAACAGGATCCGTGAATGATTCGAGTGGATTCTGGACAGATAAAGGGCACTGACAGCTCTGTAACTGACCGATCCCAAGCCAAGCTCCCTCGGCATTGCTGACATTGCTGATTCGACAGGTCAGTTATTTCCCTGTGGCTGAGCCTTTTGTTGAATTATATGTCTATTTTAAAATGTTGTAATGAATATGAATAAGTGTAACAGTTTTTTCCCCCCTAAGAAAGAAAATATGTGTGTGAAGTGTACTTTGAAAGAACAGAGGCTGGATGTTGGCTGTGATGACCCCATTTTCTTATTCAATATTACCACCTGGGAATGTGCCGACCCATCTTTGGCTTCCTCCCGAGCCTGTGGCTACATGCTCCTTCAGTACAGCACGCTCCACACTGACCTCAGATCTGCAGGCCATGAGTGGCACTGCGTACATGACCATCCGTTTCCAGAGAATGTAATTATACAGAGAATCTAATTATATAATGTAAGCACTGCTCTGAAATCAGCAGGAATGATCTGGGAAGGGCGATGATTGCATAGCACCACTGGCCAAACACTGTTTCTGAGTCAGTGAGGAGTGATGGGAATGAAGAAAAGAGCAGGGTGGGTGGAGTTTGGCTTGAAACGCTGCGTTTCTTTCAGTTCTACAGAGTGGGTGGGGTCAGCCTTCTTCCTCACCTCTCCGCCCACTCTCTTTTTCAAATGCGCAACCCTCCTTCCCTTCCCTCCGAGCCCGTCCTCAAAGGTTCCTACGCATATGTAAGTTTTGTTTTGACTGCTGGCAAAAACCATCAAAGGTCTCGTCTCTTTCCGTACTCTTGCCAAGTCATTTTTTGAGTTCTCCAACACTACATTACAAACCTGGAAAGGAAACACTATGGTCTGTTGTGAGACAGAAGCAGCAAAGATTTCTAAGATGACTGAAGAACAAATAAGTGGATAATGTTGCATTTTTTGTAAAATTAACCCCAAAAAAACCTAAAGACCCACATATGGGTTTGTCAAATGCAAGTACTGCATTCAAACCAGTGGAAATTCAGCCCAATTTTAACTCCTAGTGGAGATCCCAAGCTTTCTAACATGTCCAAATATGTCCTGCTGAATTACAGGGAAATCTGTATAAAATGATGTACAAGATTGATATAGTTCCATTTGATGTAATTTTGTGGCCATAAAACACATGGCATCCTGGGTTTGAATATTTCTCTCAATATATGCAGCTTCAGTGAAGCGCTGCAACCAGCAGATACAGAATATATATCTGACATTGTCCTAAAATAAAAAAAAAAAAAAAAAAAATACTGCAGCAACTTGCACAAAATCAAGATTATCATGGCTCTCTCCTCTCAAGGCAATGACTGAGACAAAAAGTGTACCGTAACCAAATGAAAGCAAAGCACCGCTAGTAACCATAAAGTCCTGTTGAATGACCAAACTTTTGTTGAAAAACAAAATAAAAACCCACAAGCAACTGATAAATAAAAAAAGCAAAATGTCCTTGGTTTTTTTTTTCCTTAAGTGGCACACCTGTCAGAGCTCCATGTTTCCTTCTGATTAAAATCAAGGGAGAAAAGGTGAAGTAATTATAGTGCAGTTTCCAACACGGGTGCATACACTTCATTAAAATACTTCAAAAAGATTATTTTCCCGTAAAATTACTGTTTTTCATCGTAACTGAATTGGACGACAAACATGTTTTTCACATAAAGTTTTGTAATATTTATTCATGTAGAACAACTGGCTGGAAAACTTTACCTTGACTATTTTTCCATCAAGTAGCTAACCTGGCCTTGTGATCTGACAGCAATTGAATTTTTAAAAACATTTAAAATGCTTTTAAAATCCTAATTCTTCTCATTTTGATGTTTACTTCCCCAGGTTTTCCCACTGTGTCCTATTGGTGTTTATATACATTTACTTTTTTAGCTGTTTGTGAAGCACTTTGTGCTGCATTGCTTGAAAGGTGCTATATAAATAAAAGTATTATTATTTATTAATTATAATTATATATTGTGATTAGTGATGTCCATTCTCAGTGCCAGTAGAGCTTATAAAATAATTAAGTTTAATCCTGATAGTAAAATTGTATATCTACTGATATAGACAAAACCAAGTGTTACACTGTAAATAATACCACACAATTACATTAACTTTGAATGATCTTTTGATAAAACTACTTACTGTGCAAAGAATGACCACATAAAGTGGCTCCTAAGGGCCCATTAACATCACAGGTTTGGGCACTCTGTGCTTGAAGTGAGTCAGTATAAAGCAGTGATTGGCTGGAGCTGAAAGGGGTCCTGGGTGCTGAGTCGGACTGAACTGGTCAGCATTACTTACACTGATGCCTTTCTGACTGAGGTTTGAACACATGGTTTGGGCAAGAACTTTACACTGTCAGTCAGACCTGTATGTGGCTCCTCTGAGATGATCTGTGGATTTTTAAAAGGCAACAAACTAATCACCTCACCTGCACCCGGTAAGTTCTCTGACTGATGATGTAATGCGGTTATTCAACACTCAGCATTCTCCAGTTAACCGCAGGATCAATTTTCTGTCCACCCAGTAGGCCTACATCAAACTGATGCTGAAAATACTACAATAAAGCCTCAGCTTTTTCAGCATTAAACTTTTCACTGAATGATTTTCAAATACTGAAAAAAGAACATTAAACCAATGAGGACATCTAATTTACACTGTCAGAGCTTCAAACCATTCAATTTCAAAAATTCCAAATACATTTAAGTTTAGCCATTTATATTTACAGAGCATTTTACTAAACAACTGTATTGCAACAATAGCATATTTACTCATCTGTACTCCTCGGTAACGGTAAGCCTGACAGGTTTTTGACGCTCCCTTTGTGAAGATGAGATAAGAGGGTAATTACAGCATCCTACACGCGTGACCTGCAGCCGGCAAGGTGGCAGCCCTGTCGCTCTCGCCGGGCGATGGGTGCGAAACAGAGCTGCTCACGGGGAGGTAAGACTCTAAAGTGTGACAATCTGCAATTACTACAGCATTGTCGCCTGACAATGAGCTGCTGTGCGCTATTGTGCGCTGTATGAAATGCGCTGGGTAATTGCACTTCTCTGAAGGGCTGAACAATGACCTCTTCCATGGGGTAAACTTTTACGTAAAAAGAATGCTGTCATTCCAAAGGATGTAGCACACAATTCACTAAACTGTCATTTACATTCGTTTTACAAAGAAGAACAATTTCTCTACTTTTTCTTCCAGTAACTTCGTAATGCCGCTCGCTGATTATGGGGATGATGCTCATTGTTCATAGTAATTTTGATTTCAGTGGAGTATAATAATTGTAGGTAAATTATGAGCATTTGAAAACTATGTCTTGCTCGCAGGACTGCACCTCACCACACTAAAAATACTTGGCTGCCTTATTAGTATTAATATGACCGTCTTCAAAATGCAAGTATTTGCAAATTGGATGATTTTACATTATTCATGGAGCATGAGGCTCAGCGGCAGTGGAGAAAACTTAGTGCCTGCATAATTAATGAAATTATGTAATTTCATATCCAGTGGATGTAATCTATAGGAGAATTCAAAGCAAACATTACTGCTGAACAGTAGTGGAATATTTTCCTATGCAGCTACAGTGTTCATTTCAATTTAGACCACAGCAGTCGTTCAGTGTAAACACATTCCTCCGCACATACTGAATCTGGGCTCTTACACTGAATACAAACCATATGGGGTACATTTTCAATGCATGTCGTCAGAAAGTGAATCATTGGTCGAGTCTCAAACACACATGTGTTTATGTTGATTTGTGTGATTTATATACAGCTATTTTTTTTGACAGATCCTGGTTGTAGCACTTACACTGTCAGAAATTGTACACAGGACCATATTCATTCGTTGCGTCACTAAGATGAGACATTTGATGATTCCGACTTTCAGGTCATTTGATGACAATTGTTTCGCTGGGTTTCAAATAATGTTTTGACAATATGATTCAGAGGAAAAGATTACATTTGATATTGGTCTGTGCATTACCGCAAACAGGGAATGATGATGTAATAACTGCAAGAAGCAAGAAGCTCATGTCTGTCAGAATGTGTCTCTATTAATAAAAACTCTGTTTAAGATCCAGCCAAAGATCAGAGGAAACACAGTCTAACTCCAGCTTAAGCGCATGAAAGTAAGAGAACGCATTACGCGCTCTGTTAATGAAACTCTGCTTCAGATCCTGCCACAGATTTACACACCAAAATCATAAATACAGAGTAGCACTAGAGACCTTCACCCAGCGACAAAATGAATTTGTTGAAGATATGCAAGCAAACTATAAAAAAGTGCATCCATTCAAATGCTAATTTGCACACATACACACACTGTATATGGAAACAAACAATAGCACAGGGACACACTGTATTCTCATTCTGAGACCACTGCTGAAATATTCAAATTGATCTTTATTTATATACTAAATTAAGAATATACTTTTCACAGATTATGTAATAAAAATGCAAAGCAGAGCACACTGTTGCCAAGCAATGATAAGATCACCATGAGCAGCAAACACCAGACCTTCACAAACTCACGGTTAAACCAGGACCATCATACACAACCACGCAGGTGTGGATTCCTCTGTCAACATCAATCCAAAACAATCACTTCAGATAAATTTTGCCATCTGCACAGAGCTCTTAGGAGAGACTGAATGAGAACACATTTGCCTGTGGAAACAGTAATTTTGGATTTCTGGCACAGTCTGGGTCAGCTCTGGAGAGACTGTGATTCCTGTGAGGTGTTTTTACCATATCTGGGTCTCTTAGCGGAAGTATCAATAAATAAAACAAATTAAGCATGATTACCATTTTTACTGTGATTTAATGAAAATGATATGCAGTTGGAATCCAAAATTCTTCAAAATGTCACTAATTTATGACACAATGCCCTTTACTGTCACCTTTAGCAACTTACTAAACCAGTGCATTTAGAATGTAGACCTTGGTTAGCACAAAGGGCGTATCACAGTATCACCGAACACTGTTCGAGTCCTTCACAGTGAGGACACCACTCATCATTACATCTCTCCCGATCGCCTCCTTCATACGAGACTGAGGAAGTCTTTCCAAACAATAAAAAATAACCCACTTCCTGCACATAAAAAGTGACAGAGAGCCACAGCTAAGATCTACAGAACAGCTGGCCTTGGCCAGCTAATAAATGCAGAGCTTTTTACCCATAATTCATCAGCCTGAGCACAGTCCCAGTTCAGAGAGAGTAGAAGAAGAAACGAGTAGAAAAGGACACGGGGAGGTGAAAATGAGTGAGTGGAAACCAGCAGGAAACCATGGAAACAGATTCTATGGTTTCAGTGTCAGTACAGGAGTAATCAAGATCACAACAAGCCTTAGAGTTTCACAAACAATGAGCTCGAGTGACAGAGAGAGAGAGACCATGAGGAACTACAGTGTGATGAGCATGGAGTAGAGGAACAGAAGTTTGAGTCGCCTCCCAGAACAGCAAAGCCATAGAATATGTCATAAAAAAGCAAAAGATCATCACATTATTCCAAACACAGGATTCAACACGGAGCTCGACAGGGCAGATGGTTCACGCTTTCATCAAAATACAAAAATCATCATCAGAATCAAATATTTACAGAGATTAGCAATAACAGTAAATTCAGAGAATTTAAATTCCAATGGCCTGTCAAGGAAAACTTGAAAACACAAGTTAAAATTCAACAAATCCAAATGCAATATTTTCCCTTTATTTACAAATGCACTTGAACAATTCTTCAGAGATCTATAAAAATACTATTCACATTTTCTTGGTTAGGATACAGTAGTAAATGTTGAGGAATACAACCATTATAAGTGCCAATGTAATAAAAAATGGTCTCCACAATTGTTTTCTTCAGTCCGTTATAATAAAATCCAGATGAGACGTAAATAATGTTTGATCAAGGATTATATTTCCCGCAGTCAGACACAGGAGGCAATGAAATATGCATGTAAAAAATTCTGTGCTCGTCCATCAGTGGTTTTATTTAAACAGTAAATTCAGATCGGCTCAAAGAAGATATTAAAGAGAAATACTGCTGTGGACAAGGGTCTGAAAGTCTAACTGTAGAGTCGTCTGGTTCCACAACCAGACAGAACATCAATTCCAGTAAGAGGCCAAAGACAGCACTATACATCTAAGTACATTTTTCACCACTGTAGAAAAACCTGATTAATTAAATCACAAAACAGTACCGAATTTGACTACTTCATGATACTGACTGGCTATCAAGAAAAAAATCATAATGTTTGTACTCAGTCTATTTGAGAAATAAATTTTACAAATGCGCTGCAACATAAATATCATTACTGGCCAGCGTAGATGTTAATGAATGACTTGCAGACTCAGGGAAGACAACTTAAATACCTTCGTAATAAGGCCCTAAGCAACATGCCGGGTTATGGTGGTGTTTTATGGAAGTCATTACTTTTCTTGCTTACTAGCGCCAGTTTGTAGCTGGATATCCTTCAATCAGCTCCCCAGTCAATAACTGTCTGCTGTAAACGGCCGTAACTGCAACGGACTCACAGGGTATTGAGTACGGCACTCGTGCTGTCATTAGACTCACAGTTACTGATGTAAACAGGGTTGCATTGGAATGGCTCTGCCCTCTGCCCTCTGACCTCTGACCTGTCCTTTATAGCCGGTGGTATAGTGGAGGGTAAACGCAGGTACACAGAGTTTACCCACCACTTCTTTTGTGGATTTACAGCACACTCACCCATTGGCCGAAAAGCCTTTGAAACACACAGTAGAGCACACTCAGTCTCTCCTTAGAGATCCACTCAATCTCCTAATGAAATATACCCGCTTTTCCCGGAACCACGACACCGCTGTTTATAGCAATGCAATGCTGAAGGTGGTGGATGTCAATGGAGGCTAACGCCCATGTCTGTACCTGATCAGGAAGCCAGTGTGGCCTGCCTGAGCGTGATTCGGATGATCTTCTAGGCCTTGCAGAACCTGAAGATGGTGTTTAGTATCTCCAGCAAAGTAATGAGCACCTGATTAAAACAAGCCCTTTTTTGGGAGCCCAGGCCAATGACCCGGATCCAGACAAACCACTTACTTTGTGAAGATGTTATATTTTCCACTCCACATTTCCAAAATACATTTCCCCAATATTCCCACCTGAATCCTAAGAAGTAACCCTGCTCCATCCAGGCTTCCACACTGTGCTAATGACTCTGACACTGGTGTTGTGCACCTGATACTGAACACAGACACGCAGCAGCAGAACAGGTGTCAGTAAATGCCGCTAGTCTGCAAATATAATCAAAACTCCCTAAATCCTGCTATCTTCATAAGTCACATTTAGCTTGCTTCTTTTGAACCCTGGCGCTCAGTCAGAATCTAACCACCTCAGAAAAGGCAGACGTGCTACCTCATTATCCGATAAACATCTTTTTTTTTGACTGAATGACAAAACTTCACTGTTCCTCTGATTTTTCAATTTCATGGCAGTGAACATCAGTGATCTGAAGAGAAGCAGAACCTGATTTTTCACTCGTGTGATTAAAGTGCGCTGCGGGGGGGACTTTCCCGCAGAATTAAATGAAAGAGCATTTCCTGTGAAGCCGCATGGATTTGTTCTCCATAAGCATCGTGGTGGAATGAGAGAAGCATGAATGAGTTTCGCCTCTTAGCAAATTAAGTGGCTTCTGTTCTGTCAGTCTTCTCACTAACTTGTGAAGCTAGCAGTCAATCAGCACTCTGTCACCACACCCGTCAGTGCGAATGCTGTGTATACATGGGCACGTCTGCATATCACCTCCAAATCCAAAATAAAATTAAGCATAAACTTTTATTGTGACTAGAATAATTCATTTTGTGACGAGTGCAGTGCCGCAGAAAGGAAAGGTCATTGGGCATCGCTGGAGTGCAGGGTCAGTGCTCGTGTTTAGAATCCTGACTTTACTCGCACTGTGAGCTCTTTTGAACAAGTCGCCACTTAATAGGCTTTCAACAACTCAGGATCATTGCATTTTTAATTTCTTGAAAATTTATTCAGCGCTCTTATGGTTAAAACCCACAAATTTCTTTGACTCTTCTCTGCTCTGCTCTGTTGGGTTAGTATCAACAATCCTATCCGAGGTCAGAGGTCAGGGCAAATTCTGTCAAAAGCTTGAACCCAAATGCTGGCACTGCAGTCAAGATTAGGATAGAAACTGAATCACATCCTGGATAAAATGTATAATAAATAAAGACTTCAGAAGGAGCATTTTCATGTTACTGGCAGACACTTTATACAGCAGGATGAAAACTACACTTAGGTAGTTAGCCTATATATGACAGATCATCAAACTGTGCTCATCAGTACTATGGGAGACACTTAGCAGAGAGGACTTCTAACATTCAAAACAATAATGCAATAATGTTTCAAATATGTGTTAAATCATCTTCAAAAACCTCAGCGGCAGTCTGGCTGGCCAGTGATGAATTACAAGTAAAAAACGTCCATCTTCTACCGGCAGCACTGTCCATCGGCATTTCTGTAGAAGACTTCATAAATCCCCAAAGAAACATCCATCCTGTTAGCCTCGTAGTCAAGTTCAGCAACATAGTGTCATCATTTCCCTGGTACTTCACTAAAGTTCACCCTCTTTTCACATGTACTTTCCAGTCAGGAGGGAGGGCGCCATTTTCTCTTGCGAGAGGAGACGATGATTCATCAGGTACAGGTCAAGTAACAGGTAAATGTCTCTGTTTAACCCTTGGATGGATCTCTCGCTTACGATAGGAGAACCAGCAGCGATGGTGTGACAGGAAAAACAGAAAATGGAAAATGTGGCTCAACTGATATGTTTTTTGAACAGTATGCAAGACAGACTGCAGTTCCAGAGTACATCACTGGGGGCAGTCACTCCCTCGATAGCCCGTGTTGGATCCCAGGTCGGCTGGTGTGATTCGCTCCAGGTGCGTGGAGTAGGAAGTGAAAAGTGGTGAAAGTTTCCCTGGCTTGGTGATCAGGGCGGGTCGCGGTTGAGTCTGGAAGTGAGCGAGGGGTCAGCCTTTGAGGCCAAGGAGCCCTGGCCCTCTGTTACACCACGGTGTTGCGCTGGCGGTAGGGCGGGGGCGGCAGGGCCGGGCCGGGTTTGAGCGACTGGGACAGGTACTCTGGGCTCTGGGACACGGGGACACAAACGCGCCCGTTCTGCTTGCAGGGCACCTTACCCACAAAATCCTGTAGCTGCTCCGGGGCGAGCCGCCCGGCACCAGGGGGGAGGCTGTGCTGCCAGTAATCAGGGTTGTCGAAAGTCTGCTCTGGCTTTTTATTGGACAGGGCGGCCCCTGCATGGGCGGAGTGCAGGGCGTAGGCTGGGAGAGAGGGGGTGAGAGTGTACACGGGGAAGGGCGGGAGTATCTGCTGGCTGGGGTGGTTTGATTGGCCAGGTTTGGAGGAGTGACTTGATTGGGTCAGTTGGGCGACGTGGCTCGTCTTGGTGGGATGCAGAGCGTGAACTGTTTGAGTATGTGGAGGGGCTTGACCTGCTTGAGTAGTAACATGAGGGGAACTTGTTTGACCAGAGTGAGGTGTGAGGTTCTGCTGGGTAGGGTGAGATGTGAGGTTCTGCTGGGTTGGGTGAGGTGTGAGGTTCTGCTGGGTTGGGTGAGGTGTGAGGTTCTGCTGGGTCGGATGGGTAGTTAGGTTCTGCCGGGTTTGAGGAGATGTGAGATTCTGTTGAGTTGGGTGAGAAGTGAGTTTCTGCTGGGTTGGGTGGGATGTGAAGTTCTGGTGGGTCGGGTGAGATGTGAGTTTCTGCAGGGTTGGGTGAGACGTGAGGTTCTGCTGGGTAGGGTGGGATGCGAGGTTCTGCTGGGTCGGGTGAGTAGTTAGGTTCTGCTGGGTTGGAGGAGATGTGAGGTTCTGCTGGGTTGGGTGAGATGTGAGTTTCTGCTGGACGGCGTAAGGTACGTGGCCTGGCAGGGCCGGATGACCAGTGTGGCCTCCTTGGACGGGCAGAGAAGCATGGCTGCAGAGGGCAGGGTGGGACATTTGACTTCCCTGATTTGGCTGAGGTTGGTGGCCAACATGAGCAAGGGGCGGGGCATGAACTGTCTGCACAAGGAAAGGGGTGTGGCCTGCCTTGGCAAGGAGTGAGACAAAGTTTGAATGAGTGAGGTGAGGGGCGTGGCCCACGAGCGAGGACATGGAGGTGTGGCTAGCATGGGTAATATGGAGCCCGTGAGTGACAGGGGTGGCGCTGGTGGCTGCAGGAATGGAGACCGGAACCCCATTGCTCTTTAGGTTCCCCGGGCCCTTCTCACTGTGGAAGGTGTTAAGGTAGAGCGGCTGGCTTATGTACTCCTCCTCTGCCTTGCCTTGCCTGCTGAAGGCTCCATGGTGCACGAGCGTCTCCCTGCCCTTATTACGCGAGACAAAGGGGTTCTCTTCCGTGCCACGGTAGCCTGTTAAAGATAGGAGAGCTCAAGTAGACTAATGTACATTCCACAGGCACTCAAAAGGGCACCATGCAGTAAAAACCCAAGAGAAAGAGACTTATCGTTGAATGCAGTGTATCTAGGGTACGCTGTCCTGTTAATTCCAATCATTTGGTCATTGCTAATCATCTACAGTATCTGTGATGTTAAACCTATCCAGTACAGAATTTAATTGACTTTAAACCTTGGTCAGAGAAACATAAAATGCCCAAACAAGCAGACCTTAATTTATTTGAAAATTATAACATAACATAATATGAGTGGCGAGAACAGGCCGTTCAGCCCAACTAGGCTCGCCAGTTTCTTTTAACTATTGTGAATATATCACTTCAGATACTCAATGACTCAATGGTATCTAGCTCTAAGTCAAGACTGCTCTTGAAAATTGCCAAGGTTTCTGCCTCAACAATACAATCATTTATATGAAATAATTTTGGATGGGGCACATCTTGTGGGTACATCTCATGGAGCTAGATCACGCCAAGACAACTAAAGACACACCCTAATTCTCGTAGACACTCCCATGCATACCTGCCACTGTCCCGCCCCTCCGTACGGCAGACTATTAAAACTGCTCCGCTGCTTCACCTCTGCCTGCTGTTGCGCTGCATGATTTTCTGCTGCTGATAATAACATTACCTGCTGCTACATCACTTCTGCCTGCTGCTAGTTAACATCCCACCTGCACAGCAGCATTCACCTGTGGGCTCTGAACATCCCCCCCAGATGAAGGGAAATATCCTGACACTTCCTGCTGGCGTCTCTTCGAGATCAGTGAGCCGCATGCTGTGTCAGTCTGAGCCTAACTGCTAAACTACATCACTGCATGTACAAACCTTCGTACTTATTTTTACTGCAACTAAATTTTTTGCATGAGTTGGCTGACTGAAATAGAATTTCGACGGTGGTACTGGCCAGAAGAGGAACTCAGGCGTACTTGGCAGGGTCTGGTCCTTGCTGGGGCTCATGTATTTGTCCTCTCCGGCATCCTCGCGGGCCCCGCGCTCCGTGGGGTCGGTGATATAGCGCTGGCCAGCATTTCTCCCATCAGGCTGAGGAGAGGCCTGCTTCAGCAGGATGCCGTTGCAGTCCTTCTCCTCCAGGGCGGCGCTCTGGGTGGATGTGGCTCCTTGGGAGACACAGGAAGTGCCCTCTGCGGAGGCAGCGTGGGAGCAGGGAGACGAGACCTTCTCCGCACAACAACCGCCGAGTCCATCTGTCAGCTGAGGACACAGCAGCAGTGCTGGCCGATTACTGCCCTGCTGAACACCAGCTGGGTGTGGCTCCTCACACACATTGCTATCAAGTCGTACGGCACTCAAAAGCAGAGGTGCAATATTTCTCTTTTATCAAGGAAACAAACAGATCTGGATTTATCTCCTGTGCTTCAGCAAACACAGAGCATTAACAGGTCTGGGCCGTGAAAGAAAAAAACGCGATGGCTATTCTTACATGACCGTAATGCATTGCAGCCAGGCTATTCTTACGTGCCATATCGACACGATTGACAGAAATTGCGTGAAGTCCTACAATTTCAATTTGCGCACGCCCGAACGGAAGTTGCGTTGAAGCCTTTTTCACACGAGCGCGAAACGAATTTTTCGCACGACAGATTACATTCAAAGTCAATGCAAAGACGCGAATACACGCGAAATGCATGTATTCGCGTCTTTGCATCGACTTTGAATGTAATCTGTCGTGCGAAAAATTCGTTTCGCGTCCAGTGTGAAAGCAGCTTAAGAGCAGCCTGCCTGTGAAGGATCACGGTCACTTAAGAATAGCCACGAGAATAGCCAAGAATAGTGCAAAAAAAAAAAAAAAAAAAAAAAGATAGAGATAAGTTTGTTTGTGTGAGTTTGTGAGGCCTACCCTGTTAGTGAAAGCCTGGGGCTGGAGTGAGTTGGACGGTGGGGTTCCATTGACTCCATGTGGGACGAGGTACTCCTCAGCATCCAGCATCTCCTCCAGCGCCTCCTCCTCCAGCAGCGTCTTGAAAAACTTGCTGTCGCCGGGGCTGGGCGGCTTCATGCTGTCATCACCCTGAAACACAGAACCACGTCGGTGCTAATTACACTTCATATGTACGAGGCGTGTTGCACGGTGAACTCCCAAAGGAATCTGCCATGTTGTGCAGAGATTGGAGAGTTTGCCTTGTTGCAGAAAGGATGCGGATTCCCAGGTGAGCACATGTGACGAAAACTTCAGCAAACTTTACTGAACATTCAGCACTATAAATTAGCAGGCCCCAAGCAAGCTCTGCGAGTCACCTTGAATGAGGGCTTATGTTAATCAAATTAAAATCAAACACCTCATTTTGTTGTAAATTAGTGATCCTAATTATTCAAAACCTTGAACATAATTTGATGGTTATTATTTTAGTTGATAGATTGATAGACTTTAATGAGGTACAACCTCTTGCTTTAGGGCACATCCACAGGAAGAATATAATCCTTTGACTCCTGCTGCTATGGAGCGATGCTAACAGGTGTGCTAACGTGGAACTGTGGGACGAGGCGCTCACCTGGATCACCAGGTAACGCTGCGGATCTCGGGCCATCCTGCAGAACTCTGTGCCCAGTTCTCGAAACCTGGGCCTGCTGTCGGCGTCAATCATCCAACCTTCAGGTCACAAACGGAGCGTCACTCAGAGAAAATGGCGCCGCTCACGTAGCGAGTGTAGCCACCCACCCAAAGAAAACAGGCTCTCATTAAAGCTTCAGGGTGGTCAAGCATTCGTGTGTGCGAGCGTAAGCTTGCATGATTCAAGATTCAAATATGTATTACTTTCTCAATGAGGCATTGATTGGAATTTGTCCAGGTGTAAACTCAAAACAGCCATACTAATACACATCAACAACACACATCCCATGGAAGCACAGAAATACAGGCAAGATTAGATAAACTGAACAACTGTAATAAGATACTGTGCACTGCAAAAAGTGTCTGTCTTAGCATTTTGTTTAATCTTATAAGAAACTTAAGTTCTTTATTTTTCACTTTTAAGTGGAAAATAATAGTTCATGTAAACCCTTGGAGCGCTAAATGCAAATAGGGTTGCCCAATGATGTAGGATATCAAATTCAAAGCTGTTGAAAATCTATCATGTGGAGACTTGTTTAAAAGAGCTCCCGCCACATGATAGGCTTTCAACAGCACAAGATAATTTAATTTATAATTTTATGAAAATTTATTTTGGCGCACTTAGGGTTAAGTAACCATTTGCTTGACAAGTGAAAATTTCTTACCACCTTGGGAAATCTAGAAATGAATCTACATTACCTCACCTACTTGGGAAAATTTTTGTCTTACTTGGACAAAAAGTAATAAAAATAATTGCTATAAGTTTAAATATAAGATTATAATGCTTGGTAAAATACATTTATTTTTCATTTATTTACACTGCATCAGAGTAGATAAAACCGATTCACTCAATGTACTGCATGTATGAGAGGTAACCAGCGTACATTTGACCATGACCATGTAGACGTCGATGGTGCAAATCGGAGGCTGCGGCAGGCGCTCTCCCTTCTCCAGGATCTCCGGAATCTCACAGGTGGGGATCCCGTCGTACGGTTTCCCCCCGAAGGTCATCAGCTCCCATACGGTGACCCCTGAAAGCACCGGTTATCATCACCAAACCTTAACTGAACTCGGTGGGAGGACAGTCTTGCTATATGAGACTACATTATATAAAAATCAGTGTAAACCCGGAAGTATGGACAAGAATTTAAAAGCCCCTCAACTTGAAACATTACATAATCATAGAGTTACTGATAACAGCAAATGAGCACTGTTTTACAATACCAGTGTTAAATGAGCTGACTGTTTTTATAAACCCTCTGCACTCTGATTCTTGTGTTTATGAGCATGGAGTTTTATACGAGCTCTGTGTTCTAGCAGCCAGGAACGTTCTACGAGTCCTGAGTTCCACGGGGCCAGTGTAGTTTATGAGCCCTTGGTTCTAGGGGCCCGGAGTGTTTTACGAGTGCAGTGTCCTAAACGACAGGCTTGTTCCCCAGGCACAATGTTCTACAAGTCCAGCGTTCTGTCGGTCCATCTCACCGTAACTCCAAACATCACTCTGATGGGTGAACTTCCTGTAGTGGATACACTCTAAGGCCATCCATTTGATGGGCATCTGCAGCCAAAATGGGAGAAAAGGGGAGATTTAAGGTTAGTCTTACAGTATTACTGAGGGAAATATACGGTATATGGAGCTTGCAGTGAGAGGGTAGGTAGGACGAGACCATGCTGGACCATAGTCACCTGTATATAGTATCCTGCCCATCCTATTTACCTTAGTTGAACCACCACCAGCTGCGGTGAATGTCAACAGGAATAACTCTGGTCCACCCAGTTCTGTCTAGAATTAGCCAATTGAACATCTATAAACTGCTAGTATTTAAATCACATGAAATATATGCCAAAAAGGCTAAGTTGGGGGAAATGGCAGAGTTGTTTCGCATAAAAAAGAGAGCTAGAAAGAGGAAAGGCATAACTGAGGTCAGAAATGTTATAATCCAATACAACTGAGGCCACTCCCCCAACCCAAAAAAGCCCCTCTCTCTGTAACGACATCCCTCCCCTTAAGTCCTTATAACCAATCACGCGTGCCTAAACACACACACACCCACACACACAAACACATGCACACACGCACACAAACACACACACGCGCGCACACGCACGCAAGCACGCATATACACACACACACACACACACAAACACACGCACACACGCGCACACACACACGCACGCACGCACGCACATACACATACACAAACACACACACACAGACAAACACACACGCACGCACCCATCCTCTGACTCTGACGACCCTGTCGGATCGAACCTTGCCCCCATCAGCGTTGTACTCCTTTTCGTTCGCTTCCAGCAGACGGGCCAATCCGAAGTCTGTGATCTTAATGTGATTGGGCGACTTCACCAGCACGTTACGGGCGGCCAGGTCCCTGTGCACCAGCCGTCTCTCCTCCAGGTACATCATGCCCTGCGAAAAACACCAGAAACTCATCACACCATCTGCTCCTCTCAGCGTTACACAAAAACACTCATCATACCACAGCACTGCCATCTGCTCCTCTCAGCGTTACACAAAACACTCAAAACACTGCCATCATACCACAACATCTGCCATCTGCCATCCTCCTCAGCGTTACTCATCATACCAAAACACTCATCATACCACAGCACTGCCATCTGCTCCTCTCAGCGTTACACACAAACACTCATCATACCACAGCACTGCCATCTGCTCCTCTCAGCGTTACACAAAAACACTCATCATACCACAGCACTGCCATCTGCTCCTCTCAGCGTTACACAAAAACACTCATCATACCACAGCACTGCCATCTGCTCCTATCAGCGTTACACAAAAACACTCATCATACCACAGCACTGCCATCTGCTCCTCTCAGCGTTACACAAAAACACTCATCATACCACAGCACTGCCATCTGCTCCTATCAGCGTTACACAAAAACACATCACACCACACACTGCCACAGTTACACAAAAAACACTCATCATACCACAGCACTGCCATCTGCTCCTCTCAGCGTTACACAAAAACACTCATCATACACACAGCATCTGCTCATCTGCACTCATCCTACCACAGCACTGCCATCTGCGTTACACAAAACACTCATCACCACAGCACTGCCATCTCAGCGTTTCATCACCACAGCACTGCCATCTGCTCCTCTCAGCGTTACACACAAACACTCATCACCACAGCACTGCCATCTGCTCCTTTCAGCGTTACACACAAACACTCATCACACCACAGCACTACCATCTGCTCCTCTCAGCGTTACACAAACACTCATCACCACAGCACTGCCATCTGCTCCTCTCAGCGTTACACACAAACACTCATCATACCACAACACTGCCATCTGCTCCTCTCAGCGTTACACACAAACACTCATCACACCAAACACTACCATCAAACACCATCAACACCACCATCTGCCATCTGCTCCTCTCAGCGTTACACAAAAACACTCATCATACCACAGCACTGCCATCTGCTCCTCTCAGCGTTACACTGCTTCACAACTGCCACTGCCATCTGCTGCCATCTCAGCGTTACACAAAAACACTCATCACCACAGCACTGCCATCTGCTCCTCTCAGCGTTACACACAAACACTCATCATACCACAGCACTGCCATCTGCTCCTCTCAGCGTTACACAAAAACACTCATCATACCACAACACTGCCATCTGCTCCTCTCAGCGTTACACAAAAACACTCATCATACCACAGCACTGCCATCTGCTCCTATCAGCGTTACACAAAAACACTCATCATACCACAACACTGCCATCTGCTCCTCTCAGCGTTACACAAAAACACTCATCATCATACTGCCACCTCACTGCCTCATCATCTGCCATCCTCCTATCAGCGTTACACAAAAACACTCATCATACCACAACACTGCCATCTGCTCCCTATCACAAAAACACTCATCATACCACAGCACTGCCATCTGCTCCTATCAGCGTTACAAAAACACTCATCATACCACAACACTGCCATCTGCTCCTCTCAGCGTTACACAAAAACACTCATCATACCACACTGCCATCACTGCCATCTGCTCCTCAAAGCACTACACAAAAACACTCATCATACCACAGCACTGCCATCTGCTCCTATCAGCGTTACACAAAAACACTCATCAAACAGCACTGCCATCAGCGTTACACACAAACACTCATCACACCACAGCACTGCCACTACACACAAACACTCATCACCCAGCACTGCCATCTGCGTTACACACAAACCTCATCACCACAGCACTGCCATCTGCTCCTCTCAGCGTACACAAAACACTCATCATACCACAGCACTGCCATCTGCTCCTCTCATCATACCACAGCACTGCCATCTGCCATCTGCTACACAAAAACACTCATCATACCACAACACTGCCATCTGCTCCTCTCAGCGTTACACAAAAACACTCATCATACCACAGCACTGCCATCTGCTCCTATCAGCGTTACACAAAAACACTCATCATACCACAACACTGCCATCTGCTCCTCTCAGCGTTACACAAAAACACTCATCATACCACAGCACTGCCATCTGCTCCTATCACGTTACACAAAAACACTCATCATACCACAACACTGCCATCTGCTCCTATCAGCGTTACACAAAAACACTCATCATACCACAGCACTGCCATCTGCTCCTCTCAGCGTTACACAAAAACACTCATCATACCACAGCACTGCCATCTGCTCCTCTCAGCGTTACACAAAAACACTCATCATACCACAGCACTGCCATCTGCTCCTCTCACTCATCATACACTGCCATCAAACACTCATCACCACAGCACTGCCATCTGCTCCTTTCAGCGTTACACACAAACACTCATCACCACAGCACTGCCATCTGCTCCTTTCAGCGTTACACACAAACACTCATCACCACAGCACTGCCATCTGCTCCTCTCAGCGTTACACAAACACTCATCACCACAGCACTGCCATCTGCTCCTCTCAGCGTTACACAAAAACACTCATCATACCACAACACTGCCATCTGCTCCTCTCAGCGTTACACACAAACACTCATCACACCACAACACTACCATCTGCTCCTCTCACTGTTACACAAAAACAAGCACAACTGCGATGTCCCTATTCGTATCCCCCTCAAATACAACAGTACCTCCAACAGAAGAAATTATCAATGAACTATCCAGGATCTATGTACTTTGTTTGGGGCTAAGAAAGCTTAAATAGTCAGGACAGCATGGGATCACAGACATGAAAACTGTAAAACATATTTATCATGCTGATCACCTGGTAACACCATAGAGCACTTTCACAATGAGAAAATCAAATAGATACATTGGCGCAGTGACTGCAGAAAACAATAAAGCTTTTATATCCAATTTGGCTGAATCATTGAAAAGGATCAATAAAAACATTTTTTTCCCGATGGTATCAAACTAAGTGAAAATTAATTCCTGAAGCAGCTGCACTACTTGTTGAGGCCTAAATTGACTTTGCCTAAATGGACCACTTTCGATGAAATATCACATTTAAGCGAATGGCCTCCTTAATACCTGCTCTCGTCATATGAATGCAACAGCACACCGAAGCTTTGCAGCTGACCATCTGAATCTCCTTATGAGCCTAACCTTCCCCAGACTGATACCGCAAGCAGATCAGTGCTTCATGTCACGGGCCACAAATATAGTTGGTTGCAGGAGCATGTCTTTGATTCCAGTTTACCTTAATGCCTCCCCACAGACCATAATATCAATCCATCATCCACTGGGAGTTTAATGGCATGATTGCGTGAGTAACAAACATGCAGGCACAGTGTGAAGTCTGCAAGTCAGTACAGCCCACGATCCCAGAGGAATGTCTTTGGCGTGAGAAGACTGTTCTGGAAGTGACTCACGTCCAGTTCCCAGTAAAGTGTGTGGTGAGTGTATGTCAACATACAAACTTTTCTGTTGGCCACTGTTACAATGCAACACAAAATAATATACAATTGGATACCCCATACATCACTCAAATAGCCTGAAATGCACGTTATAAAAAGGCAAAGTCAGTCTCGAGCCTAGAGGCGCCCCATGCATGAAATACCCTCGCATTAAAGCAGTTTGCCGCTCAGTCTCATATTCCCTGTTCTATTTCAAATCCAAATGTGCTGCACTACTGCACCGATTGCTGAACTATTCATAGAATAGATACGGCATTTGTGTCCCCCAGAACATTTTTGCTGAACTCTGTAGTTCACCGTACCCCATTAAGAATGCATCATCTCAAATACCTATCCAGCTTGACTAATTCTGAAAGGTCCCACTCCCAAGTGGTTGTGATAAAAATTTCGAAATAATGGTGGCAAATAACAGCAAGGCGACTTGCACAGTATGATTTTCAATCAAATAAAAGTGCATTCACAGTCTAAGAGATGGAGATTTGTCCTGAATACGGTCGGCTGCTTCTGTAACAGCTCAGAAATTGCTTGTTGATTAAGCAAGACAGCAAACCAAGCTTTGATTGTCAATGGGGAGCAGACCATTTGGTTTTGATTTAAGCAAGTCATTTCTTTTTCACAGATAAATTGTTGCTGGATATTGAGATCTTGCTCAAATCAGTCTTTTAGGAAAAGAGAAATGAAGTAGATTAGACAAAAGACACGATAGTGCGCTTTTGAGGGCACGCAATGTAGTGTTTCATACTTGAGCATATCCAGTCAGTAAAGTAATATTGGTACACTGCTGAAAACAAGGTAACTATTAAAGAGAACTGATTCTTCACGTGATAATATCTCGATAAATAGCCATAGAGCGCCAGTCTTCCACTTGCTGGCTGGAAAAACCATTTACTTTGCATGGAAGCATCAAATATTAATGAAGAGTTCATGCCAGGTGATCGAGGGCCGGTGGGAGGGGTGCAAACATTGACAGCAGGAGGGAGTTTAACCCTCAGAGCGCTATACGCAACTATAGTTGCCCAATGATGCAAGATATCAAAATCAGATGCTGTTGAAAACCAATCATGAGGCAACTTATTTTGCCACATGATAGATTTGCAACAGCTCAGGATAATTACATGTTTATTTTCTTGGAAATTTATTCAGCGCCCTCAGGGTTAAAAAGCATTTTTGCTGTAACAGCTATCTCGCTGAAATTCCACAATGCGCTACATTCGCAGGGCATTATATCTGGATTTCGCCGGTGCAGCCCCCGACACCAGATTAAATTAGGCAGTGAAATACTAAAGCCTTGTTCCCACCTTCACGATTTCTACGCCGATTCATGCCGATGTACCAAGACCTATTACCAAGACGTAGTGAGTCGTGATCCATCCGCCTGAAGAACCACAAAATTCTGTCACGGCCACGATGTTGACTTCGTGGCACATTCGTGATAGAGTTGTGGTGGCGTGGTGCCTATTCGCATCCAAGCCGTTTGACATCACATTATCTTTGTTCATCGTGGGTCTGTCTCATTCCGTTCGTGTTCACATCGTGTTATGCCGTGGGCATTCGTAGCATATCGTGACTACATCTTCTACAATCATGGCCATTTTCCACAAGACGATTGCATAGTAATATTCACGAACCATCACGACACTAACACGACCTGTCAGGACACCATTATGACACCACTACGACATTGCTAAGACATATGACGATCCGTGACGAGCTCGCGAACCACCACGATTTTTTTGAACATCCTGAAACTTGCGCCACGACGAAAACGAGAGGACGACTTCGTTGCAAACTTTTGCGACTGTTCAGGACTCCCCCTGGTTACAACTACGACACCCCCATGACTTGCCACAATCTGACATCGGCGTGAATTGGCGTAAAAAATTGTGAAGGTGGGAACGGGACTTAAGGCAAATGTGATTCAAGTAGGCTACTTGCTTTTCAAAACCCACGGCCGGTCAACTGCATTGCCCTGAATCCGCTCAATGACCCCCTCCAGTGGAGCATCTCGGACAAGACAAAAATATTCTGCATGCCCATACTGCATGTTTTATTATCGAAGTTTACCAATAACATTCGCAAAATTTGCTTTCATTGATGTCTTTTCAGCCGTGTTACTTCAGAGAAATGAACGGCGGAGTCATATAAAATGTGGCTGTAGAACTTAATGATACAATTCAACACAATAATAAAACTGGAAATGCTCGTCTTGCATGCACTAAGATTAATATAAAACAAAATAGTAACAAAAAAAAATTATGAAAACACAAAGATTCCTTTGACACATGAATTAGTGAGTAGTTTTAATAAAGTCCCTCACACATAAATCCGCAAATTAACAGTGCTATGAGACCAGACCGCTACCTTGACTGGCATCTATAATTTGTTGTATGTATTTTTTTTTTTTTTTTTTTTTGTTTAATAAGGGTCTCATTTTCTGTAAGCAGGTGCCAGTCTGAGACGGATCGTTATTACAATGCCGTGTTTTGTTATACAATGTCTTTCAGACATGAGATATTGAAAAAACATTAAATCCTGATTAAAGCTTGGCCAAGCAGTCTTTTAAAAACTTTAAAAGTTACCAACAAAAATGACAGAAAAATGACAAAAAAAAAATTACAGCAGCAGAACTGAACAGCATTCATATCTGAGGTTTTTTTTTTTTTTAATCTTTTTTTGGACAGGTGTACATGCACGTGCAGACAGCTACCAGACAAGATCCCATGTTATCACTCGTCTGGGAAGGATGTATTGTACTACATCTCACAATCACCATGCAAAAAGAACTGGACTGGTAGGCTAATGACAGTCCTCTCGGCTGCAGATGTGTAATATAACTCAGCGAGCCGCGGCGGGTAATCATTTCTGCAATCCATTTATTTCCAGCATCGGCTGAGCAGATTCATAACTCGGCACAGGAACGATCCGTTGACGCCCCTGGTAAGTTGCGCGTGTATATCAGCAATGGCGTTCAGATAAAGGCTGAGTCGAGCAGATTGTTTAAATGCGTTTGGCTGAGCCTGTTTTACAGGTGCGAGGATAAATCACATCACGGAGGCTGCTGGTGTACTGCGCTGAGAGAGATAGATAGAGAGAGAGAGAGAGAGAGAGAGAGAGAGAGAGAGAGAGAGAGAGCACGCGGCAGGTCTCTCCATCATCTGAGAGAGACGCTCCACACACATCACCTCCCCATGCCAGGATATCTCTGCCCTACAGCTCTCCTTTACAGGCCTGACGGACAGCCAAACTTTGCCAATAATAAGTGCTAATTCTGCTGTTTTATTTTTTCTTCTTTGGAGGACAGAGACTTTTGGAGGTCATGATTGAGAGACGCAGCCAGTTCTGAGATAATTCCTGAGATTCACCTCCACGGCAGCACTTTACACACAGTTCCAAACTTTCTTCTTCTTCTGTGACACTTTAAGATTACATTTTGCAACTGTTTTGAAGTTTAACGAACATTAAAATAGACTCAGGGACACCCTGTTTGACTTTTCCATTTTCACAGCGGAAAAGGCTTGTACACAGCAAATTATCCTTCTCTAGATTCAGTTATAGTACCTGCAGCTCCACTGAACTGCTTTCTTCTCATAATTAGTCCTATTTCAACCACTGTCTGCCCCCTGCTACATCGCTCAGCCAAATCCCATTCGCATTCCAGCTCTGTAACTCTGTGGCCCCCTGCCAATACCATTACCCACCATTACCATACAACAGGAAGGAGGAAGTGTATTTAAAATGTATTACTAAGATCCGCACGGAAGATCAATAAAGATATGGATTACAATGAGACTCGAAAAGCCCACACCACACAATATTTGCACTCTCTGTCTGTCCCGAAATCAATACCACACAATCTGTTAATATACTTCATCCTGTTCATGAAGAAAAGTGACTTTGGTTGGAAAATTTTGAACAAGCGCACACAGAGAGAAGGCTGTGAGACGAAGAGCAAGGATGTGGACAGTGAGGACAGTCAAATATCGAGGACAATGAAAAGTCAGCTGACCTCATTTTAACGGCAGGTGAAGCCCGTGGGGAGCCAATCTGTCACAGTACCTCAGCTGACCTAAAGCCAGGTGTGAACTGCACTTTGCCAAATGTCACAGAGAAAATGGGAACAATTACAACTTTGGTACAGATGGGTCAAACTTTGACTCACAGATGACAAATGAAAAGGCATACCAATTAAGAATGCAATAATTATCACAAAAATGTCACCTTTCAAATTTTCTCAAAAACTGCTATGTAGGCATACTTGTTCTACAAACAAACAATGTGTGTTAGTATTACGGGCTGGAGCATATTGATGGTAAAATGCGTCTAAATGCATTTTAGTTAGTGCAATATAACTCAAATCACAACTTCAGCACTCAATACCAAATGTTGAAGGTAAAATCCAAGCAAACGGGATATGTAATCACTGTACTATCCTGTATGAAACCATTAGCCAAATTTTACAATGGTGCTCTGGACACCTCTAATGTAATAGCTATTATATGACTAATCTCTGCGTGAAACATGCTCATCTCTAACTCCAATTTTCATAATGCCATTAAAAGAAAATGTCTGTTGGACTACACTAAAAGGGAAATTAGATGTCACCAATGACAAAAAGGTTATTACATGCAACAACACACACTGGCGCGTTGTACAATTTGACAATAAGTATGTAATCGAACAGGGTGCACTGGGGCATAATATAAATTAAATCAGGAAAATAAAATTGTTGTACATATTATTGCGAGGACCCAGCTGACCACAGAACTGAGCATGAATCGTAAGACGCTGAAGTTCTGGCTGCAGCCACTAAAGTTTGCATCATGCACCTGCCCCTTCGGTTACTGTGGTAACTCAGCAAAGAAACCCTGGATGTGTCCGCTATCCCATCTGCCCCGGAGGGCTGAGAAAACAGGATCCCAACAGGAGTTCAGACTGAAGACAATCAGCTCAGTAAAGGTCAGCTCAGAAAATGTGGGAGCTTTTCAGCAGGGAGGGATTGTGCAGGGATATAGCATTGCTTTACAAGCCCCGACCTCATTCCAGGTGCAGCTCTCCAAATATGCATTTACTGAGGTCGTCACACAAGCTGTATTTCACTGAGTTATATGCCACACAAACTTTCGTACTGCTGTGGATTTGAGCATTTCAGTTAATCCTATATTCACCTGAGCACCTGAAGTCAACCTTTAACAACACAGGCTAAAGCAGTGACAGTGCAGCTCAGCAAATGGACTACAAAACAAAGGTGTTGGATACATTTTGGACTTTCATCCACAATCTTCAGCTATAGTGAAGCCTGTAACAGCAAAGTAGGGTCTTCCAATATGAGAAGGACAAAAAAAAACCTAATTAAAATAATTTTTTTTAAGAAGCAGCAGCCCTTCCATGAATGTGCACTTCACACTTACGAGAGAATTCAGTGCTCACAAAAAGATTAAATTCTACATAATTAGAAAGCAGAATTGTGACAGCAGAGTAAATGAGGAAGACTCTGTTGAATTATCCTTTGGTGGTGCTTTTCAGCCATAGAGTTTTGACAAAATGCCTAGTGAAGCTTAAATGCTAATACCGGAATATCAGCACAGTTTAAAGTATGTACTATTTAGTACCATGGCTTGATTTCCAGAATTTCTCCATAAAGTAGATCAATTCCACAAAAATACTATTATATCGGAGACTGCCCTTTTAATTTACTCTGTTCAGAGCTGGTGTAGTATTTTTTTTCTCCTCTCAATATTCTATCAAAAGATAGAGCCTAGAAAGTAATTGCTTACAATCACCAGTGGCGATAGTGAGATATTTCAGACTGTAATCCTAAAGTTTAAGCCCAAAAATGCTTAACTTTGCAAGACTACTCACTTTCAAAATCAGGCCAATAATAAAATATCTTGTTGATGAGCAGTTTATCATTTGTAATAGCAAGAGTCTGACACAGGGTGTTTGCCATGCACAGACTGTGTGCTTACTTTAAGATCTCTACAGATTCGAAGCTGACTAAATCAATCCATCACTGAATTATTAAGGGCTGAGGAAGCAAAGGGCTGAGAAATGCCTTTTAAATCAGTCTACAAATGAGCAAAACAATTTAGATTAAAAATTCTTAATATCAGAATCTATGTCATTTATAATATGACTAAACAAAAAAGACTGAGTCAGCAGCTGTAGGCCAGCATCATCGAGCCGGCTGTACCCACGTCACAGACTGGGTGAGGCTTATGAAGGGAAAAACTGTTGCTAAATTAAAGAAAGTAAGGATCAGAGATGGTCAGCAGAGTGCTCTCAGAAGCCAGGTATGGATGAGTAAACAGCTACTGCAGCGATGGGCCAGTTTTATCGAGTGTGTGTGATGTACAGCTGCGGCCAGACTGACAGAGTGGAGAGACTGTCACCGAGGCAACAGAGCAGAGCCAGTGCCTTGCAGTGACACAGGACAGCGTGGCTGGTCGAGCCTGAACCACAGAGAAGTGTGTCTGTCTGAGGCAATGCCTGCCACTCTCCTGACCTGCTCCTGCATCGCATGTGAGGTCACTGAGCTCCGCCCACATTACACATTAACACAGAACATGCGCCGCCCAGCCCCTCCCTCCACAGTGAGTAATAACAGGAAGAGACTGTATGAATATAGACATACATGAGTGTGTACTCTGCAAAAGTCTTAGGCACCCTTTATTCCCATAACCATGCATGAAAACATGATGTTCATCTTCAGTTTTCTGTAGTAAAAGAACCTTTGACATTTCAATGATTAATTACATTGTACAGAAATAACTCATTTATTATTTAATAAAATAAAGTAACAGATAATGTAGCCCGAGAGAGTCATAATCTCAACATTATCTCTGCTGTCTGGCATTACCTGCAGAGACGGAAACACATAAGACTCAAGTCACATTTTCACACAGTGTGAGGGAAGGATGGAAAAATATCTTTTATAGTTACAAAAGTCCACTGCCTTTATTTTCTCAAAATGGACATTGACTTTTAGCACTGGGGTCTTCAATTAGCAGATTTTAAGGATTGATTATATATTCAGACCTTTTTCATCTCAAAATAGAAATTTTGTTACTGAAGTACTACATTTCTCAATTGAATCAGTAAATTCAATAAGGGCCCAACTCCACGTTGAAACTGTGTGGAGTTGGACCCTTATTAAATTCACAAATTCAATTATACTGTGGAAAAACTGTGGCCAGTTTTCCAATATGCTTGATACAACCAAACAACACATTACCCTAAAAAACAACAGGTCAATGTAAATTATTTTTCAAGGGAAAGGGGGGCACACCAAGCATTGCTTTGATGTAATTTTTTGATTTATAGAAATGTTTTATATAATTATTTTTGGAAGCATCCTCACCTTTCAAAATTATTTAAATTCGAAAATTTTGCACATCCCTGCATGTGCGTATGAGCATGTGTCAGTGAGAGGAATATGCATGAATGGGCAAGCTTAATCATGTGACTCTGCCGGCTCTACCTGCCCTTGACCTGCTGGGACAGGTGACTGAGCGACAAGCTCCAGGATCATCACTCTCACAGCCTCAGGCAGACATGCTGACAGCACAGATTACCCATAATGCACAGGGACTGAGAGACACTGTGAACGCAAATGCTAAGACAAATCACACAATCACAATCAACTAAGCAGAGACTGCTCACAAATGCATATATATATATATATATATATATATATATATATATATACATACACACACACACACGCAAGCACACACACATGGGTGATTCTCACGAAATTGCATTTTGTCATGTCTGTAAGGATTTGATAGACTAAACTACTAAAACAATCATACTTTTGAGTTATATATCAAACTATGGTATGTACTAATTGTAGGACTACTGTTGTCTTTGCATTTGATGGATTACTTTATATTTTATGACAACATTTCAACCAAAAAGTTCATTACCGTAACGTGTCCGGACTTTTATTTTTTACCTTAAACCCAAAATTATCACAATACATCCCCATAATTTAATATACATATAAATACAAAAAATGGATGGGGTTATACCCTTTAACTAGCAGTGTTACCATTTTGGGCCAACCATTTGTGAATAATTATTTTCTGGGCCAAATACATGTGTCCGGAGCATGAACAGTTCATTTCCATAACAGAGATATTTGGCTCCATTAAAATCCCTGTGTTCCAATAAATAAAGTTTTTTTTGTCCCATGATGCATTGTGTGGAAGAGAAGTTGCAAAATGGCTACCAGGTAAGATCATCTTTCAAGTTCTTCCGGTAGATATGTTAAAGATTGTAATTATATACACCCCTTGGCACACTACTACTGTTCATTACCATAACAGGGTATATTTAAAATAGTTTTGAAGATAATTATTTTATGTTCTGTGGAAAAGTAATTTTTATAGAGCCAAACTGTTAGGTAAAATATTTCTGCCAAGTCATGCTAGCTATGCTAATTATTGCTAGCAACATGGGACTGCCATTCATTACCGTAATGCTCTGCATTCATTACCGTAACATATACAAGGCTGTTACGGTCATGAAATTAAGTGTTACAGTAATTTATTATATATGTATAATCAGGGCTCCAAATTTTGTGGTTGGTTTTCTAGGGGTTATACTGTAGGGGTTGGTTGGTACTAGGTGTTGTTTGGTTTACTAGGGGTTGGTTGGTACTAGGAGTAGTAGTAGACAGAAAAGGAGATTAACTATATTGACTAGAGTAAGCTAAGTTGAATGGATTTAAATCATACCGCCAGTCTTGATTCAAGTATATTTCAAATAATTCCTCATTCCAAATGTATCCCTGTAGCAGCATTCTTTTTATTATCTATTTATTTATTTATTTATTTATTCTTTTTATTTTTAAAAATTTCGGGTTTTTTTTCTTTAAAAATTCATAAAAAATTACAGGAATGGGTTACAGACTTACTTTTTTTTTTCGACATGCTGAGAAATTATGCTGAACACCACATTAGTGTTCATTTTGCCGAAATGAGAATTTGAAAAATCACTATTTCTGAGCATGTAAAAAAAAGTAAGTCTGTAACCCATTCCTGTGATTTTTAAAGGTACATTGTGTAGGAATTTCTCCCATCAAGCGGTGAAATTGTATTTTGCATTCAAACGAATAGTGCTCTCTAGCGCCTTGCTTTTTCAAAGGCGTGTTGCAACTACGGTAGCCGTTTTGTACCAAGAAGCTATGACATCATGTCATCCAATACCACTTCACAATACCACGCTGAACTGCGGTCTACGGCGGAGTGTATGTTTTTAATACAAACCCTCAGACCGCTTTAGCACAAGGTAAGATTGTTCGGTACCGTGCCACAGTGCGATTGTCCCCTTGCCCCGCTGGTCAGCTTACTCATTAGTAATATCGTACCATACCTGAGTATGCCAAAATTCCAATACAGCACATTGCAGTATCCACCTTGGAAGTTTTAAATGGGGAGATATACAGAAAGAAGGAGTAGTTAACTCTTGCGTAGAAAGAATTCTGAATCTAATCTCCGCTTTTTTCTGGCTTTTTATTTGCCAGTACGATTTTAAAAGGAGGCGCCAATATGTTTTGGGGGATTTTATTATTCAGAGGGGGCTTTAGAATATTGATATCGCGATTGCGTGCTGCGCGTGCCCTAGCAACCCGGTGTGTCATCAGTAACGTGGATTACCACATATAGCAGCACAAGAAATTAAACTCGAAATTTTCTTGACTGAATTTCAGTTGCTAAATCATCAAAATTGCTAAAATTGCTCCCTACAACTGTTAAACGCGAGTCTTTCATCTTGGATTTGCCCGGAGACGCCTGTCAAACAATAAAATTACAACTTGATAGCAGGCGTGAGACCATCATTTGCCACCGTTGTCTATTTTCCTAAGAAATGTACTGATGGAGGTCGTGGGCATGATGAAATGGAACCCTTATTCCATCAAACATAGCCTATGCTGCTATTCACCAACGACGCTGTTTACCTACACATATTCTATTATTATGCTGCCTATATAACGAATTACACTGAACCCTGAACACATCCTGCGCTACAGCTCACTGACCCCTAAACACATCCTGTATCGCAGCTCACTGACCCCTGAACAAATACTGTGCCACAGGTCACTGAACCCTGAACACATCCTGTATTGCAGCACACTGACCCCTGAACAAATACTGTGCCACAGGTCACTGAACCCTGAACACATCCTGCACTACGACTCAATGACCACTGAACACATCCTGCGCTACAGCTCACTGACCCCTGAACACATCCTGTATCGCAGCTCACTGACCCCTGAACAAATACTGTGCCACAGGTCACTGAACCCTGAACACATCCTGCACCACAGCTCAGTGACCCCTGAACACATCCTGCACTGCAGCTCACTGACCCCTAAACACATCCTGTATTGCAGCACACTGACCCCTGAACAAATACTGTGCCACAGGTCACTGACCCCTCAACACATTCTGCACCGCAGCTCACTGACCCCTGAACATATCCCGCACTGCAGCTCACTGACCCCTAAACACATCCTGTATTGCAGCACACTGACCCCTGAACAAATACTGTGCCACAGGTCACTGACCCCTCAACACATTCTGCACCGCAGCACACTGACCCCTGAACACATCCTGCACTACAGCTCACTGACCCCTAAACATATCCTGTATTGCAGCACACTGACCCCTGAGCAAATACTGTGCCACAGGTCACTGAACCCTGAACACATCCTGTACCGCAGCTCACTGACCCCTGAACACATCCTGTACTGCAGCTCACTGACCCCTAAACGCATCCTGTATCGCAGCTCACTGACCCCTGAACAAATACTGTGCCACAGGTCACTGACCCCTGAACACATCCTGTACTGCAGCTCACTGACCCCTGAACACATCCTGTACTGCAGCTCACTGACCACTGAACACATCCTGTACTGCAGCTCACTGACCACTGAACACATCCTGCACCGCAGCTCACTGAACCCTGAACACATCCTGCACTGCAGCTCACTGACCCCTGAACACATCCTGTACTGCAGCTCACTGACACCTGAACACATCCTGTATCGAAGCTCACTGACCCCTGAACAAATACTGTGCCACAGGTCACTGACCCCTAAACACCTCCTGTATCGCAGCTCACTGATCCCTGAACAAATACTATGCCACAGGTCACTGACCCCTGAACACATCCTGCACCGCAGCTCACTGAACCCTGGACACATCCTGTACCGCAGCTCACTGACACCTAAACATATCCTGTATCGAAGCTCACTGACCCCTGAACAAATACTGTGCCACAGGTCACTGAACCCTGAACACATCCTGTATCGCAGCTCACTGACCCCTGAACAAATACTGTGCCACAGGTCACTGACCCCTAAACACATCCTGTACTACAGCTCACTGACCCCTGAACACATCCTGTACTACAGCTCACTGAACCCTGAACACATCCTGCACTACAGCTCACTGACCCCTGAACAAATACTGTGCCACAGGTCACTGACCCCTAAACACATCCTGCACCGCAGCTCACTGACCCCTGAAGACATCTTGTACTGCAGCTCACTGACCCCTAAACACATCCTGTATCGCAGCTCACTGACCCCTGAACACAACCTGTATCACAACTCACTGACCTCTGAACACATCCTGCACTGCAGCTCACTGAACCCTGAACATATCCTGCACTACAGCTCACTGACCCCTGAACACATCCTGTACTGCAGCTCACTGACCCCTGAACACATCCTGTATCAAAACTCACTGACCTCTGAACACATCCTGCACTGCAGCTCACTGACCCCTGAACACATCCTGCACTGCAGCTCACTGACCCCAGAACACATCCTGCACTACAGCTCACTGACCCCTGAACACATTCTGCACTACAGCTCACTGACCCCTGAACACATCCTGTACTGCAGCTCACTGACCCCTGAACACATCCTGCACTACAGCTCACTGACCCCTGAACACATCTTGTACTACAGCTCACTGACCACTGAGCACAACCTGTATCACAACTCACTGACCCCTGAACACATCCTGCACTGCAGCTCACTGACCCCTGAACACATCCTGCACTGCAGTTCACTTACCCCTGAACACATCCTGCAATACAGCTCACTGACCCCTGAACACATCCTGTACTGCAGCTCACTGACCCCTGAACACATCCTGCACTACAGCTCATTGACCCCGGAACACCACCCTGTACTCCAGCTCACTGACCCCTGAACACATCCTGTACTACAGCTCACTGACCCCTGAACACATCCTGTACTGCAGCTCACTGACCACTGAACACATCCTGTACCACAGCTCACTGACCACTGAACACATCCTGTACCACAGCTCACTGACCCCTGAACAAATCCTGCACTGCGGCTGTTAGCTCACTGATGCTGAAATGCAGCCTCAATGACAAATATACCTAAACGTGCACAAGCATTAGCAAATGCATACAGTCAAATACATTCAGCGCCTCTCTCTCACTAATCCCACATGCAATCTGAGCAGAGCAGAAAGCTGGATGTAAGGCTGTTAACAAATGAACTCCTAACAGCTAACTTGTGCTCCCGACAACACAAAACACTTCTCTGGGGCTCATGTTTAAACATTCCTTCATGTTGCCACTGTATGTTGTATTGTACTGGGATTAGCTACCATTTCATACTAATAAATTATTGTAAACTGCATCGCTGTCCTTGGCAGACAAGCCACTATCATATGAAATTACATCACATGACCAAGTCACTGGTTGACACTTATCAAACATGAGATCACGCTGTAAACACCCCCTTATGCAAAAACACAAACACAAGACCTTGCGAAATCACCTACAGATAGCCCCCATGGTACTGACGGAAGACCGACCAGACATCAACCATGTTTCTCAAAAGATCCAACAGGCTGAACAGCTGATATCTCCAAGGTCCCACATGACTGTGATCCATAATGACCATAATCTCTTCACAGCAAAGCATGATGAGTAAATGAGGAGAAAAGCACCTCCCTGTTAGTTGTATGACATCATTTCCCCCAACTGCAGAAGGCCAGGTAAAATAAAATTAAAAGAAGTGTGGAAAGAGTAAGAGGAGAGGAATAATAAACACAGTCCTAAGGGCAGCGGTCAGAGAGCAGCACTGGAATTGGGACAGTCACCGTTCTAGAAAGTTCCTCCCCACTCTGCAGTGCCTGACACTATCGTTCCCAATACTCCTCGGGCTATGAGAGAGCAGGAGCCCTGTCCTGCATTATGTCTGAACCCATTTGAACCCTGAACCCCTCGGGCCAGGAGATGAGAGCACTGCCCCTGCTGTTTCAGTGCCCTGTAATAATGTGGGAGCAGCTGGAGAGGCTCTGGCAGCAGTTTGAGTGTTCAGCATGATAACGCTCTTCAGGGAAAACAGTACTGTGCCACAATAAAAACAAGAAGAATTAGGATGTTAAATGCTCTTCAGTTTATTGAGCATTTAACAGTAATATAAAAGCGTAATTATCTTTACCATAAGTGCAGCCGTAATGACACCACTTGAATGTGGAATAATTAAAGTTTAATATTTCCTATTTGTGAATGAAAACTGTGCTATTTGGAGCCACAGTGTGCTTTGATAGCATGCTGTTGTTAGGATCGAATTTTGATGGATCTGCTCCGCAAACGTCGTAAATACACCCAAAAGAGAATAGCTCATAATCCATGCGTAAAACTGTTATAAAAGTCAAAAATAAAACTGCGTTGCCACAAAACTTCAATCCCACTGGATCTGTCTTCACCCCACACTTCCCAAACTTGTGACTGATGTGTGCACTGGACCAATGGGATATGGGTTAGGGTAAATAGGGGAGACTGGGGTCCGATGAGCCATGGGGACCAATGAGCCATATCATTATTTTGCAATCAATCGATGCCAAAGCTGTTTAAAATAGGGAAAATAGTGACATGGCTCATTTATCCCCATGACTCAATGGTCAAATATTTTACCTATTTTAAGCAGCTCTGTCATCGATTGATCGCAAAATAGTGATATGGCTTATTGGTCCCCATGGCTCATCAGGCCGCAGTCTCCCCTACTTATATCATATAAGTTATATGGCTGTACATAGCAAAGCTAATCATCAAATCAATATGAAAATACTTTTACTGTATAATGCTGTCAGTTCATTCGTCTATTTTTTTTTTTTTTTTTTGGAAATATTGATGGCATATTCTTCTGCAAATACCTATAACAGTCCAGTCATCGATAACCTTTAGTCAACTGCTGGTGTAAAATGACAGTTGCCAATACGGCAGTATTTTTAACACCCTTGGCAGAAGTCCAGTGTTTGCTAAGCTAACGTCTCCCAGCAGCCCTGACGCAGAGGCAGTATTTGTGCTCACACTCCGGAGAGCACTCATCCCAGCGCCAGCAGCAGCCCATTTCACACGGCCGTACCTCTGGGGTCAATCGCCAAGCTCCCGTCCTCTCCTGCGCACTTCAGCAACTTTACTGCGGCACGAATCCATTACCACCTCGTTTGAGCGGCGCGCGTATAACGCTAATGCCCCGTGAATGTCACAAACTTATTGCCGCGGCGGTCTCGCGGTGCCCTAAGCGGGTGTAATTACAGCGCGAGGATCTGCTGATGCCATCCACCTGTGCATCGCTCCTGTGCCTCAGGGAAGGCAGTTCGACTGCGCCCCTGTCTCGTACTAAAATGATTCATGCTTTCATTTGTTTGGAAGAAACAAAGTGCAAAAGACGCACTCAGATTCTTCATTGATGATGGCATTTTTGCTCTTACAGTATTCCTCATGATTTTAATTCGATTGGGGAGGAATGAACGTATCCTCCATGCATGAGAGATTACGACGTCCGCACAGCGGCCGCTGTTGGTAGCTGAAGGAGAGAACAGCTGGGAGTTATTGCCCTTTTCCTTTCATTATACAGCCACACCGCCGCCGAAAATATGCAAAGCACAAGCGAAGGCTCTTCTGCAAACTCACTCTCATCTCGTATAACGAGGATATCATAGCACATAATAAAAACATTACGGCCATCGTTAAAATGCCCCACGGCTTTCACTGAGTGCCGTGATCCGGCTCGGAGCGTCTGACCAAGCGAAAGCATGACGCACATCAGCGCTTATTGATAATCGCCAATAAAACGCAGCCCGCGATTTGTTTCGGCCCAATCGGCCGTCTCTGCAGAGAGTGTGCAGCGCAGTGTTTCAGCAGAACGGGCATGGGGATCGGATAAACTTTTCATTGTGACAGCAGTGTGGTTGGGGAAAGGGGAGGGCTTCCGCATGCATGCCGGACGCATGGAGATCTGACATTTTACAGCGGCGTTTCGGTTATCGGCCAGCGACTGTGGACTGAGGAAGAGCTGAGAGGTGGATGCGCGGGGGGTCAGTGCACTTTACCACATCCTGCGGCTGAATACTTAAAAATGTCACAGTCAAAGATCTGAAATGCTACCTGCCAAGGAATTTCCATGAGTAAATGTCAATAATCCCTGTGGTTTGGAGAAGGTGGATGATGTTGTATATTAGGGAAGATCATTTTCTTTATATTCTCTATTTCTCCTCCTTTCTGCATGCACATCTCTCTCTCTCTCTCTCTCTCTCTCTCTCTCTCTCTTGTTTTAAGGGGAGGAAAGGAGACCAAACCTCAGACACAATAATCCAGGCCTCGTTCAGGTACAGAACATCAGTCCGGGATGAATATAAATTTGATCCATGCAGATTAGGCCATGATTCATTATGGTTGCCACAGTACTGCTACAATCTCAACATGTGGCATAAACTGATATAGTCTGAATGTTGCAGCTAGAAGAGGTGGAGAGAAATAGACTGGTGCTCAATAGCCGGGACAACGTGAAAAAGTTAGAAGCTGGAAAAATTGGTGCTTTCAGTAAATCATGCCTGTCGACCTAGAATGCATTTCAATACATTTAGCACACAACGGTACAAGCCCTTTTTTTTTTTTTTAGGGGCTTGATCCTGACTAAAATTACTCAGGGAAGGGTTACTGCCATAGCCGTGCTCTGATGGCACTAGTGGACTTACTTGATATTTTCTGACATGCTCAAACACTGATATGATCAGAGATACATAAACTGCTGATGGAATATGTATGAGTTTGAATTTATGTTGACACTCAAAGTGAAAAAGGCCACTATCATAAAACTTTTATAACATGTCATTTTTTGGTACAGGAGGTACACGGCATCAGGAGCGGCTGTAAATCACAGTAAATGGCAGCAAAAAGTATGTACATTTAAGTTATTTAACATCAGGGAAGGGTTTATAACACGACTGAAAATTGCTCACTTTAACTAGCAGGTCTCCAGAACAGATCTGAGAGTCTCGCAGGACAGAGAGAGATTGGTGTGTCTTTACCAGTCTTCAGCAGCTGATCCAACTGCACACACCACAGCAGCTGATCCTATGTCCAGGTTACAAGATCTGAGCGGGTTTCATGAGTGCGCTGAGATGATTTGCAGCTGCCAGTTAAGGTTGTGGCAAGTTTATGTATGTGGCATCTTTGTATGAAAATTTTGGAGGCACCTTGCATAGCATAATTAAAAAAAATGGAGAAACACATTCAGATAATCTCTGTATACAGCAAAGGCAGTATCTGCACTCAGATTTACAAAAATTTTCCGGCTTGCGCGTTATGCGCTCTCGCGTCTCATACATGTCCCGACCAATTCTCACATTAAACCTACATCCTTGCCATACACACCACAGCAACTGTTCTAACCGCACACACTACAGCAGCCAATCCAACCGCACACCCCATAGCAGCCAATCCAACCGCACACCCCATAGCAGCCAATCCAACTGCACACACCATAGCAGCCAATCCAACCGCACACCCCATAGCAGCCAATCCAACCGCACACACCATAGCAGCCAATCCAACCGCCAATCCAACACACCATAGCAGCCAATCCAACCGACACACCACAGCCAATCCACCGCACAAATAGCAGCCAATCCAACCGCACACCCCATAGCAGCCAATCCAACCGCACACACCATAGCAGCCAATCCAACCGCACACACCATAGCAGCCAATCCAACCGCACACACCATAGCAGCCAATCCAACCGCACACACCATAGCAACCAATCCAACCGCACACACCATAGCAGCCATTCCAACCGCACACACCATAGCAGCCAATCCAACCGCACACACCATAGCAGCCAATCCAACCACACACACCATAGCAGCCAATCCAACCGCCACACACCATAGCAGCCAATCCAACCGCACACACCATAGCAGCCAATCCAACCGCACACACCATAGCAGCCAATCCAACCGCACACACCATAGCAGCCAATCCAACCGCACACACCATAGCAGCCAATCCAACCGCACACACCATAGCAGCCAATCCAACCGCACACACCATAGCAGCCATAGCAGCCAATCCAACCGCACACACCATAGCAGCCAATCCAACTGCACACACCATAGCAGCCAATCCAACCGCACACACCATAGCAGCCAATCCAACCGCACACACCATAGCAGCCAATCCAACCGCACACACCAGCCAATCCAACCACACACACCATAGCAGCCAATCCAACCGCACACACACACCATAGCAGCCAATCCAACCGCACACACCATAGCAGCCAATCCAACCACACACACCATAATCCAACCGCACACACCATAGCAGCCAATCCAACCGCACACACCATAGCAGCCGATCCAACCGCACACACCATAGCAGCCAATCCAACCGCACACACCATAGCAGCCAATCCAACCACACACACCATAGCAGCCGATCCAACCGCACACACCATAGCAGCCAATCCAACCGCACACACCATAGCAGCCGATCCAACCACACACACCATAGCAGCCAATCCAACCGCACACACCATAGCAGCCAATCCAACCGCACACACCATAGCAGCCAATCCAACCGCACACACCATAGCAGCCAATCCAACCGCACACACCATAGCAGCCAATCCAACCGCACACACCATAGCAGCCAATCCAACCGCACACACCATAGCAGCCAATCCAACACACACACCATAGCAGCCAATCCAACCGCACACACCATAGCAGCCAATCCAACCGCACACACCATAGCAGCCAATCAACCGCACACACCATAGCAGCCAATCCAACCGCACACACCATAGCAGCCAATCCACACCATAGCAGCCAATCCAACCGCACACACCATAGCAGCCAATCCAACCGCACACACCATAGCAGCCAATCCAACCACACACACCATAGCAGCCAATCCAACCGCACACACCATAGCAGCCAATCCAACCGCACACACCATAGCAGCCAATCCAACCGCACACACCATAGCAGCCAATCCAACCGCACACACCATAGCAGCCGATCCAACCACACACACCATAGCAGCCAATCCAACCGCACACACCATAGCAGCCATTCCAACCGCACACACCATAGCAGCCATTCCAACCGCACACACCATAGCAGCCAATCCAACTAGCAGCCAATCCAACACACCCATAGCAGCCAATCCAACCGCACACCCCATAGCAGCCAATCCAACCGCACACACCATAGCAGCCAATCCAACCGCACACACCATAGCAGCCAATCCAACCGCACACGCCATAGCAGCCAATCCAACCGCACACACCATAGCAGCCAATCCAACCGCACACACCATTCCAACTGCACACACCATAGCAGCCAATCCAACCGCACACACCATAGCCAATCCAACCGCACACACCATAGCAGCCAATCCAACCACACACCATAGCAGCCATCCAACCGCACACACCATAGCAGCCAATCCAAGCCACCATAGCAGCAATCCAACCGCACACACCATAGCAGCCAATCCAACACACACCATAGCAGCCAATCCAACCGCACACACCATAGCAGCCATTCCAACCGCACACACCATAGCAGCCAATCCAACCGCACACACCATAGCACCACACACATAGCAATCCAAGACACACCATAGCAGCCAATCCAACCACACACACCATAGCAGCCGCACACACCATAGCAGCCAATCCAACCGCACACACCATAGCAGCCAATCCAACCGCACACACCATAGCAGCCAATCCAACCACACACACCATAGCAGCCAATCCAACCGCACACACCATAGCAGCCAATCCAACCGCACACCCCATAGCAGCCAATCCAACCGCACACACCATAGCAGCCAATCCAACCGCACACACCATAGCAGCCAATCCAACCGCACACACCATAGCAGCCAATCCAACCGCACACACCATAGCAGCCAATCCAACCACACACACCATAGCAGCCAATCCAACATAGCAGCCAATCCAACACACCCATAGCAGCCAATCCAACCATAGCAGCCGATCCAACCACCCCATAGCAGCCAATCCAACCGCACACCATAGCAGCCAATCCAACCGCACACACCATAGCAGCCAATCCAACCGCACACACCATAGCAGCCAATCCAACCGCACACACCATAGCAGCCAATCCAACCATAGCAGCCAATCCAACCACACACACCATAGCCATAGCAGCAGCAATCCAACCGCACACACCATAGCAGCAACGATCCAACCAACACACACCATAGCAGCCAATTCAACATAGCAGCCAATCCAACACACCATAGCAGCCATTCCAACCGCACACACCATAGCAGCCATTCCAACCGCACACACCATAGCAGCCAATCCAACCGCACACACCATAGCAGCCGTTCCAACTGCACACACCATAGCAGCCGATCCAACCACACACACCATAGCAGCCGATCCAACCACACACACCATAGCAGCCGTTCCAACCGCACACACCATAGCAGCCAATCCAACCGCACACACCATAGCAGCCAATCCAACCGCACACACCATAGCAGCCAATCCAACTGCACACACCATAGCAGCCGATCCAACCGCACACACCATAGCAGCTGCTTCAACCGCACACACCAGGAATCACGCATGTCATTGTGTAAACTATCACAAATGCCCAAGAATACTTCTGTTGAATTTGCAGCCACAACACTGCGTCCATTTCAATGAATATTTGTCCGAAGCATTGACAACCATCTGAAAATTCACAAGCACGTGTTGGAGCATTCATCAGTCTTTAAAATTGGCTCGATAAACTATGTATTCAAAGAGAAATACTAGCATTTGTTTGTAAGTCGCAGTTAATGAAAAATGCTGATTGAATCCAGGCCTTTATCGCTTGTGATGAGTGCAGGAGAAGGGTATGGGAGTGTTTTATGATGATAGCAGACAGCTCTGCACAGTGAGGTTTATAATAATGTCTCGCCTTTACAGAGAATCCAGCGCCGCGTCAGGTTTTGTAGCTCAGCTCCCCGGGGTTCTCCTTTATGTGTCCTGGCCAGCTATTGCAGGCATTAACGTTATAAAGAACGAGTGCTCACTGATATTGGTGTGAAACAGACATTATCTGCAATCCTAGCCATTGCTGTCTTCAATTCCATATGCTTTTAAAGGGAAAAATACAGTATCTGAAAAACACTATGCGGTCAGAATATTTTTTTACCCAGAAAGAGCATTACTTCTCTGCAAAGAGTCGTGCCAGTACTCCAACATTCATCGATGTCAAAAGACTCAAAAAGGCATTGGTTAGTTAAAAATACTTTTCAATCTAACTCACATTTTAAATACTGAAGCTCCTTTTAAGAGTTAGACAAGCCAACGTTTCATATACTGTAGGTAGCTGCTTACTGTTTGATAATGGGAATTTCTTTCATTGTTACAACAAAAGTACTTGGAATGAGGGATGAAAAAAAACAGCAAGAGCCATTATTTTGAAGTTCTTACTGTGTTTCTTTTTACACTACAAAGGAACTGCTTTCTATGGCTTTTGATAAGCTGATGTTTTGCTGTTAACTGTGTCATTGTTCGATATTTCTGATGTGGAATAACCCAGCTTGAAGAGAAGGCAATCTCATCTGATCTAATTGGGTGGTACGATCACAGTGGAGTTACAGGCTGTTCACTCATAACTCATTAGTGGATGTTGATACAAGTTGTATGAACATGTAGCAAGACACAGAAGCCCACAAAAGTCAAGGTAATTACATCTCCTGGAGCCATTTGCCACCAACAAATTGCACTGCAACAGAAATGAGCTCTGTCTAATGGAAAATGAATAGTCCCAGAAGGCTTTGGCAACAATTATAGACTGAATGCATTACGGAGACACTTTCTCTAATGAATAGCAGAGACCAAAACTGTACTCCTGAAGCAGGTATGGGGGAGCGTGGTTTAATCAGAAACCATCTTTGATCTCAGATAAAGCATGAAAAAGTCTTTTTTTTTTTCAATGTGGCAGCAGGTAGTGATCAGGTCACCTGCAACTATTAATCTGTACTCCACATCCAACCATGTGAAACTACTCCCACATAAGTATCACACAGAGGTGCAACAGCAGTGTTAACTTGGGATTCCAGCCTGCGATTGCAGACTTACAGGCTAAGGTCAGTAATCAATGCCTCTAAAATAAACAATGAAGGAAGCAAATAACTGAGTCGCCACTAAAATAAAGAGAGAAAGAGATTACACTGCAACAAAGGGCAGAGACAAATATGTTAACATCGATAACATAAATAACATGTCCTTTCTTAACTCCACAAGTATAAGGTGGTAAGAAGAGGATACGATCTGTAAGCTGCAGCATCCCGATTACAGCAGGAGGGTCTGAAATTAGCCAGATAGAGAGGTTTATTAATGCTGTTTCCTTAGTGCACTGACATTCCCAATGGCTCTCCACTGATTTCCATCGATACTGATTTCAGTTTACCTTGGTGTTGGCGATACAATGTTTGGGGGACCCCTAAAAACATTTTTTGTACAAAAATGCCTCTATTACTTTTCAAAAGATCCCGACACTAGCCCGCATTCTGTCTGTTATTTATAGACGTGTTGTTATTGCACTTTTATGGCTGTACGGCATGAGACCTAAAAATACAAAAATTGACCACGAATGAGATGTCTCAAGGTGAGCGAAAATAATAACTCATAAATCAAGCTAGCATCTCCAAGGTTGAATTGTTGGTAGTTATCAAGTAATGATAATTACATGAACATTTCTAGTTAATCCAGTGGATTTCACAATTAAGTGGAAGGATTCCAAGAATCGAGAGAAACGGGAGCATACAGAAAGGACGAGAACGAATGCTAATTTTAGAAGTGTGTGACTCTCAAACCACACTACAAAAAGAATCGACATGCTTTTGTGATGGACATAACCACATCGGCTCATAAATATTTCAGAAGACGTGTCAGTGAGCCCAGCTCATCATGGCATCATCAATTCCAAGTTAAGACTCCTTCATCCAAAGAGGAAGTCATGTATCAACACCATGCAGAAGCACTGCCGACTTCTCTGGGCTCAAACTCATCTGAAATGGACTGAGAGGGAAGTAAAAAAGATTTTAAAAATAATGGACAGCGTGTTCTAGAAGGCCTAAAAAGGATGATCCTGACAGTTCCAAAGCCAGTGACATGTTCAAACGTCAGTCATGGTCTAGGGCTCCATAGATGCACACAGCAAAGGCAACTAGCACATCAGAGAAGGCAAAATTAATGCAGAAGGGTACATATGCAGTTAACACAACACACATACAGTATGTGCTTTCCACATGTCGTCCTTTTTCCACGGACACCTGTGCTTGTTCCAGCAGGATAATGCCAAGTCGCATTCCACACATATTGCTGCAGCGTGACTTGTTAATAACAGAGGGCACGTGCAGCCTGCAGCCCAGACCTTTCTCCGAGTGAAAATGTGATGAATTATAAAGCACATACACAACAACGCAGACACCAAATGGTTAACTGACTGAGGTCCTGTATCAGGTAACTCAGGTTCCGTATGAGGAAAGAATGGAAGCTAATTCTGCTCTAGTAAGTGCTCTCAGTTCCAAAACAACCTCTGAGTCTTATTAAAAGGAGAGGTGATGTTATGCATTGGTAAACCACTAGCGTACGCGGCATTGTTTCCATTTTGCCCGGAAATACCCCTTGAAGTTTCAATCATGATTTTGAAATGACTCGGTGTTTTATTGACACACATTCACCCGTGTGAATCGGTGATTTCAGGATTCGCTGGCAGAATGGACTGTCAGTAAAAAAAAAAAAAAACTCTTTGCGTGCAAACCTGAAATAGTTCAATCATAAGCGGAGAGACCGCTAAGAGGGCGGCCGCCCCAGGGCCCACGGCCAGTGGGGGCGCTGCTGCAGCCTCGCTGAGAGCTACATTCTCATTACCGTCAAACAGAAAAAAAAACACAACACGAAACTTTCAGTGAATGCTGTTACCCCTCATACTTCCCTAATCAGATATTTCACAGGTGTGATGTTCCACATATAAACCTCCATGTCGGTAATGTAGTCTCTATCATGGGTTTTTTTTTTTTTTAACAATTATTCATAACTATTATATGAAGTTTTCGTGCTTAATATACCCACGTTTTAAAGACTATAACTGAAATCAACTATTTCCTTATTTAATTTGATATTTTTCTTTCATTCTGATATGCAAATTGTCAAGATGACTGCAGGGTAATGTGTTGCCCAATGTCAAGTCTGAATTTGATTTGATCAGGTGACCACGTTAATGTCTGTAACGTCTGATAGTTCAAGTGCAAAATCTGAAAATCATCAAATTTGCAAACTTAGGAGCAGTCATTCCATTCAAATATAAAAGCAGTTGTCAAAAAAGAAAAGAAAGCACTGGAGGAGAGGGTAGCAAAGCTACCAACAATAAGTTCATTTGGCTTCAAGCAGTTGCCGCACCACGGACGACCCTTCCTTCAGCAGCAATGCAGCCAACAGGTAATAGATCAAGCTAAGCTAAAGTTTGACCTAAATAATGATAACGTCCACGGCTATTGTATTAATTTCAAGACAAGACGAGGATTTTGCTCAGCGCAAAGTTTGACGAATGCCATTCAAATAGGTGAGTAGGCCTACAAGTGACTTTTCTTTTAGACCAGAGTCGATTGTTATATATTTGAGATCAATGGCAGCAATAAGGCAGTTAGTGTGCAGTTAATTGGTCATTTTATGGGATTTACGCAGACGCTGTTTTGTTGGGCAATTTAGGGGACATTGGGGCATTGTTTTAAATATATTTAAATATCGTTAAATATTGCAGCTTTCGTTCCGCTCATCGCGTGCTTTTTCAAGTCACTTATGTCCTGTCTTTATGTCACCTTTATGTCAGATATTGCACTCGTGAGGTAATTGCACAGAAATGCAAGTTTTCGGACGTTTTAACTGACCCAATTATCGCTGTACAGGAATTCTTTCCAAGGTAATTGCCAATTTCGTTTTCGTTTTCTTCCCATAAATTTTACATTTACTTGTGCCTCTATGAAATATTACTGGCGGTATTAACTGCGAACTGTGGTATTCGTACAATGTTTTTCGCAGTAACCCTGTTACTGACCGTGCTGCTACACACTTGTATTTATGCATGTGCAGGTGACCTGGTTTTGTTGTGGTGCGCACCAGAAAATGGGGCTCTCCCGAAAGCCAATCCATGGGTTCACGGCCGCTTTGTCAGAGTGCCCATGCCTAAAGATCAACGTCATTATCCCACTCTTTGCAGTAATGTAACTTTTATTTTTTTTTTGCTCATGTATACGCTTGTGGTCTTTGTCTTGGCAGGGTAGTAAGCTTCGATATTTACATATCTTAACCAAATCTGAATTTACAGCTCTTAATCGCAGTTCTTAACTTAATTTCAGTAGTTTCAGAAATCTCTGTTGTTTTCTTTACCTCATGCAGGCCAATAATTTGACCCTTCTGAAACAGTACTGAAACTACACCATTTCCATGGCCACAGGATATGATCTGACATCGTTGCTTAAAAATGAGAAGCTACTAACTGCATCAGTTACGGTTAAATAACTTGTTACCAGCTGAAACATATTAATCACTGCAGTAATTATCCAATGGAGGGCTCTTACCTTTTTCGTTTAGTTAAATCCAAGAGGTGACTTTTTTGGCCGGGCAGTGTATGAACTCAAGACATGAAATAATCTGCTTCATTTAAACTGTTAGTGTTTATTATTTATTTAAATTTCTTTTTGATTTGTATAAAGTGTTCTAATCACAACTGTACCTGTGCAATTAAATTTCACGTGATATTCCAGTCTTTTTCAGTCGGGCTTGTTAAATCTTCTGAGGGCTAGTGACCTTTTTCTCTCACAAGCTTGACCGGCTAGTGGCAAAAAATGGGAAGATCCAGCTTTGCCGACAAATCAAATTAATGAAACTCATGTAGTAATTCTCACTTTTACCTGGCCGAAGGCTCGGAATAAATGAAAATGACTACTTTTGTCCTCGCCGAAGGCCCGGAATAAATGAAAATGACTATTCTTGTTTAACAGACGTCTGGCAGCCATACCCTATATGCTTTTGCTGCCAAAGCACTGGAAACTATTTTTTTCTCCCCCTTCCCTCGGAACAATTTGATTGACAAAGTGGCTTCACTGTATTTTTTCTTAAACATAAGTTTGCTTGGCTCAATAAGTGATGATTTGTATTGGTTAGGATAGAATATGATGCAGACCTATCCGTTATTTTACAGTTGACTGCAATGACTATCTGAGGGGCCCCTAGTAATGCTTCACCCCCTCTGGGGAGAGAGCCTAGCTCCGCCCCTGAGTTCAATGTAAAAGAGGATGCCAGGTTTCCCTTCCTATCACACAAGATTGTGTTATAGGCCTACAACAGTCGCGAATGCCGCCAGTCGGACGTGAAATAGCCTATGGGGAAGTCATTGTTTAAATTTTTTTTTTGATTTATTACTCTGTACCCTCAGCTGTCCATAGGCCTATTTATTTTTATGGCCTGGATTATTGTAAATTTCATCTTTCCCCCCATGAGATTGTCTTGGATAGTTTCAGGAGAAGTGTAAACCTGGAGGAGTCATTTGCCTATGGTTACAGGAAAATATAAGTGAGTTCAATTTCCCTAATTCTCAAGCACAATGGTGTCATACGTATGTTTTTACATTATTATTATGCATAGCTAATTTCAGCTCCCTTACAGCATTATGTAGGCTATGTGATCGCGTATTGCGTTACTCTTCCAATGATATGGTCATCTTACTCGCTAGCTAACGCTTTTTAAGGAAAATTTTTGAAAAATTATCAAAATATTTAAGTGATTAAGCAAAAGTTAAGTTTGGATGCACAGAAGCGCCACAAAACATAATAGAAGTTCATGCCCATTGCAGCTGGCTAAGTTAGTAAAATTAGGGCAAAACCAAATCATATTGCGTTAATGACGATTATTTACAAAGATTTTCCATAGTCAAAGTTAGCTAGCTAGATGGCTATATAATCTAATTGGGGACATTCCAAAAAGCCTAATGTAAAAAAAAAGCTCAACATGGCTTAATGTAACAAAACAGTGACCATTCATCACCTAATTCCTCTCGAACAGTGCTTGTCAGGAGCACTATCTCAGACCAAAAAATTATAACCGAGGTCCTAAGAAAATAAAAGTTAGATCACATTAAGCGTTTCCCCCTCCATTGACGCACATTATGAGGAAAAAGCTCAAGGCTTAATGTACCAAAACAGCGACCAAAAAATCACCAAATTCCTCTTGGCCATTTCTGGTCAGGTGCACTTTCTCCAATCAAAAAATTAAAACTGGGGTCCTTTTTCTTTTAATGTGCGTAAACGGAGGGAAAAACACTTAACGCGTATAACGTCCGTTTTCCTGGGACTTCGGCTCTAATTTTCTGAATAAAGAAAGTGCTGATGACAAGAAATGTTCGCGAGGAATTTCTTGATTATTAGTCGCTGTTTTGGAGCATTAATCCACGTTAAGCTTTCTCCTAATAATGAGCATCAATGGAAGGGAAAACACTGAATGTGATATAACCTCTATTTTCCCAGGATTTTGGTTTTGAGGTTTTGGTAGGAAGAAGTGTTGCAGATGAGAAATGTCTGAGAAGTCTTTGGTGATTATTGGTCGCTATTTTGGTACATTAAGCCATGTTTTTCCTTTTCATGCTCAGCGTTTTAGAATGTCCTATCTAATTGTCTCCCAAATACAAGCTAGTGCTGGTTGTGTCCTAAAAATAATTCCTACTCAGGAAGTGTGTTGAAGCATTTTTATGGGAGGAAGATGGGGGAGGAGGCTCAGGGAAAACGTATGTCGGATGAGCGCCAGGATCCGGAAATACCCCCATGAGCCCCCTTGCATACGCCCCTGTAAACAATCACCTGTCCCAACTTTATTGGAATGCATTGCAGATATTACTTATTAGAATACAGACAGCTGACAAATTAGATGAAAAATCTTGAATAAATGCAAGGACTAACTTCAAAAATGCAGATGCTGCTGCTCATTTTTCCAGCTTTTTTTTGCTCTGCTTGTTTCTTTGAAAGCGGAGGGGTCACCGCAGATCACCGCAGTTATTCTATGTGATCATCTTTATATCCTACGATGAAGCTTTCCTACCATGATTGGACTGGTCTCTTCCAGAATGACAATGGCCCAAACACCACAGGGCACAAGGGGTCACTGAATGGTTTTCTGAGTAAGAGAACAACCCTTACCATACACCATTGCTCTCACCGCTGATAAGATCTCAGACAAACTCAACTAATAAGGAAGATTTTGGAACAATGTGTTACACAGTGCTCTCCGTCACCATCATCAAAATCTCTTAAAAGATTGGTACCTCATCCCTTCAGTTCAGTTTTATTCCTGTAAACTCCACGCCAGGGCCTCTTGAAGCTGATCCAGCAGCTTGTGGAGGCGTAACACCTATCTAAACCGCTTATGTTGATTTCTCTCCATTCATTTGTCACCCATCTATAGTGATTGTTTAAAAAAATATAGTTGATGAGTTGAAACATTTCTTGTTTTGTCTTTGTACTTTTTCAAAGGAATACGGGTGAAAAGGAATTTGTAAAGCACTGCTTGCTATTTCCATTTACATTTTACATTTTATTTTTGTGGAGCTGAAGTTGTATACAGCTTGCAGAATTATGATGTGTGGAGTTCCTCAGTGGAGCTGGTGGAATTAATTTCTTGCCTTTATGAGTTTTGGCAAATGCAAATGTAATATTTGAAACGTTTCACTTATTTGTGATGAGTCTCCCTGTGATTCTACATATTGCAGTTTTTTTTTTTTTTTGAGTAAACTTTCCAAATGAAAGGTTTCCTTGAATTTAAACACATTAAAATCAAATCAAATATACACTTATGCTAGATTCACATGCGAATGTGTTTGTGCTCAAAAATGACTGTATTTATGTGCATCTGTGGCTTATGTTTCACTGAGTGTACATGTTTGTGTGTGTGTGTGTGTGTTCAAGAAATTTCAGTGGCACGTCTTAATTCTCATTAGTCATTGCAGTTCCCATGCGGTCAGTTGCCTGGACGACAGCCACCATTGTTTAATATTAATAATATTAGGATCTGATAATCCGCTGAAGCGTTCTCTCTCAGTGTCACTGGAATGTCAAAAACCACCTGAATATTAATACTCATATTCATCTTCATGGAAAAAAGTAACGTCAGTTGCCCCTCAGTAAAAGGCTCTCCGTCATGTCATCAAATCAAAGCATAAATATAAGGTAATGCAATAAGAACGCAATGCACAACCCAAAGACAGAGAGCTGCAAATTTCCTCCATCTGTACAATGCAAATATCATCAGGCATCACCTTTGCATAACAAGCTAAGCGCCCCCAAACTCTGTATCTGGTGCAACCTTCTGTTCAGCGATAACTGCACCACCAGCACGTGTCCTGCGCGTGATAATTAGTGTCCCTGGAGGAATTCTGGAACCACTTAACTGCTCAAGAAATTCCCCTCCACTTTACTTTGGTGTACTCTGTGGACTTACTGGCTCAATGTCCAGGTCCTGCTGCATCAAAAGAGCTAAAAAAAAAAAAAAAACCACACCAACATAATTTAAGTGTAAAAGAAATCCGTCAGCGATGGGTTTCCCCACCAAGTTAATTTTCCCACAGATCTCGAGAGGTAAATTAGCATTACAAGCCCCATATCCTGTTATATATATGGAAGCCCTCAGGACCACTTTATCAATCCAAACACAATATCAGTCCTCTCACTCAGAGCCAATATCAGGCCCAGAATATAAGGCAATGATGATGCAAATAATTTCATCCCTCCCTAAGCCTGTATTATGAGGATTATTACTGAGGGTAATTGTAAAATGGTCAGGGCTTATCACTCTGAGCCTCAGATTTGGGTTCCACCGGCCGACAGGGAAGGGAACATTCAACCCTACAGCTGTTATGAAGGATGAGAATCGAGGCCTTTGTCTGAGGCTCCGTCTTTGAAACTTGCATTTTCCCTGCAGCTGGGACAGTGGCTTCCATCTGCATATAAAACTTAAACATCAATAATATTTCCAGCTTATTAGCACACATATCGCATAGTTGTACTACAAAACAAGGCTACTTAGTAAGAATAAAAGTGCATAAGCCATTGATTCCGACGTACATCGCACCACAGAACTTCTGACTCTAATATGAGTATGACTGAACAAACACTCTGATTTGCGACAGCAAATCACCACTGTTTTGACGGTTTGGCACGATGTCGGCCAGTGACCTCACTCTCAGAGGACTGGCTAACAAGCCTAAGCAGGGAAGAACTCCATGTGCTTCCAGTGCTGATGAGTTTGGACCTCAGAGTGTATTAACCGAACTGAACAGCGCAGAGTGGAGTTTAATTAGATGCAATCAAAAGCTCAGTGAAAAAAAAAAACTGCAGTAAAAGGGTTTCTTTTCTAGAAACTGCATGAACGGCAGTTTGAGTGGCTCCTCTAATTTGAATGCGTAAATGGGGGTTCTGGCATTAAATAGGTCAGGCTGACCAGCCAAAAGGTCCGGTTCGCCCGTCTGAGTCCTTGAGAAGCACTCTCTCTCCCAGCAATAACGTTAAGTACCAAGCAACTGAATACAGAGCATGTTCAGATAATGACAAATTAGACGGAATGAAGATTGTTGTTGCTGTCGCGTCAGATTGTGTGCAGTTTGACTGAAGATGTTTGGAGGCAATAGAAGCACAGAAGAGACCGGACTGCTGCGGAGGTCAC